>CM028329.1:46260953-46860953 GCA_016647705.1 Eucommia ulmoides
TGGGGTTATACAGCCAATCATACATTATTTTCAATTTTTTTACAAAATAAAAAATGCCAATTTCCATGGTTGAGCTTGAAAATCATGGGTATTTTCTTTAATCTAGGTTCATACATTGGTTGCGGTATATTATTTTTTTCATTTTTTATTTTCTTTATTGTGAGTCAGTTAGGTTAAAAGTAAGGTGGTCATACAATGTCATCCATCCCTTCATATATTATTTTCAAAATTATCAGTAAAATATTTTCCATGAGCCGTTGTAGCACTTTGATATTATTGAATTTGTAGTTGAATCTAGGTTCAAATCTTAGTAGCGGTTTATGTATTTTTCAATTTTTCATTCTAAATTGGTTCGGTCCACAATGAGGTGTTCATAAGTTGTCATATACCCATTTCGTTATTATCTTCACATTGTTTTGATCGAAAAGTATCACAAATAGCCATTGTACCGGTTGGCAATTCTACATCATATTCTTGAATCGAGGTTCAAAGCCTGGCATCGGTATATTACACTATTATTGTTATTTTGGAGTAGTTTAATTTTAATTTTCTTCGAACTGCAACGTGGATGAGACGGTATCATCGACCTCAAATGATATTTTTTAAATTTTGAAATAATTTATAATACGAAGAGTGATTCTAGCATTTCGAAAATTATGATTTTATTTTTCAATTCACATTTAAAACACAGTCGTGGTATATCAGTTCATTTCTTAATTGTGAAAATTTTAATTCGGAATTGTTTTGGGGCACACGGAGGCGAGCATTTGGGGTCAAACAACCAGTCATACGTTAATTTTAGTTGTTTTACCCAAAAATAAAAATCGCCACGATCCATGGCAGAACTTTAAAATCACGATTATTTTCTTTAATCCAAGTTCATGTTCTAGCTGCAGTATATTATCTTTTTATTTTATTTTATTTTTTCTTCATTGTAAATCGGTTAGTTAAATAATGAGGTTTTCAAACGATGTCATCCATCCCTTCAGGTATTACTTTGATATTTTTTAAACAAAAAACATTTTCCAAGAGCGTTTGCAACATTTGGCGAATCAAGAATTTTTTATTGAATCCGGGTTCAAATCCTGGTAGCGGCTTATGTTTTTTATTTATTTTTACATAATTGAGGGACCACATTGAGATGTTCAGAAGCTATCGTGTACCCCTTTCTATAGTATTTCCACCATGCTTAAGTAGAAAAGTATCACAAATAGCCACTGTAGCACTTGGTAATTCTTTATCATATTGTTGAATCCAGGTTCAACTCCTAGCAATGGCATATTACATTATTATTATTATTATTGTCGACAATTATAATTTTGAATTTTTTTAGACCACAACATCGACGATACGGTGTAACAGAGCGCATATGATTTTATTTAAATTCCAAAATGAAATATAATACAACAAGGAGTTGTAGCGGTTCGAAAATCGTGATTGTCCTTTTCAAACCACGTTTAAATAACAGTTGTAGTATATTAGTTTCTTTTCTAGTTTGAAATTTTTATTTCTAAACAAGATTCGGCAACAAGGAGGCTTGCTTATGGGGTTATAGAACCGATCACACATTATTTTCAATTTTTTTACACAGTAAAAATCGCCAATTTCCATGGTTGAGATTGAAAATCATGCGTATTTTCTTTAATCTAGGTTCATATCTTGGCTGCAGTATATTATTTTTTTCATTTTTGATTTTTTTCATTGTCAGTCGGTTAGGTTAAAAATAAGGTGTTCATACAATGTCATCCATCCCTTCATATATTATTTTCAAAATTTTAAGTAAAATTGTTTTCCATGAGCCATTGTAGCACTTTGATATTATTGAATTTGTAGTTGAATCTAGGTTCAAATCCTGGTAGCAGCTTATGCAGCTTTTAATTTTTTATTCTAAATTTGTTCGGGCCACAATGAGGTGTTCATAAGTTGTCGTGTACCTCTTTCATTATTATCTTTACATTGTTTTGATTGAAAGGTTTCTCAAATAGTCGTTGTACCGGTTCGCAATTCTTCATCATATTATTGAATCCAGGTTCAAATCCTGGCATCGGTATATTACACTATTATTGTTATTTTGGAGTAGTTTAATTTTAATTTTCTTCGAATTGCAACGTGGATGAGACGGTATCATCGACCTCAAAAGATATTTTTTAAATTTTGAAATAATTTATAATACAAAGAGTGGTTCTACTGTTAAGAAAATTGTGATTTTGTTTTTCAATTCACGTTTAAAACACAGTCGTGGTATATCAGTTCATTTCTTAATTGTGAAAATTTTAAGTCGGAATTGTTTTGGGGCTCACGGAGGCGAGCATTTGGGGTCAAACAACCAGTCATACGTTAATTTCAATTTTTTTACACAAAAAAAATATCGCCACGATCTATGGTAGGGTTTTAAAATGACGAGTATTTTCTTTCATCCAACTTGATGTCCTGACTGCAGTATATTATCTTTCTTTTTTTTTCTTCATTTTAAATCGATTAGTAAAATCGTGATGCTTTCAAACGATGTAATCCATCCCTTCAGGTATTACTCTCATATTTTTTAAACAAAAAACGTTTTCCAAGATGTTCATAAGCTGTCATGAACCTCTTTCTATATTATTTCCACTTTTCTTAAGTAGAAAAGTATCACAAATAGCCAATGTAGCACTTGACAATTCTTTATCATATTGTTGAATCCAGGTTCAACTTCTGGCAGTGGCATATTACATTATTATTTTTATTTTTGAAAATTATAATTTTGAATATCTTTAGACCACAACATGGATGATACGGTGTAATAGAGCTCATATGATTTTATATTAATTTTGAAAGGAAATATTATACAACGAGGAGTTGTAGCGGTTCGAAAATCGTGATTGTGCTTTTCAAACCACGTTTAAATAACAGTTGTAGTATATTAGTTTCTTTTTTAGTTTTGAAATTTTTATTTCTAAACAGTATTCGGCCACAAAGAGGCTAGCTTATGAGGTTATAGAACTGATCATACATTATTTTCAATTTTTTTTCACAATAAAAATCACTAATTTCCATTGTTGAGCTTGAAAATCATGCGTATTTTCTTTATTGTTGGTTCCTATCTTGGTTGCGGTATATTAGTTTTTTCATTTTTTATTATTTTCATTGTCAGTCGGTTAGGTTAATAATAAGATGTTCCGACAATTTCATCCATCCCTTCATATATTATTTTTGAAATTTTTAAGTAAATTTTTTTTCCATGAGCCGTTGTAGAACTTTGATATTTTTGAATTTGTAGTTGAATCTAGGTTCAAATCCCGGTAGCGGCTTACGTATTTTTTAATTTTTTATTCTAAATTTGTTCGGGCCATAATTAGGTGTTCATAAGTTGTCGTGTAACCCTTTCATTATTATCTTCACATTGTTTTGATAGAGAAGTGTCAAAAATAGTCATTGTACCGCTTGGCATTTCTTTATCATATTCTTGAATCCAGGTTCAAATCCTGGCATTGGTATATTACATTATTATTGTTATTTTGGAATAGTTTAATTTTAATTTTCTTTAAACTGCAACGTGGATGAGACGGTATCGTCGACCTCAAATGATATTTTTTAAATTTTGAAATATTTTAAAATACGAAGAGTGGTTCTAGAGTTTTGAAATTTGTGATTCTGTTTTTCAATTCACGTTTAAAACATAGTCATTGTATATCAGTTTATTTATTAATTGTGAAAATTTTAATTTGGAATTGTTTTGGGGCACACGGAGGCAAGCATTTGGGGTCAAACAACCAGTCATACATTAATTTTAGTTCTTTTTACCAAAAAATAAAAATCGCCACGATCCAAGGTAGAGCTTTAAAATCACGAGTGTTTTATTTAATCCAAGTTCATGTCCTGGCCACAGTATATTATTTTATTTTATTTTTCATTTTAAATCTGTTAATGTGGTTTTTAAACGATGTCATCTATCCCTTCATGTATTACTTTCTTATTTTTTCAACAAAAACATTTTCCAAGAGCGGTTGTAACATTTGGCGAATCATGAATTTTTACTTGAATCCGGGTTCAAATCCTGGTAGTGGCTTATATATTTTTTATTTTTGTTTTACAAAATGGGGGCGGGCCACATTGAGATGTTAATAAGCTATCATACACCCCTTTCTAAATTATTTCCACTTTGCTTAAGTAGAAAAGTATCACAAATAGCCATTGTAGCACTTGGCAATTCTTTATCATATTGTTGAATCTAGGTTCAACTCTTGGCAGTGGCATATTACATTATTATTAGCATTTTTGAAAATTATAATTTTTTATATCTTTAGACCACAACATGGACGATACAGTGTAACAGAGCTCATATGATTTTATATTAATTTTGAAATGAAATATAATACAACGAGGAGTTGTAGCGGTTCGAAAATTGGGATTGTGCTTTTCAAACCACGTTTAAATAAGAGTTGTACTATATTAGTTTCCTTTTTAGTTTTGAAATTTTTATTTCTAAATAGGATTCGGCCACAAAGAGGCTAGCTTATGGGGTTATAGAACCGATCATACATTATTTTCAATTTTTTTCACAATAAAATCGCCAATTTCCACGGTTGAGCTTGAAAAGCATGCGTGTTTTCTATAATGTAGGTTCATATATTTGTTGTGTTATATTAGTTTTTTCATTTTTTATTATTTTCAAGGTCAGTCGGTTAGGTTAATAATAAGGTGTTCCTACAATGTCATCCATCCCTTCATATATTATTTTCGAAAGTTTTAAGTAAAAACAAATTCCATGAGCCGTTGTAGCACTTTGATATTATTGAATTTGTAGTTGAATCTAGGTTCAAATCCTAGTAGCGGCTTATGTATTTTTTAATTTTTTAGTCTAAATTTGTTCGGGCCACAATGAGGTGTTCATAAGTTGTCGTGTACCCCTTTCATTATTATCTTCACATTATTTTGATAGAAAAGTATAAAAAATAGTCGATGTACTGCTTGGCAATTCTCTATCATATTCTTGAATCTAGGTTCAAGTCCTGGAATCGGTATACTACATTATTATTGTTATTTTAGAATAGTTTAATTTTAATTTTCTTCGAACTGCAACGTGGATGAGACAGTATCGGCGACCACAAATGATATTTTTTAAATTTTGAAATAATTTATAATACGAAGAGTGGTTCTAGCATTTCGAAAATTGTGATTCTGTTTTTCACTTTACGTTTAAAAAACAGTCATGGTATATCAGTTTATTTCTTAATTGTGCAAAGTTTAATTCGGAATGTTTTTGGGGCACACGGAGGCCAGCATTTGTGGTCAAACAACCAGTCATGCGTTAATTTTAGTTTTTTTACCCAAAACCAAAAATCGCCACGATCCATGGCAGAGCTTTAAAATCACGAGTATTTTCTTTAATCCAAGTTCATGTCCTGGCTGCAGTATATTATCTTTTTTTTTTTTATTTCATTTTTTTTTCGTTGTAAATCGGTTAGTTAAATAATGAGGTTTTCAAATGATATCATCCATCCATTCATGTATTACTTTCATATTTTTTAAACAAAAACATTTTCCAAGAGCGGTTGTAACAATTGGCGACTCATGAATTTTTAATTGAATCCAGGTTCAAATCCTGGTAGCGGCTTATATATTTTTTATTTTGTTTTTACAAAATCGGGGTGGGCCACATTGAGATGTTCATAAGCTGTCACACACCCCTTTCTATATTATTTCCACTTTGCTTAGGTCGAAAAGTATCACAAATAGCCACTATAGCACTTGGCAATTCTTTATCATATTGTTGAATCCAAGTTCAACTCCTGGCAGTGGCATATTACATTTTTATTATTATTTTCAAAAATTATAATTTTGAATTTCTTTAGACCACAACGTGGATGATACGGTGTAATAGAGCTCATATGATTTTGTTTTAATTTTGAAATGGAATATAATACAACGAGGAGTTGTAGCGATTCGAAAATCGTGATTGTGCTTTTCAAACCACGTATAAATAACAGTTGTAGTATATTAGTTTCTTTTTTAGTTTTGAAATTTGTATTTCTAAACAGGATTCGGCCACAAGGAGGCTAGCGTGTGGGGTTATTGAACCAATCATACATTATTATCAATTTTTTTACACAATAAAAATCGCCGATTTCCATGGTTGAGCTTGAAAATCATGCGTAATTTCTTTAATCTAGGTTTGTATCTTGGCCGTGGTATATTATTTTTTTCATTTTCTATTATTTTCATTGTCAGTCGGTTAGGTTAATATTAAGGTGTTCCTACAATGTCATCCATCTCTTCATATATTATTATCAAAAATTTTAAGTGAACCAATTTTCCTTGAGCCGTTGTAGCACTTTGATATTATTGAATTTGTAGTTGAATCTAGTTTCAAATCTTGGTAGTAGCTTATGTATTTTTTAATTTTTTATCCTAAATTAGTTCGGGCAACAATGAGGTGTTCATAAGTTGTTGTGTACCCCTTTCATTATTTTCTTCACATTGTTTTGATAGAAAAGTATCACAAATAGCCATTGTACCGCTTGGCAATTGTTCATCATATTCTTGAATCCAGGTTCAACTCCTGCAATTGGTATATTACATTATTATTGTTATTTTGGAATAGTTTAATTGTAATTTTCTTCAAACTGCAACGTGGACGAGATGGTATCATCGACCTCAAATGATATTTTTTAAATTTTGAAATATTTTATCATACGAAGAGTGGTTCTAGTGTTTCAAAAATTGTGATTCTGTTTTTTGATTCACGTTTAAAACACAGTCGTGGTATATCAGTTTATTTATTAATAGTGAAAATTTTAATTCAGAATTGTTTGCGGGAACATGGTGGTGAGCATTTGGGGTTAAATAACCAGTCATACGTTAATTTCAGTTTTTTTACCCAAAACCAAAAATCGCCACGATCCATGGCAGAGCTTTAAAATCACTAGTATTTTCTTTAATCCAAGTTCATGTCCTAGCTGCAGTATATTATCTTCTTTATTTTTAAATTTTTTTTTTTTCATTGTAAATCGGTTAGTTAATTACTGAGGTTTTCGAACGATGTCATCCATCCCTTCATGTATTACTTTCATATTTTTTAAACAAAAAACATTTTCCAAGAGCAGTTGTAACATTTCGCAAATCATGAATTTTTAATTGAATCCAGGTTCAAATCCTGGTAGCGGCTTATATATTTTTTATTTTGTTTTTACAAAATCGGGGTGGGCCACATTGAGATGTTCATAAGCTGTCACACACCCCTTTCTATATTATTTCCACTTTGCTTAGGTCGAAAAGTATCACAAATAGCCACTATAGCACTTGGCAATTCTTTATCATATTGTTGAATCCAAGTTCAACTCCTGGCAGTGGCATATTACATTTTTATTATTATTTTCAAAAATTATAATTTTGAATTTCTTTAGACCACAACGTGGATGATACGGTGTAATAGAGCTCATATGATTTTGTTTTAATTTTGAAATGGAATATAATACAACGAGGAGTTGTAGCGATTCGAAAATCGTGATTGTGCTTTTCAAACCACGTATAAATAACAGTTGTAGTATATTAGTTTCTTTTTTAGTTTTGAAATTTGTATTTCTAAACAGGATTCGGCCACAAGGAGGCTAGCGTGTGGGGTTATTGAACCAATCATACATTATTATCAATTTTTTTACACAATAAAAATCGCCGATTTCCATGGTTGAGCTTGAAAATCATGCGTAATTTCTTTAATCTAGGTTTGTATCTTGGCCGTGGTATATTATTTTTTTCATTTTCTATTATTTTCATTGTCAGTCGGTTAGGTTAATATTAAGGTGTTCCTACAATGTCATCCATCTCTTCATATATTATTATCAAAAATTTTAAGTGAACCAATTTTCCTTGAGCCGTTGTAGCACTTTGATATTATTGAATTTGTAGTTGAATCTAGTTTCAAATCTTGGTAGTAGCTTATGTATTTTTTAATTTTTTATCCTAAATTAGTTCGGGCAACAATGAGGTGTTCATAAGTTGTTGTGTACCCCTTTCATTATTTTCTTCACATTGTTTTGATAGAAAAGTATCACAAATAGCCATTGTACCGCTTGGCAATTGTTCATCATATTCTTGAATCCAGGTTCAACTCCTGCAATTGGTATATTACATTATTATTGTTATTTTGGAATAGTTTAATTGTAATTTTCTTCAAACTGCAACGTGGACGAGATGGTATCATCGACCTCAAATGATATTTTTTAAATTTTGAAATATTTTATCATACGAAGAGTGGTTCTAGTGTTTCAAAAATTGTGATTCTGTTTTTTGATTCACGTTTAAAACACAGTCGTGGTATATCAGTTTATTTATTAATAGTGAAAATTTTAATTCAGAATTGTTTGCGGGAACATGGTGGTGAGCATTTGGGGTTAAATAACCAGTCATACGTTAATTTCAGTTTTTTTACCCAAAACCAAAAATCGCCACGATCCATGGCAGAGCTTTAAAATCACTAGTATTTTCTTTAATCCAAGTTCATGTCCTAGCTGCAGTATATTATCTTCTTTATTTTTAAATTTTTTTTTTTTCATTGTAAATCGGTTAGTTAATTACTGAGGTTTTCGAACGATGTCATCCATCCCTTCATGTATTACTTTCATATTTTTTAAACAAAAAACATTTTCCAAGAGCAGTTGTAACATTTCGCAAATCATGAATTTTTACTTGAATACGGGTTCAAATCCTGGTAGCGGCTTATATAATTTTTATTTTTTTTTACAAAATTGGGGCGGGCCACATTGAGATGTTCATAAGCTGTCACACACCCCTTTCTATTTTATTTCCACTTTGCTTATCTCGAAAAGTATCACAAATAGCCACTGTAGCACTTGGCAATTCTTTATCATATTGTTGAATCCAGGTTCAACTCCTAGTAGTGGCATATTACATTATTATTATTATTATTATTGAAAATTATAATTTTGAATTTCTTTAGACCACAACGTGGATGATACGGTGTAACAGAGCTCATATGATTTTATTTTAATTTTGAAATGACATATAATACAACGAGGAGTTATAGCGGTTCGAAAATCGTGATTGTGCTTTTCAAACCACGTTTAAATAACAGTTGTAGTATATTAGTTTCTTTTTTAGTTTTGAAATTTTTATTTCTAAACAGGATTCGGCCACAAGGGGGCAAGCATATAGGGTTATACAACCAATCATACATTATTTTCAATTTTGTTACACAATACAAATTGCCAATTTCCACGGTTGAGCTTGAAAATCATGGGTATTTTCTTTAAACTAGGTTCATATCTTAGCTGCGGTATATTATTTTTTTCATTTTTTATTTTTTTCATTGTCTGTCGGTTAGGTTAGTAATATGGTGTTCATACGATGTCATGCCTCCCTTCATATATTATTTTCAAAATTTTTATGTAAAAAAACTTTCCGTGAGCCGTTGTAGCACTTTGATATTATTGAATTTGTAGTTGAATCCAAGTTCAAATCCTGGTAGCGGCTTATGTATTTTTCAATTTTAAATTGTTTCAGGCCACAATATGGTGTTCATAAGTTGTCGTGTACCCCTTTCGTTATTATCTTCACATTGTTTTGATAGAAAAGTATAAAAAATAGCAATTGTACCACTTGCCAATTCTTCATCATTTTCTTGAATCCAGGTTCAAATCCAGCCATCGGTATATTACATTATTACTGTTATTTTGGAATAGTTTAATTTTAATTTTCTTTGAACTGCAACGTGGATAACACGGTATCGTCGACCTCAAACGATATTTTTTAAATTTTGAAATAATTTATAATACGAAGAGTGGTTCTAGTGTTTCGAAAATTGTGATTTGGTTTTTCAATTCACATTTAAGTCACAGTCATGGTATATCAGTTTATTTCTTAATTGTGAAAATTTTAATTCGGAATTGTTTTTGGGCTCACGGAGGCGAGCATTTGGGGTCAAAACAACCAGTCATACGTTGATTTCTATTTTTTTACCCCCCAAAAAAAAATAGCTACGATCCATGGTAAGCTTTAACATCATGAGTATTTTCTTTTATCCAAGTTCATGTCCTGACTGCAGTATATTATCTTTTTTATTTTATTTTATTTTTCTTCATTCTAAATCGGTTAGTTAAATAAGGAGGTTTCCAAATGATGTCCTCCATCCCTTCAGGTATCACTTAAATATTTTTTAAACAAAAAACATTTTCCAAGAGAGGTTGTAAGATTTAGCGAATCATGAATTTTTACTTCAATCTGGGTTCAAATCTGGGTAGCGGCTTTTATATATTTTTTTTTTTTAGAAAATCGGGGTGGGCCACATTGAGATGTTCATAAGCAGTCATGCACCGGTTTCTATATTAGTTCCACTTTGTTTGAGTAGAAAAGTATCACAAATAGCCACTGTAGCACTTAGCAATTCTTTATCATATTGCTAAATCCAGGTTCAACTCCTGGCAGTGGCATATTACATTATTATTATTATTTTTGAAAATTACAATTCTGAATTTTTTTAGACCACAACGTGGACGATACGGTGTAACAGAGCTCATATGATTTTATTTTAATTTTGAAATGAAAAAAATACGAGGAGTTGTAGCGGTTCGAAATCGTGATTGTGCTTTTCAAACCACGTTTAAATAACAGTTGTAGTATATTAGTTTCTTTTTTAGTTTCAAATTTTTCATTTCTAAACAGGAATCGGCCACAAGGAGGCTAGCATATGGGGTTATAGAACCAATCAAACATTATTTTCAATTTTTTTACACAGTAAAAAACGCCAATTTCCATGGTTAAGCTTGAAAATCATGGGTATTTTCTATAATCTAGGTTTATATCTGGGCTGTGATATATTATTTTTTTCATTTTTTATTTTTTTCATTGTCAGTCGGTTAGGTTAGTAATAAGGTGTTCATACGATGACATGCATTGCTTCGTATATTTTTTTAAAAAAATTTTAAGTAAATTTTTTTTCCATGAGCCATTGTAGCACTTTGATATTATTGAATTTGTAGTTGAATCTAGGTTCAAATCCTGGTAGCGGCTTATGTATTTTTCAATTTTTTTTTCTAAATTGGTTCGGGCCACGAAGAGGTGTTCATAAGTTATCATCTACCCGTTTCATTATTATCTTCACATTGTTTTGATAGAAAAGTATCAAAAATAGCTGTTGTACGCTTGGAAATTCTTCATCATATTCTTGAATCCAGGTTCAAATCCTGGCATCTCTATATTACATTAATATTGTTATTTTGGAATAGTTTAATTTTAATTTTCTTCGAATTGCAACGTGGATGAGGCGGTATCATCAGCCTCAAATGATATTTTTTAAATTTTGAAATAATTCATAATACGAAGAGTGGTTCTAGTGTTTCGAAAATTGTGATTATGTTTTTCAATTCACGTTCAAAACACTGTCATGGTATATCAGTTTATTTCTTCATTGTGAAAATTTTAATTCGGAATTATTTTTGGGCTCACGAAGGCGAGCATTTGGGGTCAAACAACCAATCATACGTTAATTTCAGTTCCCCCCCCCCCCCCCCCCAAAAAAAAAAAATCACCACGATCCGTGGTAGAGCTTTAAAATCACGATTATTTTCTTTAATCCAAATTCATGTCCTGACTACAGTATATTATCTTCTTCTTTTTTTTTCTTCTTCTTTGTAAATCGGTTAGGTAAATAATGCGGTTTTGAAATGACGTCATCCATCCCTTCAGGTATTACTTTCATATTTTTCAAACAAAAAACATTTTCCAAGAGCGGTTGTAACATTTGGCGAATCATGAATTTTTATTTGAATCCGGGTTCAAATCCTGGTAGCGGCTTCTATATTTTTTATTTTTTTTACAAAACCGGGACGGGCTACATTGAGATGTTCATAAGCTGTAATGCAACTCTTTCTATATTATTTCTACTTTGCTTAAGTAGAAAAGTATCAAAAATAGCCATTGTAGCACTTCGCAATTCTTTATCATTTTGTTGAATCCAGGTTCAACTCCTGGCATAGGCATATTACATTATTATTGTTATTATTTTCAAAAATGATAATTTTGAATATCTTTAGACCACAACGAGGACGATACGGTGTAACAGAGCTCATTGGATTTTATTTTAACTTTGAAATTAAATATAATACAACGAGGAGTTGTAGCGATTCGAAAATCGTAATTGTGCTTTTCAAACCACGTTTAAATAACAGTGGTAGTATATTAGATTCTTTTTTAGTTTTGAAATTTTTATTTCTAAGCAGGATTCGGCCACTTGGAGGCTGGGATATGGGGTTATAGAACCAATCATACAATATTTTCAGTTTTTTTACACAATAAAAATTGCCAATTTGCATGGTTATGCTTGAAAATCATGGGTATTTTCTTTAATCTAGGTTCAAATCCTGGCTGCGGTGTATTATTTTTTTCATTTTTTGTTTTTTTCATTGTCTATCGGTTAGGTTAATAATAAGGTGTTCATACGACTTCATATGTTATTTTCACAATTTTTAAGTGAACCAATTTTCCCTGAGCCGTTGCAGCACTTTGAAATTATTGAATTTGTAGTTGAATCTTGCTTCAAATGCTTGTAGCGGCTTCTGTATTTTTCAATTTTTCATTCTAAATTAGTTCGGGCCACAATGAGGTGTTCATAAGTTTTCGTGTACCCCTTTCATTATTATCTTCACATTGTTTTGATAGAAAAGTATCTCAAATAGACGTTGTACTGGTTGGCAATTCTTTACCATATTCTTGAATCCAGGTTCAAATCCTGGCATCGGTATATTACATTATTGTTGTTATTTTGGAATAGTTTAATTTTAATTTTCTTCGAACTGCAATGTGGATGAGACGGTATCGTCGACCTCAAACGATATTTTTTGAATATTGAAATAATTTATAATACGAAGAGTGGTTCTAGCGTTTTGAAAATTGTGATTTTGTTTTTCAATTCACGTTTAAAACACAGTCGTGGTATATCAGTTTCCTTCTTAATTGTGAAAAATTTTATTCGGAATTTTTTTGGGGTACATGGAGGCGAGCATTTGGGGTCAAACCAGTCATACATTAAATTTAGTTTTTTTACCCAAAAACAAATCACTACTATCCATGGTAGAGCTTTAAAATCACGAGTATTTTCTATAATCCAAGTTCATGTTCAGACTGCAGTATATTATCTTTCCTTTTTTTTTTTCATTGAAAATCGGTTAGTTAAATAATGAGGTTTTCAAACGATGTCATCCATCCCTTCATGTATTACTTAAATATTTTTTTAACAAAAAACATTTTCCAAGAGCGATTGTAACATTTGACGAATCATGAATTTTTACTTGAATCCGGGTTCAAATCCGGGTAGTGGCTTATATATTTTTTATTTTTTTTTACAAAATTGGGGAGGGCCACATTGAGATGTTCATAAGCTGCCATGCACTCCTTTCTATATTATTTCCACTTTGCTTAAGTGGAAAAGTATCACAAATAGCCACTATAGCACTTGGCAATTCTTTATCGTATTGTTAAATCCAGGTTCAACTCCTGGCAGTGGCATATTACATTATTATTATTATTTTTGAAAATTACAATTCTGAATTTTTTTAGACAACAACGTGGACGATACAGTGTAACAGAGCTCATATGATTTTATTTTAATTTTGAAATGAAAAAAATACAACGAGGAGTTGTAGCGATTCGAAAATCGTGATTGTGCTTTTCAAACCACGTTTAAATAACAGTTATAGTATATTAGTTTCTTTTTTAGTTTCAAATTTTTTATTTCTAAACAGGAATCGGCCACAAGGAGGCTAGCATATCGGGTTATAGAACCAATCAAACATTATTTTCAATTTTTTTACACAGTAAAAAACGCCAATTTCCATGGTTGAGCTTGAAAATCATGGGTATTTTCTATAATCGAGGTTCATATCTGGGCTGTCATGTTTTATTTTTTTTCATTGTCAGTCGGTTAGGTTAGTAATAAGGTGCTCATACGATGACATGCATCACTTCATATATTTTTTTCAAAAGTTTAAGTAAATTTTTTTTCCATGAGCCATTGTAGCACTTTGATATTATTCAATTTGTAGTTGAATCTAGGTTCAAATCCTGGTAGTGGCTTTTGTATTTTTCAATTTTTTTTTCTAAATTGGTTCGGGCCACAAAGAGGTGTTCATAAGTTATCGTGTACCCCTTTCATTATTATCTTCACCTTGTTTTGATAGAAACGTATCACAAATAGCGGTTGTACGCTTGGAAATTCTTCATCATACTCTTGAATCCAGGTTCAAATCCTGGCATCACTGTATTACATTATTATTGTTATTTTGGAATAGTTTAATTTTAATTTTCTTCAAACTGCAACGTGGATGAGACGGTATCGTCAACCTCAAATGATATTTTTTAAATTTTGAAATAATTCATAATACGAAGAGTGGTTCTAGTGTTTCGAAAATTATGATTCTGTTTTTCAATTCACGTTCAAAACACTGTCATGGTATATCAGTTTATTTTTTCATTGTGAAAATTTTAATTCGGAATTATTTTGGGGCTCACGAAGGCGAGCATTTGGGGTCAAACAACCAATCATACGTTAATTTCAGTTTTTGCCCCCAAAAAAAAAAAAAAATCACCACGATCCGTGGTAGAGCTTTAAAATCATGATTGTTTTCTTTAATCCAAATTCATGTCCTGACTGTAGTATATTATCTTTTTTTTTTCTTCTTCTTTTTAAATCGGTTAGTTAAATAATGAGGTTTTGAAATGATTTCATCCATCCCTTCAGGTATTACTTTCATATTTTTCAAACAAAAAACATTTTCCAAGAGCGGTTGTAACATTTGGCGTATCATGAATTTTTACTTGAATCCGGGTTCAAATCCTGGTAGCGGCTTATATATTTTTTATTTTTTTTACAAAATTGGGGCGGGCCACATTGAGATGTTCATAAGCTGTAATGCAACTCTTTTTATATTATTTCCACTTTGCTTAAGTAGAAAAGTATCAAAAATAGCCATTGTAGCACTTGGCAATTCTTGATCATATTGTTGAATCCAGGTTGAACTCATGGCATAGGCATATTACATTATTATTATTATTATTATTTTCAAAAATTATAATTTTGAATATCTTTAGACCACAACGAGGACGATACGGTGTAACAGAGCTCATTTGATTTTATTTTAACTTTGAAATTAAATATAATACAACGAGGAGTTGTAGCGGTTCGAAAATTGTGATTGTGCTTTTCAAACCACGTTTAAATAATAGTGGTAGTATATTAGATTCTTTTTTAGTTTTGAAATTTTTATTTCTAAGCAGGATCCGGCCACTTGGAGGCTGGGATATGGTGTTATAGAACCAATCATACAATATTTTCAGTTTTTTTACACAATAAAAATTTCCAATTTGCATGGTTATGCTTGAAAATCATGGGTATTTTCTTTAATCTAGGTTCAAATCCTGGCTGTGGTGTATTATTTGTTTCATTTTTTGTTTTTTTCATTGTCTGTCGGTTAGGTTAATAATAAGGTGTTCATACGACTTCATATGTTATTTTCACAATTTTTAAGTGAACCAATTTTCCCTGAGCCGTTGCAGCACTTCGAAATTATTGAATTTGTTGTTGAATCTTGCTTTAAATGCTTGTAGCGGCTTCTGTATTTTTCAATTTTTCATTCTAAATTAGTTCGGGCCACAATGAGGTGTTCATAAGTTGTCGTGTACCCCTTTCATGATTATCTTCACATTGTTTTGATAGAAAAGTATCTCAAATAGACGTTGTACTGGTTGGCAATTCTTCATTGTATTCTTGAATCCAGGTTCAAATCCTGGCATCGGTATATTACATTATTGTTGTTATTTTGGAATAGTTTAATTTTAATTTTCTTCGAACTGCAAAGCGGATGAGACGGTCATGGTATATCAGTTCACTTCTTAATTGTGAAAATTTTTATTCGGAATTTTTTTGGGGGCACATGGAGGCGAGAATTTGGGGTCAAACCAGTCATACGTTAAATTTAGTTTTTTTACCCAAAAAAATTGCCACGATTCATGGTAGAGCTTTAAAATCACGAGTATTTTCTTTAATCCAAGTTCATGTTCAGGCTGCAGTATATTATCATCTTTTTTTTTTTCATTGAAAATTGGTTAGTTAAATAATGAGGTTTTCAAATGATGTGATCCATCCCTTCATGTATTACTTAAATTTAACAAAAAACATTTTCCAAGAGCGATTGTAACATTTGACGAATCATGAAGTTTTACTTGAATCCGAGTACAAATTCTGGTAGTGGCTTATATATTTTTTATTTTTTTTTACAAAATCGGGGTGGGCCACATTGAGATGTTCATAAGCTTTCATGCACTCCTTTCTATATTATTTCCACTTCGCCTAAGTAGAAAAGTATAACAAATAGCCACTGTAGCACTTGGCAATTCTTTATCATATTGTTGAATCCAAGTTCAACTCCTGGCGGTGGCATATTACATTATTATTATTATTTTTGAAAATTATAATTTTGAATTTCTTTAGACCACAATGTGGACGATACGGTGTAACAGAGCTCAAACGATTTTATTTTATTTTTGAAATGAAATATAATACAACGAGGAGTTGTAGCGGTTCGAAAATCGTGATTGTGCTTTTCAAACCTTGTTTGAATAATAGTTGTAGTATATTTGTTTCTTTTTTGGTTTTGAAATTTTTATTTCTAAACAGGATTCGGCCGCTATACCGCTTGGAAATTTTTCATCATATTCTTGAATCCAGGTTCAAATCCTGGCATCGGTAAATTACATTATAATTGTTAGTTTGGAATAGTATAATTTTAATTTTCTTCGAACTGCAACGTGGATGAAACGGTATCGTCGACCTCAAATAATATTTTTTGAATATTGAAATAATTTATAATACGAAGAGTGGCTCTAGCGTTTTGAAAATTGTGATTCTATTTTCAATTCACATTTAAAACACAGTCATGGTATATCAGTTTATTTCTTAATTGTGAAAATTTTTATTCGGAATTTTTTTGGGGCACATGGAGGCGAGCATTTGGGGTCAAACCAGTCATATGTTAAATTTAGTTTTTTTACCCAAATTTTTTTTTTGCCACGATCCATGGTAGAGCTTTAAAATCACGAGTATTTTCTTTAATCCAAGTTCATGTTCAGGCTGCAGTATATTATCTTTTTATTTTTTATATTTTTTTCATTGAAAATCGGTTGGTTGAATAATGAGGTTTTCAAACGATGTCATCCATCCCTTCCTGTATTACTTAAATATTTTTTTAACGAAAAACATTTTCCAAGAGCGATTGTAACATTTGACGAATCATGAATTTTTATTTGAGTCCGGGTTCAAATCCTGGTAGTGGCATATATATTTTTTATTTTTTTTTTACAAAATCGGGGAGGGCCACATTGAGATGTTCATAAGTTGTCATGCACTCCTTTCTATATTATTTCCACTTTGCTTAAGTTGAAAAGTATCACAAATAGCCACTGCAGCACTTGGCTATTCTTTATCATATTGTTGAATCCAGGTTCAACTCCTGGCAGTGGCATATTACATTATTATTATTATTTTGGAAAATTATAATTTTGAATTTCTTTAGACCACAACGTGGATGATACGGTGTAACAGAGCTCATACGATTTTATTTTATTTTGAAATGAAATATAATACAACGAGGAGTTGTAGCGGTTTGAAAATCGTGATTGTGCTTTTCAAACCTTGTTTAAATAACAGTTGTAGTATATTTGTTTCTTTTTTGGTTTTGCAATTTTTATTTCTAAACAGGATTCGGCCATGAGGAGGCTAGTATATGGGCTTATAAAACCAATCATACATTATTTTCACAATTTTTACACAATAAAAATTGCCAATTTCCATGGTTGAGGTTGAAAATCATGGGTATTTTCTTTAATCTAGGATCATATCTTTGCTGCGGTATATTATTTTTTTCATTTTTTTTAATTGTTAGTCGGTTAGGTTAATAATAAGGTGTTCATACGATGTCGTCCATCCCTTCATATGTTATTTTCACAATTTTTAAGTTAACCAATTTTCCATGAGGCATTGTAGCACTTTTATATTATTGAATTTGTAGTTGAATCTAGGTTCAAATCCTGGTAGCGGCTTATATATTTTTCAATTTTTTATTCTAAATTGGTTCGGGCCAGAATGAGGTGTTCATAAGTTGTCGTGTACCACTTTCACTATTATCTTCATACTGTTGTGACAGAAAAGTATCACAAATAGCCGCTATACCGCTTGGCAATTCTTCATCATATTCATGAATCTAGGTTCAAATCCTGGCATCGGTATATTACATTATTATTGTTATTTTGGAATAGTTTAATTTTAATTTTCTTCGAATTGCAATGTGGATGAAATAGTATCGTCGACCTCAAATGATATTTTTTGAATACTGAAATAATTTATAATACGAAGAGTGGTTCTAGCGTTTTGAAAATTGTTATTCTGTTTTTCATTTCACGTTTAAAACACAGTCATGGTATATCAGTTTATTTCTTAATTATGAAAATTTTAATTCAGAAACATTTTGGGGCTCAGGGAAGCGAGCATTTGGGTTCAAACGACCAGTCATACATTAATTTCAGTTTTTTCACCCCAAAAAAAAATCACAACTATCCGTGGTAGAGCTTTAAAATCACGAGTATTTTCTTTAATCCAAGTTCATGTTCAGGCTGCAGTATATTATCTTTCTTTTTTTTTATTTTTTTTTTCAATGAAAATCGGTTAGTTAAATAATGAGGTTTTCAAACGATGTCATCCATCCCTTCATGTATTACTTATATATTTTTTTAACAAAAAACATTTTCCAAGAGAGATTGTAACATTTGACGAATCATGAATTTTTACTTGAATCCGGGTTCAAATCCTGGTAGTGGCTTATATATTTTTTATTTTTTTTGACAAAATCGGGGAGGGCCACATTGAGATGTTCATAAGCTTCCATGCACTCCTTTCTATATTATTTCCACTTTACTTAAGTGGAAAAGTATCACAAATAGCCACTATAGCACTTGGCAATTCATTATCGTATTGTTAAATCTAGGTTCAACTCCTGGCAGTGGCATATTACATTATTATTATTATTTTTGAAAATTACAATTCTGAATTTTTTTAGACAACAACGTGGACGATACAGTGTAACAGAGCACATATGATTTTATTTTAATTTTGAAATGAAAAAAATAGAACGAGCAGTTGTAGCGGTTCGAAAATCGTGATTTTGCTTTTCAAACCAGGTTTAAATAACAGTTGTAGTATATTAGTTTCTTTTTTAGTTTCAAATTTTTTATTTCTATATAGGAATCGGCCACACGGAGGCTAGCATTTCGGGTTATAGAACCAATCAAACATTATTTTCAATTTTTTTACACAGTAAAAAACGCCAATTTCCATGGTTGAGCTTGAAAATCATGGGTATTTTCTATAATCTAGGTTCATATCTGGGCTGTCATTTTTTTTTTTTTCATTGTCAGTCCGTTAGGTTAGTAATAAGGTGCTCATACGATGACATGCATCACTTCATATATTTTTTTCAAAAGTTTAAGCAAAATTTTTTTCCATGAGCCATTGTAGCACTTTGATATTATTGAATTTGTAGTTGAATCTAGGTTCAAATCCTGGTAGTGGCTTTGGTATTTTTCAATTTTTTTTTCTAAATTGGTTCGGGCCACAAAGAGGTGTTCATAAGTTAACGTGTACCCCTTTCATTATTATCTTCACCTTGTTTTGATAGAAACGTATCACAAATAGCCGTTGTATGCTTGGAAATTCTTCATCATACTCTTCAATCCAGGTTCAAATCCTGGCATCGCTGTATTACATTATTATTGTTATTTTGGAATAGTTTAATTTTAATTTTCTTCGAACTGCAACGTGGATGAGGCGGTATCGTCAACCTCAAATGATATTTTTTAAATTTTGAAATAATTCATAATACGAAGAGTGGTTCTAGTATTTCGAAAATTGTGATTCTGTTTTTCAATTCACGTTCAAAACACTGTCATGGTATATCAGTTTATTTCTTCATTGTGAAAATTTTAATTCGAAATTATTTTGGGGCTCACGAAGGCGAGCATTTGGGGTCAAACAACAAATCATACGTTAATTTCAGTTTCCCCCCCCTCCCCCAAAAAAAATAAAATCACCACGATCCGTGGTAGAGCTTTAAAATCATGATTGTTTTCTTTAATCCAAATTCATGTCCTGACTGTAGTATATTATCTTTTTTTTTCTTCTTCTTTGTAAATCGGTTAGTTAAATAATGAGGTTTTGAAATGATTTCATCCATCCCTTCAGGTATTACTTTCATATTTTTGAAACAAAAAATATTTTCCAAGAGCGATTGTAACATTTGACGAATCATGAATTTTTACTTGAATCCGGGTTCAAATCCTGGTAGTGGCTTATATATTTTTTATTTTTTTTGACAAAATCGGGGAGGGCCACATTGAGATGTTCATAAGCTTCCATGCACTCCTTTCTATATTATTTCCACTTTACTTAAGTGGAAAAGTATCACAAATAGCCACTATAGCACTTGGCAATTCATTATCGTATTGTTAAATCTAGGTTCAACTCCTGGCAGTGGCATATTACATTATTATTATTATTTTTGAAAATTACAATTCTGAATTTTTTTAGACAACAACGTGGACGATACAGTGTAACAGAGCACATATGATTTTATTTTAATTTTGAAATGAAAAAAATAGAACGAGCAGTTGTAGCGGTTCGAAAATCGTGATTTTGCTTTTCAAACCAGGTTTAAATAACAGTTGTAGTATATTAGTTTCTTTTTTAGTTTCAAATTTTTTATTTCTATATAGGAATCGGCCACACGGAGGCTAGCATTTCGGGTTATAGAACCAATCAAACATTATTTTCAATTTTTTTACACAGTAAAAAACGCCAATTTCCATGGTTGAGCTTGAAAATCATGGGTATTTTCTATAATCTAGGTTCATATCTGGGCTGTCATTTTTTTTTTTTTCATTGTCAGTCCGTTAGGTTAGTAATAAGGTGCTCATACGATGACATGCATCACTTCATATATTTTTTTCAAAAGTTTAAGCAAAATTTTTTTCCATGAGCCATTGTAGCACTTTGATATTATTGAATTTGTAGTTGAATCTAGGTTCAAATCCTGGTAGTGGCTTTGGTATTTTTCAATTTTTTTTTCTAAATTGGTTCGGGCCACAAAGAGGTGTTCATAAGTTAACGTGTACCCCTTTCATTATTATCTTCACCTTGTTTTGATAGAAACGTATCACAAATAGCCGTTGTATGCTTGGAAATTCTTCATCATACTCTTCAATCCAGGTTCAAATCCTGGCATCGCTGTATTACATTATTATTGTTATTTTGGAATAGTTTAATTTTAATTTTCTTCGAACTGCAACGTGGATGAGGCGGTATCGTCAACCTCAAATGATATTTTTTAAATTTTGAAATAATTCATAATACGAAGAGTGGTTCTAGTGTTTCGAAAATTGTGATTCTGTTTTTCAATTCACGTTCAAAACACTGTCATGGTATATCAGTTTATTTCTTCATTGTGAAAATTTTAATTCGAAATTATTTTGGGGCTCACGAAGGCGAGCATTTGGGGTCAAACAACAAATCATACGTTAATTTCAGTTTCCCCCCCCTCCCCCAAAAAAAATAAAATCACCACGATCCGTGGTAGAGCTTTAAAATCATGATTGTTTTCTTTAATCCAAATTCATGTCCTGACTGTAGTATATTATCTTTTTTTTTCTTCTTCTTTGTAAATCGGTTAGTTAAATAATGAGGTTTTGAAATGATTTCATCCATCCCTTCAGGTATTACTTTCATATTTTTGAAACAAAAAATATTTTCCAAGAGCGGTTGTAACATTTGGCGAATCATGAATTTTTACTTGAATCCGGGTTCAAATCCTGGTAGCGGCTTATATATTTTTTATTTTTTTTACAAAATTGGGGCAGGCCACATTGAGATGTTCATAAGCTGTAATGCAACTCTTTCTATATTATTTCCACTTTGCTTAAGTAGAAAAGTATCAAAAATAGCCATTGTAGCACTTGGCAATTCTTTATCATATTGTTGAATCCAGGTTGAACTCTTGGCATAGGCATATTACATTATTATTATTATTATTATTATTATTATTATTATTATTATTATTATTATTATTATTATTTTCAAAAATTATAATTTTGAATATCTTTAGACCACAACGAGGACGATACGGTGTAACAGAGCTCATTTGATTTTATTTTAACTTTGAAATTAAATATAATACAACGAGGAGTTGTAGCGGTTCGAAAATCGTGATTGTGCTTTTCAAACCACGTTTAAATAACAGTGGTAGTATATTAGATTCTTTTTTAGTTTTGAAATTTTTATTTCTAAGCAGTATATTATCTTTTTATTTTATTTTATTTTTTCATCATTGTAAATCGATTAGTTAAATAATGAGGTTTTCAAACGATGTCATCCATCCCTTCAGGTATGACTTTCATATTTGTTAAACAAAAAATATTTTCCGAGAGCGATTGTAACATTTGGCGAATCATGAATTTTTACTTGAATCTGGGTTCAAATCCTTGTAGCGGCTTATATATTTTTTATTTGTTTTACAAAATCAGGGCGGGCCACGTTGAGATGTTCGTAAGCTGTCATGCACCCCTTTCTATATGATTTCCACTTTGCTTAAGTAGAAAAGTATCACAAATAGCCACTGTAGCACATGGAAATTCTTTATCATATTGTTGAATCCAGGTTCAACTCCTGGCAGTGGCATATTTCATTATTATTATTATTTTCGAAAATTGTAATTTTGAATTTCTTTACACCACAACGTGGATGATACGGGGTAATAGAGCTCATATGATTTTATTTTAATTTTGAAATGAAATATAATACAACGCGGAGTTGTAGCGGTTCGAAAATCGTGATTGTGCTTTTCAAACCACGTTTAAATAACAGATGTTGTTTATTAGTTTCTTTCTTAGTTTTGAAATTTTTCTTTCTAAACAGGATTCGGCCACAAGGAGGCTAGCTTTTAGGGTTATAGAACCAATCATACATTATTTTCAATTTTTTTACACAATAAGAAATGGGAATTTCCATGGTTGAGCTTGAAAATCATGGGTAGTTTCTTCAATCTAGGTTCATATCTTGGTTGAAGTATATTATTTTTTTCATTTTTTATTATTTTCATTGTCAGTCAGTTAGGTTAACAATAAGGTGTTCCGAAAAATAGAAAAGAAAAGGGAACAAAACTAAAGCGTGAACAAAAACCGAAAAAAACGGAACACCACCAAAATACAGTAGAAAAATAAAAAGAAATATTTTAATTATTCATACATGCTTCTTCTCCACCATGTTAGGACAAAGATCTTTGTTGAATCACCAAAGAAATTGAAAGGATGGAATTGAATTCGGAAAGAACACTTATAAACTTGTGAAATTACAACAATGAATTAAACCCAGAATTTGCGGGGAATATTGGATTGTTGAAGCACAACTTTCTAGAAATGAACAAAGAAAGATTGTTACCCAGAAAGGAACAAAAAAAGATTGTTACAGTACCGGTCGTAAAGCCTTTCCAATCTGGTGTTTTGATCTCTCGACAACCAAATTGTAGAGTTTCGCTACAATGCCCGACACTCAATGCATATAAAATGAGTAGCTTCAATCGACATAAGGTCATTTTTGCTGCTAAGTTGGGCATGGCTCTGGCGAGCAACCTACAAATTAGCGAAATTTGCAAGAGAACAAAAGAACTGAGTCTCCATACCAAAATTTATAGTAATTAAATATCTAAAATCAAATTTTGCATCAATTGCCCCACTCACCAAAATACCCGAATCCAACTCAAGACTCAATTATTAATATATTTCTAAAATGGATCAAATGAATACACCTACCCCACAACATAATTTCATGTCCAAATTTAAGATGTTTATTTAAGTCTACAACATGGAGTAATTTGACACCCAAAATGGTCATGATCCAAGAGGATAGGAATAGGTTGATCCCAATAAACGCAACCAATGCTTGGGAAAAAAAATGCCGAAACCATAAATGTAATTTCCCATTTAAACGAAATTCAACCATTAGTGACAGAACAAAGTACAAAATCAATTGAAAACAGTTGAAAGGGGAAGATCCAGATCGAAAATTTAAATCAACAATAAAATTAAATATCCATAATTGATTTACTTTAAAATTTTGGATCTAATCAGGAAATTCATCAAAGATTATGGGTAATTAATGTGGAAATAATGAAATGAGAAAAGAAGAGTGTATTTACATTCTCAAATTTATGTTTCTATAACAAAAACAAATTAGAAAAGAAAAAGAAATCTGGGAAAAAAAAATATTATTTTGTTCTTAGATTTCTCTGTGTGGTTTAAGAAAATTGAGAAGAATCTTATAGGGAAAAAATCTCCTTACGTTCCCAGAAACTTGAGAACAAAAATAACAAAATAGAAAGTTGAGAACAAAAATATCAGAGTCAAAAGAAACTAAGTAGTACAAATTCAAATCCCTCGCTTTCTAAATTCTACAGTAACTCAGACCTAAATCGACAAAGGGTTTGCAAGTCTCTAGCTTTTAAAAATCAAATCCAGTTATAGAATTCTGCAACTTACAGTACTTGATATAATTGCAAAAAAAGCATATAAATACACAGTAGATGCGTATGACTATGTATAATAGATCAAAAAAAGGGAGAAGAGTGAAGAGTTCATATATGTACATGTAGAGAGAGAGAGAACCTTTTCTTCGCAATCAGAATGCTCTCGATTTCTCTACTGGTGCATGAAGGCACAACACTTGCAACAGAGAAAACCCAATTTAATAAAATCAGTAACAGAATATTCAAATTTTATAAAATATACATACATTCAATTGCCTAATTGAACAACTTTAGTACCTGAAATTAGACTCCATAAACCCAATTCCATATTAGGGTTCAAGCGAAGAAATTCCATCACTGCAATTAATTCCAGATCTATTGTTGCATGTATGAGTAGAGACAATACCTTGAAACAACGGACGTGATGGTCGTGGTTCCAGATGGTGATGGTAGTGGTTGTGGACAGAGAAAGACTAATTTGCCCCCTCTGTCGAGGGAGGGAGGAAGCGAGAGTTAAAAAGAGAGAGAGGGGAGACCATCGTAGGCAGAGAGAGATGGATGAGCCTTCAAGAGACGATAACGGCTCTGTGATGGCAATGGCGCGGTGACAATAACTTTGTGATGGTGTTGGTGAAGTTTTACAACAATGGTGGTTTGAGGTGTGTGATAGGGTATTGCCATGGTGGTGGCCGCCTGCAAGAAGAGGGAACGGGTTAGAGAGCAAAATTGAGAGAAATACCAACAAAGTTAAGTTGAACTCATTATATCAACAATGAAAAATAAGATCTAATTGGAGGTAAGGAAGAGATTAAACGGCGATGACATCGCGGCAAAATGGAGCGGAGGTGGCAGTGGTGGTGGCGAGGGGATGGCGGAGGAGGCTGAGAGGGAGTGGATCGTGGGAGACTGAGAAAGATAGGAGATGAAGGCGACGACGATGGCGATTGTCGGAAGTGGAAAGGGTACTGACGGTGAAAGATGATTGCAGAGAGAGCGTAAGTGAGAGTGAGTGATAGAGATGAAATAGAGATAGGGGTTTAACCCTAATTTCTCTAGCAGATGTGGAATCCTTTAACCCTCAAATTGAAAAATAGAGAGGCAGAGGAAGGAAGAGAGAGAGACGAACCTGGAACGAAGAAGCTGTGATGGTGATGCACGGCGACAGAATGACGATGACGACACTCGGAGCTGGTGATGCACGGCGATGGATCGACAATGAGAGACACTGGTTTTGACGGAGAAGAGAGAGAGATTGCCGATGGAGACATGTGAGAGAGAGGCAACCCTAATTTTAATTTTAATATTTATATGTGGGTTTATTTTGATCTAACGGTTATCAATATCTTTGATATTTGTCTCTTGATCCGATGGTCCTCTTTATAAGTGAGCTGATTTATCATATAGCTTATTATTATTAATTTTGAAAATTATAATTTTGAATTTCTTTAGACCACAACGTGGACGATACGGTATAACAGAGCTTATATGATTTTATTTTAATTTGGAAATGAAAAATAATACAACGAGGAGTTGTAGTGGTTCGAAAATCGTGATTGTGCTTTTCAAACCACGTTTAAATAACAGTTGTAGTATATTGGTTTCTTTTTTAGTTTCGAAATTTTTATTTCTAAACAGGATTCGGTCATAAGGAGGCTAGCATATGGGGTTATACAACCAATCATACATTATTTTCAATTTTTTTACACAATAAAAAATGCCAATTTCCATGGTTGAGCTTGAAAATCATGGGTATTTTCTTTAATCTAGGTTCATATCTTGGCTGCGGTATATTATTTTTTTCATTTTTTATTTTCTTCATTGTGAGTCGGTTAGGTTAAAAGTAAGGTGGTCATACAACGTCATCCATCCCTTCATATATTATTTTCAAAATTTTAAGTAAATTTTTTTCCATGAGCCGTTGTACCACATTGATATTATTGAATTTGTAGTTGAATCTAGGTTCAAATCCTAGTAGCGGCTTATGTATTTTTCTATTTTTCATTCTCAATTGGTTCAGGCCACAATGAGGTGTTCATAAGTTGTTGTGTACCCATTTCATTATTATCTTCACATTGTTTTGATCCAAAAGTATCACAAATAGCCATTGTACCGGTTGGCAATTCTTCATCATATTCTTGAATCCTGGTTCAAATCCTGGCATCGACGTATTACACTATTATTGTTATTATGGAGTAGTTTAATTTTAATTTTCTTCGAACTGCAACATAGATGAGATGGTATCATCGACCTCAAATGATATTTTTTAAATTGTGAAATAATTTATAATACGAGGAGTGGCTCTAGCATTTCGAAAATAGTGATTTTGTTTTTCAATTCACATTTAAAACACAGTCGTGGTATATCAGTTCATTTCTTAATTGTGAAAATTTTAATTCGGAATTGTTTTGGGGCACACGGAGGCGAGCATTTGGGGTCAAACAACCAGTCTTACGTTAATTTTAGTTTTTTTACCCAAAAACAAAAATCGCCACAATCCATGGCAGAGCTTTAAAATCACAAGTATTTTCTTTAATCCAAGTTCATGTCCTGGCTGCAGTATATTATCTTTTTATTTTATTTTATATTTTCTTCATTGTAAATCGGTTAGTTAAATAATGAGGTTTTCAAATGATGTCATCCATCCCTTCAGGTATTACTTTGATATTTTTTAAACAACAAACATTTTCCAAGAGCGTTTGTAACATTTGGCGAATCATGAATTTTTTATTGAATCCGGGTTCAAATCTTGGTAGCGGCTTATATTTTTTATTTCTTTTACAAAATTGGGGCGGGCCACATTGAGATGTTTATAAGCTATCGTGTACCCCTTTCTATATTATTTCCACCTTGCTTAAGTAGAAAAGTATGACAAATAGCTACTGTAGCACTTGGCAATTCTTTATCATAGTGATTAATCCAGGTTCAACTCTTGGCAGTGGCATATTACATTATTATTATTATTTTCGAAAATTATAATTTTGAATTTTTTTACACCACAACGTCGACGATACGATGTAACAGAGCGCGTATGATTTTATTTTAATTTCGAAATGAAATATAATACAACGAGGAGTTGTAGCGGTTCGAAAATTGTGATTGTGCTTTTCAAACCACGTTTAAATAACAGTTGTAGTATATTAGTTTCTTTTTTAGTTTTGAAATTTTTATTTCTAAAGAAGATTCGGCCACAAGGATGCTAGCTTATGGGGTTATAGAACCGATCACACATTATTTTCAATTTTTTTACACAGTAAAAATCGCCAATTTCTATGGTTGAGCTTGAAATTCATGCGTATTTTCTTTAATCTAGGTTCATATCTTGGCTGCGGTATATTATTTTTTTCATTTTTTTGTTTTTTTCATTGTCAATCGGGTTAAAAATAAGGTATTCATACGATGTCATCCATCCCTTCATATATTATTTTCAAAAATTTTAAGTAAATTTTTTTTCCATGAGCCATTGTAGCACATTGATATTATTGAATTTGTAGTTTAATCTAGGTTCAAATCTTGGTAGCGGCTTATGTATTTTTTAATTTTTTATTCTAAATTGGTTCGGGCCACAATGAGGTGTTCATAAGTTGTCGTGTACCTCTTTTGTTATTATCTTTACATTGTTTTGATAGAAAAGTATCTCAAATAGCCGTTGTACCGGTTCGCAATTCTTCATCATATTCTTGAATCCAGGTTCAAATATAATTTTCGACCACAATGTCGACGATACGGTGTAATAGAGCGCATATGATTTTATTTTAATTTCGAAATGAAATATAATACAATGTGGAGTTGTAGCGGTTCGAAAATCGTGATTATGCTTTCCAAACCACGTTTAAATAACAGTTGTAGTATATTAGTTTCTTTTTTAGTTTTGAATTTTTATTTCTAAAGAAGATTCGGCCACAAGGATGCTAGCTTATGGGGTTATAGAACCGATCACCCATTATTTTCAATATTTTTACATAGTAAAAATCGCCAAGTTCCATGGTTGAGCTTGAAATTAATGCGTATTTTCTTTAATCTAGGTTCATATCTTGGCTGCAGTATATTATTTTTTTCATTTTTTATTTTTTTCATTGTCAGTCGGTTATGTGAAAAATATGGTGTTCATACGATGTCATCCAACCCTTCATATATTATTTTCAAATTTTTTAAGTAAAATTGTTTTCCATGAGCCGTTGTAGCACTTTGATATTATTGAATTTGTAGTTTAATCTAGGTTCAAATCTTGGTAGCGGCTTATGTATTTTTTAATTTTTTATTCTAAATTGGTTTGGGCCACAATAAGGTGTTCATAAGTTGCCGTGTAGCTCTTTCATTATTATCTATACATTGTTTTTATAGAAAAGTATCTCAAATAGCCGCTGTACCGGTTCGCAATTCTTCATCATATTCTTGAATCCAGGTTCAAATCCTGGCATCAGTATATTACACTATTATTGTTATTTTGGAGTAGTTTAATTTTAATTTTCTTGCAACTTCAACGTGGATGAGATAGTATCATCGACCTCAAATGATATTTTTTAAATTTTGAAATAATTTATAATACGAAGAGTGGTTCTGTTGTTTCGAAAATTGTGATTTTTTTTTTTCAATTCACGTTTAAAACATAGACGTGGTATATCAGTTCATTTCTTAATTGTGAAAATTTTAATTCGGAATTGTTTTGGGGCTCACGAAGGCAAGCATTTGGGGTCAAACAACCAGTCATACGTTAATTTCAGTTTTTTTACACAAAAAAAATATCGCCACGATCCACGGTAGAGCTTTAAAATAACGAGTATTTTCTTTTATCCAAGTTCATGTCCTGACTGCAGTATATTACCTTTTTTCTTTCTTTCTTCATTGTAAATCGGTTAGTAAAATAGTGAGGCTTTCAAAAGATGTAATCCATCCCTTCAGGTATTACACTCATATTTTTTAAACAAAAAACATTTTCCAAGTTCGGTTGTGACATTTGGCGAATCCAGAATTTTTACTTGAATCCGGGTTCAAATCCTCGTTGCGGCTTATATTTTTTATTTTTTGTACAAAATCGGGGCGGGCCACATTGAGATGTTCATAAGCTTTCATGCACCTTTTTCTATATTATTTCCACTTTGTTTAAGTAGAAAAGTATCACAAATAGCTATTGTAGCACTTGGCAATTCTTTATCATATTGTTGAATCCAGGTTCAACTCCTGGCAGTGGCATATTACATGATTATTATTATTTTTGAAAATTATAATTTTGAATATCTTTAGATCACAACATGGACGATATGGTGTAACAGAGCTCATATGATTTTATAATAATTTTGAAATGAAATATAATACAATGAGGAGTTGTAGCGGTTCGAAAATCGTGATTGTGCTTTTCAAACCACATTTAAATAACAGTTGTAGTATATTAGTTTCTTTTTTAGTTTTGAAATTTTTATTTCTAAACAGGATTCGGCCACGAAGAGGCTAGCTTATTGGGTTATAGAACCGATCATACATTATTTTCAATTTTTTTGCACAATAAAAATCTCCAATTTCCATGGTTGAGCTTCAAAATCATGCGTATTTTCTTTAATGTAGGTTCATATCTTTGTGGCAGTATATTAGTTTTTTCATTTTTTATTATTTTCATTGTCAGCCGGTTAGGTTAATAATAAGGTGTTCCTACAATGTCATCCATCCCTTCATATATTATTTTCAAAAAATTTTAAGTTAAAAAAAATTCCATGACTCGTTGTAGCACTTTGATATTATTGAATTTGTAGTTGAATCTAGGTTCAAATCCTGTTAGCGGCTTATGTATTTTTTAATTTTTTATTCTAAATTTGTTCGGGCCACAAAGAGGTGTTCATAAGTTGTCGTGTACCCCTTTCATTATTATCTTCACATTGTTTCGATAGAAAAGTATCTAAAATAGTCGATGTACCGCTTGGCAATTCTTTATCATATTCTTGAATCCAGGTTCAAGTCCCGGCATCGGTATATTACATTATTATTGTTATTTTGGAATAGTCTAATTTTAATTTTCTTCGAACTGCAACATGGATGAGACGGTATCGTCGACCTCAAAAGATTTTTTTTAAATTTTGAAATAATTTATAATACGAAGAGTGGTTCTAGCATTTCGAAAATTGTGATTCTATTTTTCAATTTATGCTTAAAAAACAGTCATGGTATATCAGTTTATTTCTTAATTGTGAAATTTTTAATTCGGAACTATTTTGGGGCACACGTAGGCGAGCATTTGGGGTCAAACAACCAATCATACGTTAATTTCAGTTTTTTTACGCAAAAATAAAAATCTCCACGATCCATGGCAGAGCTTTAAAACCATGAGTATTTTCTTTAATCCAAGTTCATGTCCTGGCTACAGTATATTATCTTTTATTTTATTTCATTTTTTTTTCGTTGTAAATCGGTTAGTTAAATAATGAGGTTTTCAAACGATGTCATCCATCCATTTACGTATTACTTTCATATTTTTTAAACAAAAAACATTTTCCAAGAGTAGTTGTAACATTTGGCGAATCATGAATTTTTAATTGAATCCGGGTTTAAATCCTGGTAGCGGCTTATATATTTTTTATCTTTTTTTACAAAATCGGGGCGGGCGACATTGAGATGTTCATAAGCTATCATACACCCCTTGCTATATTATTTCCACTTTGCTTAAGTAGAAAAGTATCACAAATAGCCATTGTAGCACTTGGTAATTCTTTATCATATTGTTGAATCCAAGTTCAACTCCTGGCTGTGGCATATTACATTATTATTGTTATTTTTCAAAATTATAATTTTGAATTTCTTTAGACCACAACGTGGATGATACGGTGTAACAGAGCTCATATGATTTTATTTTAATTTTGAAATAAATTATAATACAATGAGGAGTTGTAGCGGTTCGAAAATCGTGATTGTGCATTTCAAACCACGTTTAAATAACAGTTGTAGTATATTAGTTTCTTTTTTAGTTTTGAAATTTTTATTTCTAAACAGGATTCGGCCACAAAGAGGCTAGCATATGGGGTTATACAACCAATCATACATTATTTTCAATTTTTTTACACAATAAAAAATGCCAATTTCGAGGGTTGAGCTTGAAAATCATTTGTATTTTCTTTAATCTTAGTTTTAATCTTGGCTGCGGTATATTATTTTTTGCATTTTTTATTTTTATTTTTTTTCATTGTCAGTCAGTTAGGTTAACAATAAGTTGTTCATATGATGTCATCCATCCCTTCATATACTATTTTCAAAATTTTAAGTAAATTTTTTTTCCATGAGCCGTTGTAGCACTTAGATATTATTGAATTTGTAGTTGAATTTAGGTTCAAATCCTAGTAGCGGCTGATGTATTTTTCAATTGTTTCTTCTAAATTGGTTCGGGCCACAATGAGGTGTTCATAAGTTGTCATGTACCTCTTTCATTACTATCTTTACATTGTTTTGATAGAAAAGTATCAGAAATAGCCGTTGTACCGGTTGGCAATACTTCATCATATTCTAGAATCCAGGTTTAAATCCTGGAATCGGTATATTACATTATTATTGTTATTTTGGAATAGTTTAATTTTAATTTTCTTCAAACTGCAATGTGGATGAGACGGTATCGTCGACCTCAAACGATATTTTTGAAATTTTGAAAAAATTTATAATACGAAAAGTGGTCCTCGTGTTTCGAAAATTGTGATTCTGTTTTTCAATTCACATTTAAAACACCGTCATGGTATATCAGTTTATTTCTTAGTTGTGAAAATTTTAATTCGGAATTATTTTGGGGCTCACAGAGGCGAGCATTTGGGGTCAAACAATAAGTCATACATTAATTTTAGTTTTTTTACCCCAAAAAAAAATTCGCCACGATCCATGGTAGAGCTTCAAAATCACGAGTATTTTCTTTTATCCAAGTTCATGTCCTGACTGCAGTATATTTCCCTTTTTTTTTTCTTTCTTCCTTGTAAATCGGTTAGTTAAATAGTGAGGTTTTCAAATGATGTCATCCATCCCTTCAGGTATTACTTTCATATTTTTTAAACAAAAAACATTTTCCAAGAGCGGTTGTAACATTTTGCGAATCATGAATTTGTACTTGAATCCGAGTTCAAATCCAGGTAGCGGCTTATATATTTTTCGGTTTTTTTTTTTTACAAAATCGGGGCGGGCCACATTGAGATGTTCAGAAGCTATAATGCAACTCTTTCTATATTATTTCCACTTTGCTTAAGTAGAAAAGTATAAAAAATAGCCATTGTAGTACTTGGCAATTCTTTATCATATTGTTGAATCCAGGTTCAACTCTTGGCAGAGGCATATTACATTATTATTATTATTTTCATAAATTATAATTTTGAATATCTTTAGACCACAACGTGGACGATACGGTGTAATAGAGCTCATATGATTTTGTTTTAATTTTGAAATGAAATCTAATACAACTAGGGGTTGTAGCGGTTCGAAAATCGTGATTGTGCTTTTCAAACCACGTTTAAATAATAGTTGTAGTATATTCGTTTCTTTTTTAGTTTCGAAATTTTTATTTCTAAACAGGATTCGGCCACAAGGAGGCTAGCGTGTGGGGGTTATAGAACCGATCATACATTATTATCAATTTTTTTACACAATAAAAATCACCGATTTCCATGGTTGAGCTTGAAAATCATGCGTAATTTCTTTAATCTAGGTTTGTATCTTGGTAGCGGTATATTATTTTTTTTCATTTTCTATTATTTTCATTGTTAGTCGGTTAGGTTAATATTAAGGTGTTCCTACAATGTCATCCATCTCTTCATATATTATTTTCAAAAATTTTAAGTGAACCAATTTTCCGTGAGCCGTTGTAGCACTTTGATATTATTGAATTTGTAGTTGAATCTAGCTTCAAATCTTGGTAGTGGGTTATGTATTTTTTAATTTTTTATTCTAAATTAGTTCGGGCAACAATGAGGTGTTCATAAGTTGTCATGTACCCCTTTCATTATTATCTTCACATTGTTTTGATAGAAAAGTATCACAAATAGCCGCTGTACCGCTTGGCAATTGTTCATCATATTCTTGAATCCAGGTTCAAATCCTGGAATCGGTATATTACATTATTATTGTTATTTTGGAATAGTTTAATTTTAATTTTCTTCAAACTGCAATGTGGACGAGACAGTATCGTCGACCTCAAACGATATTTTTTAAATTTTGAAATATTTTATAATACGAAGAGTGGTTCTAGCATTTCGAAAATTGTGATTATGTTTTTCAATTCACGTTTAAAACACAGTCGTGGTATATCAGTTTATTTATTAATTGTGAAAGTGTTAATTCGGAATTGTTTGCAGGAACATAGTGGCGAGCATTTGGGGTTAAATAACCAGTCATACGTTAATTTCAGTTTTTGTACCCAAAACCAAAAATCGCCACGATCCATGGCAGAGCCTAAAAATCACTAGTATTTTCTTTAATCCAAGTTCATGTCCTGGCTACAGTATATTATCTTTTTTATTTTTTTTATTTTTTTTCAATGTAAATTGGTTAGTTAAATAATGAGGTTTTCAAACGATGTCATCCATCCCTTCATGTTTTACTTTCATAATTTTTAAACAAAAACCATTTTCCTAAGCAGTTGTAACATTTCGCGAATCATGAATTTTTACTTGAATCTGGGTTCAAATCCTGGTAGCGGCTTATATATATATATATATATATATATATATATATATATATATATATATATATATATATTTATTTATTTATTTATTTATTTATTTTTTTACAAAATGGGCGGGCCACATTGAGATGTTCACAAGCTGTCACACACCCCTTTCTATATTATTTCCACTTTGCTTATGTCAAAAAGTATCACAAATAGCCACTGTAGCACTTGGCAATTCTTTATCATATTGTTGAATCCAGGTTCAACTCCTGGTAGTAGCATATTACATTCTTATTATTATTTTTAAAAATTATAATTTTGAATTTCGTTAGACCACAATGTGGACGATACAGTGTAACAGAGCTCATATGATTGTATTTTAATTTTGAAAAGACATATAATACAACGAGGAGTTGTAACGGTTCGAAAATCGTGATTGTGCTTTTCAAACCACGTTTAAATAACAGTTGTAGTACATTAGTTTCTTTTTTAGTTTTGAATTTTTGTTTTTCTAAACAGGATTCGGCCATAATAAGGTGTTCATAAGTTGTCGTGTACCCCTTTCATTATTATCTTTACATTGTTTTGATAGAAAAGTATCAAAAATAGTTGTTGTACCGCTTGGAAATTCTTCATCATATTCTTGAATCCAGGTTCAAATCCAGTCATCGGTATATTACATTATTACTGTTATTTTGGAATAGTTTAATTTTAATTTTCTTCGAACTGCAACGTGGATGACATGGTATCGTCGACCTCAAAATGATATTTTTTAAATTTTGAAATAATTTATAATACGAAGAGTGGTTCTAATGTTTCGAAAATGGTGATTTGGTTTTTCAATTCACATTTAAAACACAGTCATGGTATATCAGTTTATTTCTTAATTGTGAAAATTTTAATTTGGAATTTTTTTGGGGCTCACGGAGGCGAGGATTTGGGGTCAAAACAACCAGTCACACGTTAAATTATGTTTTTCTACCCAAATTGTTTTTCGCTACGATCCATTGTAGAGCTTTAAAATCACGAGTATTTTCTTTTATCCAAGTTCATGTCCTGACTGCAGTATATTATCTTTGTTATTTTATTTTTTCTCCATTATAAATCGGTTAGGTTAATAATGATGTTTCCAAACGATGTCATCCATCCCTTTAGGTATTACTTTCATATTTTTTAAACAAAAAACATTTTCCAAGAGCGGTTGTAACATTTGGCGAATCATGAATTTTTACTTCAATCCTGGTTCAAATCCGAGTAGCGGCTTATATAGTTCTTTTTTTTTTTTACAAAATCGGGGTGGGCCACATTGGGATGTTCATAAGCTGTCATCCACCCATTTCTATATTAGTTCCACTTCGTTTAGGTAGAAAAGAATCACAAATAGCCACTGTAGCACTTGGCATTTCTTTATCATATTGTTGAATCCATGTTCAACTACAGGCAGTGCCATATTACATTATTATTATTATTTTTTAAAATTACAATTTTGAATTTTTTTAGACCACTACGTGGACGATACGGTGTAACAGAGGTCATATGATTTTATTTTATTTTTGAAATGAAAAAAATACGAGGAATTGTAGCATTTCAAAAATCATGATTGTGCTTTTCAAAACACGTTTTAATAACAGTTGTAGTATATTAGTTTTGAAATTTTTCATTCTAAACAGGATTCGGCCACAAGGAGGCTAGCATATGGGGTTATAGAACCAATCAAACATTATTTTCAATTTTTTTACACAGTAAAAAATGCCAATTTCCATGGTTGAGCTTGAAAATCATGGGTATTTTCTTTAATCTAGGTTCATATCTTGGTTGCGGTATATTATTTTTTTCATTTTTTATTTTTTTCATTGGCTGTCGGTTAGGTTAGTAATAAGGTGTTCATACGATGTCATGCATCACTTCATATATTTTTTTCAAAATTTTAAGTAATTTGTTTTTCCATGAGCCGTTGTAGTACTTTGATATTATTGAATTTGAAGTTGAATCTAGGTTCAAATCCTGGTAGTGGCTTATGTATTTTTCAATTTTTTTTTCTAAATTGGTTCGAGCCACAAAGAGGTGTTCATAAGTTGTCGTGTACCCCTTTTATTATTATCTTCACAGTGTTTTGATAGAAAAGTATCACAAATAGCCGTTGTACCGCTTGGCAATTCTTCATCATATTCTTGAATCCAGGTTCAAATCTTGGCATTGGTGTATTACATTACTATTGTTATTTTGGAATAGTTTAATTTTAATTTTGTTCGAACTGCAACGTGGATGAGATGGTATCGTCAACCTCAAATGATATTTTTTAAATTTTGAAATAATTTATAATACGAAGAGTGGTTCTAGTGTTTCGAAAATTGTGATTCTGTTTTTCAATTCACGTTTAAAACACAGTCATGGTATATCAGTTTATTTCTTCATTGTGAAAATTTTAATTAGGAATTATTTTGGGGATCACGAAGGCGAGCATTTGGGGTCAAACAACCAATCATACGTTAATTTCAGTTTTGTTCCCCCAAAAAAACAAAATCACCATGATACGTGGTAGAGCTTTAAAATCACGAGTATTTTCTTTACTCCAAATTCATGTCCAGACTGCAGTATATTAACTTTTTCTTTTTTTTTCATCATTGTAAATCGGTTAGTTAAATAATGATGTTCTGAAATGATGTCATGCATCCCTTCAGGTATTACTTTCATATTTTTGAAACAAAAAACATTTTCCAAGAGCGGTTGTAACTTTTGGCGAATCATGAATTTTTACTTGAATCCGGGTTCAAATCCGAGTAGCGGCTTATATATTTTTTATTTTTTTTTACAAAATCGGGGTGGGCCACATTGAGATGTTCATAAGCTGTCATACACCCCTTTCTATATTATTTCGACTTTGCAAAAGTAGAAAAGTATCACAAATAGCCAATGTAGCACTTGGCAATTCTTTATCATATTGTTGAATCCAAGTTCAACTCCTGGCAGTGGCATATTTCATTATTATTATTATTTTTGAAAATTATAATTTTGAATTTCTTTAGACCATAACGTGGATGATACGGTGTAATAGAGCTCATATGATTTTATTTTAATTTTGAAATGAAATACAATACAACGAGGAGTTGTAGCGGTTCGAAAATCGTGATTGTGCTTTTCATACCACGTTTAAATAACAGTTGTAGTATATTAGTTTCTTTTTTCGTTTTTAAATTTTTGTTTCTAAACAGGATTTGGCCACAAGGATGCTAGCATATGGGGTTATACAACCAATCATACATTATTTTCAATTTTTTTACACAATAAGAAATGGGAATTTCCATGGTTGAGCTTGAAAATCATGTGTATTTTCTTCAATCTAGGTTCATATCTTGGTTGCGGTATATTATTTTTTTCATTTTTTATTATTTTCATTGTCAGTCGGTTAGGTTAACAATAAGGTGTTCCGACAATGTCATCCATCCCTTCATATATTATTTTCAAAATTTTTATGTAAATTTGTTTTCCATGAGCCGTTGTTGTACTTTGATATTATTGAATTTGTAGTTGAACCTAGGTTGAAATCCGGGTAGCGACTTATGTATTTTTTAATTTTTTATTCTAAATTGGTTCAGGCCACAACGAGGTGTTCATAAGTTGTCGTGTACCCCTCTCATTATTATCTTCACATTGTTTTGATAGAAAAGTATCACAAATAGCCGTTGTACCGCTTGGCAATTCTTCATCATATTCTTGAATCCAGGTTCAAATCTTGGCATTGGTGTATTACATTACTATTGTTATTTTGGAATAGTTTAATTTTAATTTTGTTCGAACTGCAACGTGGATGAGATGGTATCGTCAACCTCAAATGATATTTTTTAAATTTTGAAATAATTTATAATACGAAGAGTGGTTCTAGTGTTTCGAAAATTGTGATTCTGTTTTTCAATTCACGTTTAAAACACAGTCATGGTATATCAGTTTATTTCTTCATTGTGAAAATTTTAATTCGGAATTATTTTGGGGCTCACGAAGGCGAGCATTTGGGGTCAAACAACCAATCATACGTTAATTTCAGTTTTGTTCCCCAAAAATAAAATAAAAATAACCACGATCCGTGGTAGAGCTTTATAATCACGATTATTTTCTTTAATCCAAATTCATGTCCTGACTGCAGTATATGATCTTTTTTTTTTTTTTTTTTCTTCATTGTAAATCGGTTAGTTAAATAATGAGGTTCTAAAATGATGTCATCCATCCCTTCAGGTATTACTTTCATATTTTTGAAACAAAAAACATGTTCCAAGAGCGGTTGTAACATTTGGCGAATCATGAATTTTTACTTGAATCCGGGTTCAAATCCTGGTAGCGACTTATATACATATATATACATATATATACATACATATATATACATATATATACATACATATATATACATATATATACATATATATATATATTTATTTTACAAAATCGGGGTAGGCCACATTGAGATGTTCATAACCTGTAATGCGACTCTTTCTATATTATTTCCACTTTGCTTAAGTAGAAAAGTATCAAAAATAGCCATTGTAGCACTTGGAAATTCTTTATCATATTTTTGAATCCAAGTTCAACTCCTGGCAGTGGCAAATTACATTATTATTATTATTTTCAAAAATTATAATTTTGAATTTCTTTAGACCAAAACGTGGACGATACGGTGTAACAGAGCTCATTTGATTTTATTTTAAATTTGAAATGAAATATAATACTATGAGGAGTTGTAGCGGTTCAAAAATTGTGATTTTACTTTTCAAACCACATTTAAATAACAGTTGTAGTTTAATAGTTTCTTTTTTAGTTTTGAAATTTTTATTTCTATGCAGGATTCGGCCACAAGGAGGCTAGCATATGGGGTTATAGAACCAATCGTACATTATTTTCAATTTCTTTACACAATAAAAATATCCATTTTCCATGGTTGAGCTTGAAAATCATGGGTATTTTCTTTAATCTAGGTTGATATCTTTGCTGTGGTATATTATTTTATTTTTTATTTTTTATTTTTTTTCATTGTCAGTCGGTTAGGTGAATAATAAGGTGTTCATAAAATGTCATCCATCCCTTCATATATTATTTTCAAAATTTTAACGTAATTTGTTTCTGCATGAGCGGTTGTAGCACTTTGATATTATTGAATTTGTAGTTGAATCTAGGTTCAAATCCTAGTAGTGGCGTATGTATTTTTCAATTTTTTATTCTAAATTGGTTCGGGCCACAATGAGGTGTTCATAAGTTGTCGTGTAACCCTTTTATTATTATCTTCACATTGTTTTGATAGAAAGGTATCACAAATAGCCGTTGTACCACTTGGCAATTCTTCATCAAATTCTTGAATCAAGGTTCAAATCCTGGCATCGGTATATTACATTATTATTGTTATTTTGGAATAGTTTAATTTTAATTTTATTCGAACTGCAATGTGGATGAGACGGTATCGTCGACCTCAAATGATATTTTTTAAATTTTGAAAGAATTTATAATACGAATAGTAGTTCTAGCATTTCGAAAATTGTGATTCTGTTTTTCAATTCACGTTTAAAACACAGTCATGATATATTAGTTTATTTCCCAATTATGAAAATTTTAATCCGGAATTGTTATGGGGCACAAGGAGGCGAACTTTTGGGGTCAAACAACCAGTCATGCGTTAATTTCAGTTTTTTTACCCAAAAAAAACAAATCGCCATGATCCATGGTAGAGCTTTAAAATCACGAGTACTTTCTTTCCTCCAAGTTCATGTCCTGGTTGCAGTATATTATCTTTTATTTTTTTTTTCCATTGTAAATTGTTTAGTTAAATAAAGAGGTTTTCAAACGATGTCATCCATCCCTTCATGTATTACTTTCATATTTTTTAAACAAAAAACATTTTCCAAGAGCAGTTGTAACATTTGGAGAATCATGAATTTTTACTTGTATCCGGGTTCAAATCCTGGTAGCGGCTTATATATTATTTATTTATTTTTAGAAAATCGGCGGGGGCCGCATTGAGATGTTCATAAGCTGTCATGCACCCCTTTCTATATTAGTTCCAGTTTCTTTAAGTAGAAAAGTATCACAAATAGCCATTGTAGCACTTGGCAATTCTTTATCATTTTGTTGAATCCAGGTTCAACTCTTGGCAGTGGCACATTACATTATTATTATTATTATTATTATTATTATTATTATTATTATTATTATTATTATTATTATTATTTTCGAAAATTATAATTTTGAATTTCTTTAGACCACAACGTGAATGATACGGTGTAACAGAGCTCGTATGATTTTATTTTAATTTTGAAATGAAATATAATACAACGAGGAGTTGTAGAGGTTCGAAAATCGTGATTGTGCTTTTCAAACCACGTTTAAATAACAATTTTACTATATTAGTTTCTTTTTTAGTTTTGAAATTTTTATTTCCAAACAGGATTCGGCCACAAGAAGGCTAGCATATAGGGTTAAACAACCAATCCTACATTATTTTCAATTTTTCTTCACAATAAAAATTGCCATTTTGCATGGTTAAGCTCGAAAATCATCGGAATTTTCTTTAATCTAGGTTCATATCTTGGTTGCGGTACATTATTGTCTTCATTTTTTATTTTTTTCATTGTCAGTCGGTTAGGTTAATAATAAGGTGTTCATACCATGTCATCCATCCCTTCATATATTATTTTCACTATTTTTAAGTGAAATAATTTTCCATGAGCCATTGTAGCACTTTGATATTATTGAATTTGTAGCTGAATCTAGGTTCAAATCTTGGTAGCAGCTTATGTATTTTTCAATTTTTTATTCTAAATTGGTTCGGGCCACAATAAGGTGTTCATAAGTTGTCGTGTACCCCTGTCATTATTATCTTCACATTGTTTTGATGGAAAAGTATCACAAATTGCCGCTGTACCGCTTGATAATTCCACATCATATTCTTGAATCCAGGTTCAAATCTTGGCATCGGTATATTACATTATTATTGTTATTTTGGAGTAGTTTAATCCGGGTAGCGGCTTATGTATTTTTCAATTTTTCATTCTAAATTGGTTTGGGCCGCAATGAGGTGTTCATAAGTTATCCCGTACCCCTTTTATTATTATCTTCACATTGTTTTCATAAAAGAGTATCCCAAATAGACGCTGTACCGCTTGGCAATTCTTCATCATATTCTCGAATCCACGTTCAAATCCTAGCATCAGTATATTACATTACTATTGTTGTTTTGGAATAGTTTAATTTTAATTTTCTTCGAACTGCAATGTGGATGAGATGGTATTGTCGACCTCAAATGATATTTTTGAAATTTTGAAATAATTTATAATACGAAGACTGGTTCCAGCGTTTCGAAAATTGGGATTCCGTTTCTCAATTCACATTTAAAACACAGTCATGGTTCATTAGTTTATTTCTTAATTATGAAAATTTTAATCCGGAATTGTTTTGGGGCACAAGGAGGCGAGCATTTGGGGTCAAACAACAAGTCTTACGTTAATTTCAGTATTTTTACCGGAAAAACAAAATCCCCACGATCCATGGTAGAGCTTTAAAATCCCGAGTACTTTCTTTCCTCCAAGTTCATGTCCTGGTTGCAGTATATTATCCTTTTTTTTTCCATTGTAAATCGGTTAGTTAAATAATGAGGTTTTCAAATAATGCCATCCATCCCTTCATGTATTACTTTCATATTTTTTAAACGAAAAACATTTTCCAAGAGCGGTTGTAACATTTGGCGAATCATGAATTTTTACTTGAATCCAGGTTCAAATCCTGGTAGCGGCTTATATATTTTTTATTTTCTTTTACAAAATCAAGGAGGGCCACATTGAGATGTTCATAAGTTGTAATGCACCCCTTTCTATATTATATCCACTTTGCTTAAGTAGAAATGTATCACAAATAGCCACTGTAGCACTTGGCAATTCTTTATCATATTGTGGAATCTAGGTTCAACTCCTGGCAGTGGCATATTACACTATTACTATTATTTTCGAAAATTATAATTTTGAATTTATAATTTTGAATTTCTTTAGACCACAACGTGGACGATACGGTGTAACAGAGCTCATATGATTTTATTTTATTTTAATTTTTAAATGAAATATAATATGAAGAGGAGTTGTAGCGGTTCGAAAATCATGATTGTGCTTTTCAAACCATGTTTAAATAATAGTTGTAGTATATTAGTTTCTTTTTTAGTTTTGAATTTTTTTTTCTAAATAGGATTCTGCCACAAGAAGGCTAGCATATGGGGTTATAGAACGAATCATACATTATTTTCAATTTTTTTACACAATAAAAATTGCCAATTTCCGTGGTTGAGCTTGAAAATCATGGGTATTTTCTTTAATCTAGGTTCATATCTTGGCTGCGGTATATTATTTTTTTCATTGTGAGTCTGTTAGGTTAACAAAAAGGTGTTCATACGATGTCATCCTTGCCTTCAGATATTATTTTCAACTTTTTTAAGTAAGTTTTTTTTTATGAGCCGTTTTAGCACTTTGATATTATTGAATTTGTAGTTGAATCTAGTTTCAAATCCTAGTAGCGGCTTATGTTTTTTTCAATTTTTATTCTAAATTGGTTCAGGCCACAATGAGGTGTTCATAAGTTGTCATGTAACCCTTTTATTATTATCTTCACATTGTTTTGATACAAAAGTATCACAAATAGCCATTGTACTGCGTAGCAATTCTTCATCACATTCTTGAATCCAGGTTCAAATCTTGGCATAGGTATATTACATTATTATTGTTATTTTGGAATAGTTTAATTTTAATTTTCTTCGAACTACAATGTGGATGAGATGGTATCGTCGACCTCAAATGATATTTTTTTAAATTTTGAAATAATTTATAATACGAATAGTGGTTACAGCGTTTCGAAAATTTTGATTCTGTTTTTCAATTCACGTTTAAAACACAGTTATGGTATATCAGTTTATTTTTTAATTGTGAATATTTTAATCCAGAATTGTTATGGGGCACAAGGAGGCGAGCATTTGGGGTCAAACAACCAGTCATACGTTAATTTCAGTTTTTTTTATCCAAAAAAACAAATTGCCATGATCCATGGTAGAGCTTTAAAATCACGAGTACTTTCTTTCCTCCAAGTTCATGTCCTGGTTGCAGTATATTATTTTTTTTATTTTATTTTTCATTGGAAATGGTATAGTTAAATAATGAGGTTTTCATACGACGTCACCCATCCCTTCATGTTTTACTTTCATATTTTTTAAACAAAAACCATTTTCCAAGAGCGGTTGTAACATCTGGAGAATCATGAATTTTTACTTGAATCTGGGTTCAAATCCTGGTAGTGGCTATATATATATATATTAAGCAGGGCGGGGCACATTTAGTTGTTCATAAGCTGTCATGCACCCCTTTGTATATTATTTCCACTTTGCTGAAGTAGAAAAGTATCACAAATAGCCACTGTAGCACTTGGCAATTCTTTATCATATTGTTGAATCCAGGTTCAACTTCTGGCAGTGGCATATTACAATATTATTATTATTATTTTCGAAAATTATAATTTTTTATTTCATCAAACCACAACGTGGACGATACGGTGTAACAGAGCCCATATGATTTTATTTTAATTTTGAAATGAAATATAATACAACGAGGAGTTGTAGCTGTTCAAAAATCGTAATTGTTCTTTTCAAACCTCGTTTAAATAATAGTTGTAGTATAATAGTTTCTTTTTTACTTTTGAAACAGGATTCGGCCACAAGGGGGCTAGCATATGGGGGTTATTGAACCAATCATACATTATTTCCAATTTTTTTACACAATAAAAATTGCCAATTTCCGTGGTTGAGCTTCAAAATCAAGGGTATTTTCTTTAATCTTGGTTCATATCTTGGCTGTGATATGTTATTTTTTTCATTTTTTATTTTTTTCATTGTCAGTCAGTTAGATTAATAATAAGGTATTCAAACGATGTCATCCATCCCTTCATATATTATTTTCAAAAAATTTACATTATTAGTTTTATTTTGGAATAGTTTAAATTTAATTTTCTTCGAACTACAACGTGGATGAGATGGTATCGTCGACCTCAAAATGATATTTTTTCAATTTTGAAATAATTTATAATATGAAGAGGGGTTCTAGCATTTCCAAAATTGTGATTCTGTTTTTCAATTCATGTTTAAAACACAGTCATGGTATATCGGTTTATTTCTTAATTGTGAAAATTTTAATTCAAAATTGTTTTAGGGTACACGGAGGCGAGCATTTGTGGTCAAACAACCAGTCATACGTTAATTTTAGTTTTTTTACCCAAAAAAAAAAAAAAAAATCGCCAAGATCCATGGTAGAGCTTTAAAATCACGAGTATTTTCTTTAATCCAAGTTCATGTCCCGGCCGTAGCATATTATCTTTTTTTTTTTTTTTTTCATTACGAATCAGTTAGTTACATAATGAGGTTTTTAAACGATGTCATCCATCCCTTCATATGTTACTTTCATATTTTTAAAAAAAATAAAAATTCCAAGGGTGGTTGTTACATTTGGTGAATCATGAATTTTTACTTGAATCCGTGTTCAAATCCTGGTAGCAGCTTACATATATATTTCTTTTTTTACAAAATCAAGGGGGGCCACATTGAGATCTTCATAAGCTGTCATGCACCCCTTTATATGTTATTTCCATTTTCTTAAGTAGAAAGTATCACAAATAGCCACTGTAGCACATGGCAATTCTTTATCATATTGTTGAATCCGAGTTCAACTCCTGGCAGTGGCACATTACATTATTATTATTATTATTATTTTCGAAAATCCAGGTTTAAATCCTGGCATTGGTATATTACATTATTATTGTTATTTTGGAATAGTTTAATTTTAATTTTCTTCGAACTGCAACGTGGATGAGACGGTATCGTCGACCTCAAATGATATTTTTTAAATTTTGAAATAATTTATAATACGAAGAGTTGTTCTAGCGTTTCAAAAATCGTGATTGTGTTTTTCAATTCACAATTAAATCGAAGTCATGGTACATTAGTTTATTTCTTAATTGTGAAAATTTTAATTCTAAATTGTTTTGGGGCACACGGAGTTGAGCATATGGGGTTAAACAACCAGTCATACATTAATTTTAGTTTTTTTACCCAAAAATAAAATCGCCATGATCCATGGTAGAGCTTTAAAATCACGAGTAATTTTTCCTCCAAGTTTATGTCCTGGTTGCAGTATATTATCTTTTTTTTTTCATTGTAAATGGTTTAGTTAAATAATCAGGTTTTCAAACGATGTCATGCATCACTTCATGTTTTACTTTCATATTTTTTAAACAAAAAACATTTTCCAAGAGCGGTTGTAACATTTGGAGAATCATGAATTTTTACTTGAATCCGGGTTCAAATCCTGGTAGCGGCTTATTTATATATATATATATATATATATATATATATATATATATATATATATATATATATATTTATTTATTTTTAATCGGGGCGGGCCACATTTAGATGTTCATAAGCTGTCATGCACCCCTTTCTATATTATTTCCACTTTGCTTAAGTAGAAAAGTATCACAAATAGCCACTATAGCACTTGGCAATTCTTTATCATATTTTTGAATCCAGGTTCAACTCCTGGCAGTGGCATATTACATTATTATTATTATTTTCGAAAATTATAATTTTTAATTTCATCAAACCACAACGTGGACGATACGGTGTAACAGAGCCCATATGATTTTATTTTAATTTTGAAATGAAATATAATACAATGAGGAGTTGTAGCTGTTCGAAAATCGTAATTGTGGTTTTCAAACCTTGTTTAAATAATAGTTGTAGTATAATAGTTTCTTTTTTAGTTTAGAATTTTTTTTTTCAAAACAGGATTCGGCCACAAGGAGGCTAGCATATGGGGGTTATAGAACCAGTCATACATTATTTCCAATTTTTTTACACAATAAAAATTGCCAATTTCCGTGGTTGAGCTTGAAAATCATAGGTATTTTCTTTAGTCTTGGTTCATATCTTGGCTGCGGTATGTTATTTTTTTCATTTTTTATTTGTTTCAATTGTCAGTCACTTAGGTTAATAATAAGGTACTCAAACGATGACATCCATCCCTTCATATATTATTTTCAAAATTTTAAGTAAATATTTTTTCCATTAGCCGTTGTAGCACTTTGAAATTATTGAATTTGTAGTTGAATATAGGTTCAAATCCTGATAGCGGCTTATGTACTTTTCAATTTTTTATTCTAAATTGGTTTAGGCCACAATGAGGTGTTCATAAGTTGTCTTGTACCCCTTTCATTATTATCTTCACATTGTAATGATAGAAAAGAATCACAAATGGCCGCTGTACCGCTTGGCAATTCTTCATCATATTCTTGAATCCAAGTTTAAATCCTGGCATCGGTATAATACATTATTAGTTTTATTTTGGAATAGTTTAAATTTAATTTTCTTCGAACTACAACGTGGATGAGACGGTATCGTCGACCTCAAAATGATATTTTTTAAATTTTGAAATAATTTATAATACGAAGAGGGGTTCTAGCGTTTCGAAAATTGTCATTCTGTTTTTCAATTCACGTTTAAAACACAGTCATGGTATATCGGTTTACTTCTTAATTGTGAAAATTTTAATTCCAAATTGTTTTAGGGTACACGGAGGCGAGCATTTGGGGTCAAACAACCAGTCATACGTTAATTTCAGGTTTTTTACCCAAAAAAAAAATAAATCGCCAAGGTCCATGGTAGAGCTTTAAAATCACGAGTATTTTCTTTAATCCAAGTTCATATCCTGGCCGTAGCATATTATCTTTTTTTTTTTCATTACAAATCAGTTAGTTACATAATGAGGTTTTCAAACGATATCATCCATCCCTTCATATATTACTTTCATATTTTTTAAACAAATTTTTTTTCCAAGGGTGGTTGTTACATTTGGTGAATCATGAATTTTTACTTGAATCCGGGTTCAAATCCCAGTAGCAGCTTATATATATATATTTTACAAAATGAGGGGGGGCCACATTGAGATGTTCATAAGCTGTCATGCACCAATCAGGGGGGGCCACATTGAGATGTTCATAAGCTGTCATGCACCAATCAGGGGGGGCCACATTGAGATGTTCATAAGCTGTCATGCACACCTTTATATGTTATTTCCACTTTCCTTAAGTAGAAAGTATCACAAATAGCCACTATAGCACATTCCAATTCTTTATCATATTGTTGAATCCAGGTTCAACTCCTGGTAGTGGCACATTACATTATTATTATTATTATTATTATTTTCAAAAATTATAATTTTGAATTTCTTTAGACCACAACGTGAACGATACGGTGTAACAGAGCTCATATGATTTTATTTTAATTTTGAAATGAAATATAATACAACGAGGAGTTGTAGCAGTTCAAAAATCATGATTGTGCTTTCCAAACCACGTTTAAATAACAGTTTTACTATATTAGTTTCTTTTTTAGTTTTGAAATTTTTATTTCTAAATAGGATTCGGCCACAAAGAGGCTAGCATATGGGGTTATACAACCAATCATACATTATTTTCAATTTTTTTACACAATAAAAATTTCCAATTTCCATGGTTGAGCTTGAAAAGCATGGGTATTTTCTTTAATCTAGGTTCATGTCTTGGTTGCGGTATATTATTTTTTTCATTGTCAGTCGGTTGGGTTAATAAAAAGGTGTTCAAACGATGTCATCCTTGCCTTCATATATTATTTTCAAAATTTTTAAGTAAATTTTTTTTTCCATGAGCCGTTGTAGCACTTTCAAAATTATTGAATTGGTAGTTGAATCTAGGTTCAAATCCTGGTAGCGGCTTATGTACTTTTCAATCTTTTATTCTAAATTGGTTCAGGCCACAATGAGGTGTTCATAAGTTGTCTTATACCACTTTCATTATTATCTTCACATTATAGTGATAGAAAAGTATCACAAATGGCCACTGTACCACTTGGCAGTTCTTCACCATATTCTTGAATCCAAGTTCAAATCCTGGTATCGGTATATTACATTATTAGTTTTATTTTGGAATATTTTAATTTTAATTTTCTTCGAACTGCAACGTGGATGAGACGGTATCGTCGACCTCAAAATGATATTTTTTAAATTTTGAAGTAATTTATAATACGAAGAGGGGTTCTAGCATTTCGAAAATTGTGATTTTGTTTTTCAATTCACATTTAAAACACAATCATGGTATATCGGTTTATTTCTTAATTGTAAAAATTTTAATCGAAAATTGTTTTAGGGCACACGGTGGCGAGCATTTGGGGTTAAACAACCAGTCATACGTTAATTTTATTTTTTTTGAATTTTAGTTTCTTTACCCAAAAAAAATAAAATCGCCAAGATCCATGGTAGAGCTTTAAAATCACGAGTATTTTCTTTAATCCAAGTTCATGTCCTGGCCGTAGCATATTATCTTTATTTTTTTTTTCATTACAAATCAGTTAGTTAAATAATGAGGTTTTCAAACGATGTCATCCATCCCTTCATGTATTACTTTCATATTTGTTAAACAAAAAACATTTCCCAAGGACGGTTGTTACATTTGGCGAATCATGAATTTTTACTTGAATCCGGGTTCAAATCCTGGTAGCGGCTTATATATATATATTTTACAAAATCTGGGGGGCCACATTGAGATGTTCATAAGCTGTCATGCACCCCTTTATATATTATTTCCACATTCCTTAAGTAGAAAGTATCACACATAGCCACTATAGCACATGGCAATTCTTTATCATATTCTTGAATCAAGGTTCAACTCCTGGCAGTGGCACATTACATTATTATTATTATTATTATTTTCAAAAATTATAATTTTGAATTTCTTTAGACCACAACGTGAACGATATGGTGTAACAGAGCTCATACGATTTTATTTTAATTTTAAAATGAAATATAATACAACGAGGAGTTGTAGCAGTTCGAAAATCGTGATTGTGCTTTTCAAACCACGTTTAAATAATAGTTTTACTATATTAATTTCTTTTTTGGTTTTGAAATTTTTATTTCTAAATAGGATTCGGCCATAAGGAGGCTAGCATATGGGGTTATACAACTAATCATACACTATTTTCAATTTTTTTACACAATAAAAATTGCCAATTTCCAAGGTTGAGCTGGAAAAGCATGGGTATTTTCTTTATTCTAGGTTCATATCTTGGTTGCGGTATATTATTTTTTTTATTTTTTATTTTTTTCAATTTCAGTCGGTTAGGTTATGAATAAGGTGATCATACGATGTCATCCATCCCTTCATATATTATTTTCAAAATTTTTAAGTAAATTGTTTTTCCATGAGCCATTGTAGCACTGTGATATTATTGAATTTGTAGTTGAATCTAGGTTCAAATCCTTGTAGCGGCTTATGTATTTTTCAATTTTTTATTCTAAATTGGTTCAGGCCACCATGAGGCGTTCATAAGTTGTCGTGTACCCCTTTCATTATTATGTTCACATTGTTTTGATGGAAAAGTATCACAGATAGCCGTTGTACCGCTTGGAAATTCTTCATCATATTCTTGAATGCAGGTTCAAATCCTAGCATCAGTATCTTACATTATTATTGTAATTTTGGAATAGTTTAATTTTAATTTTCTTCGAACTGCAACGTGGATGAGACGGTATCGTCGACGTCAAATGATATTTTTTAAATTTTGAAATAATTTATAATACGAAGAGTTGTTCTAGCGTTTCGAAAATCGTGATTGTGTTTTTCAATTCACGATGAAATCGAACTCATTGTACATTAGTTTATTTCTTAATTGTGAAAATTTTAATTCTAAATTTTTTTGGGGCACATGGAGTCAAGCGTATGGGGTCAAACAACCAGTCATACATTAATTTTTGTTTTTTTACCCAAAAACAAAATCGCCATGATCCATAGTAGAGCTTTAAAATCATGAGTACTTTCTTTCCTCCAAGTTCATGTCCTGGTTGCAGTATATTATCTTTTTTTTTTTTTCATTGTAAATGGTTTAGTTAAATTTTCAAACGTTGTCAACAATCCCTTCGTGTTTTACTTTTATATTTGTTAAACAAAAATCATTTTCCAAGAGCGGTTGTAACATTTGGAGAATCATGAATTTTTACTTAAATCCGGGTTAAAATCTTGGTAGCAGCTTATATATATATATATATATATATATATATATATATATATATATATATTTTAATCGGGGCGGGCCACATTTAGATGTTCATAAGCTGTCATGCACCCCTTTCTATATTATTTCCACTTTGCTTAAGTAGAAAAGTATCACAAATAGCCACTGTAGCACTTGGCAATTCTTTATCATATTGTTGAATCCAGGTTCAACTCTTGGCAGTGACATATTACATTATTATTATTTTTGAAAATTATAATTTTGAATTTCATCAAACCACAATGTGGATGATACGGTGTAACAGAGCTCATATTATTTTATTTTAATTTTGAAATGAAATATAATACAACGAGGAGTTGTGGCGGTTCGAAAATCGTAATTGTGCTTTGCAAACCTCGTTAAATAATAGTTGTAGTATAATAGTTTCTTTTTTAGTTTTGAATTTTTTTTTTCTAAACAGGATTCTACCACATGGAAGCTAGCATATGGGGGTCATAGGACCAATCATACATTATTTCCAATTTTTTTACACAATAAAAATTGCCAATTTCCGTGGTTGAGCTTGAAAATCATGGGTATTTTCTTTAATCTTGGCTGTGGTATATTATTTTTTTCATTTTTTATTTTTTGCATTGTCAGTCAGTTAGGTTAATAATAAGGTATTCAAACGATGTCATCTATCCCTTCATATATTATTTTCAAAATTTTTAAGTAATTTTTTTTTCCATGAGCCGTTGTAGCACTTTGAATTTATTGAATTTGTAGTTGAATCTAGGTTCAAATCCTGGTAGCGGCTTATGTACTTTTCAATTTTTTATTCTAAATTGGTTCGGGCCACAATGAGGTGTTCATAAGTTGTCGTGTACCCCTTTCATTATTATCTTCACATTGTAGTGATAGAAAAGTATCACAAATGGCCGTTGTACCACTTGGCAATTTTTAATCATATTCTTGAATCCAAGTTCAAATCCTGGCATCGGTATATTACATTATTAGTTTTATTTTGGAATAGTTTAATTTTAATTTTCTTTGAACTACAACGTGGATGAGATGGTATCGTCGACCTCAAAATGATATTTTTTAAATTTTGAAATAATTTATAGTACGAAGAGGGGTTCTAGCGGTTCGAAAATTGTGATTCTGTTTTTCAATTCACGTTTAAAACACAGTCATGGTATATCGGTTTATTTCTTAATTATGAAAATTTTAATTCAAAATTATTTTAGGGTACACGGAGGCGAGCATTTGGGGTCAAACAACCAGTCATACGTTAATTTCAGTTTTTTTACCCAAAAAAAAATAAAAAAATTCACCAAGATCCATGGTAGAGCTTTAAAATCACGAGTATTTTCTTTAATCCAAGTTCATGTCCTGGCGGTAGCATATTATCTTTTTTTTTTTTTTTTTTTTCATTACAAATCATTTAGTTACATAATGAGGTTTTCGAACGATGTCATCCATCCCTTCATGTATTACTTTCATATTTTTTAAACAAAAAACATTTTCCAAGGGTGGTTGTTATATATATATATTTTACAAAATCTGGGGGGGGCCACATTGAGATGTTCATAAGCTGTCATGCACCCCTTTATATGTTATTTCCATTTTCCTTAAGTAGAAAGTATCACAAATAGCCACTGTAGCACATGGCAATTCTTTATCATATTGTTGAATCCAAGTTCAACTCCTGGCTGTGGCACATTACATTATTATTATTTTCGAAAATTATAATTTTCAATTTCTTTAGACCACAACGTGAATGATACGGTGTAACAGAGCTCATATGATTTTATTTTAATTTTGAAACAAAATATAATACAACGAGAAGTTGTAGCAGTTCGAAAATCGTGATTGTGCTTTCCAAACCACGTTTAAATAACAGTTTTACTATATTAGTTTCTTTTTTAGTTTTGATATTTTTATTTCTAAATAGGATTCGGCCACAAGAAGGCTAGCATATGGGGTTATACAACCAATCATACATTATTTTCAATTTTTTTACACAATAAAAATTGCCAATTTCCATGGTTGAGCTTGAAAAGCATGGGTATTTTCTTTAATCTAGGTTCATGTCTTGGTTGAGGTATATTTTTTTTTTCATTGTCAGTCGGTTAGGTTAATAAAAATGTGTTCATACGATTTCATCCTTGCCTTCAGATATTATTTTCAAAATATTAAAGTAATTTTCTTTTCTCTGAGCCGTTTTAGCACTTTGATATTATTGGATTTGTAGTTGAATCTAGGTTCAAATCCTAGCAGCGGCTTATGTTTTTTTCAATTTTTTATTCTAAATTGGTTTGGGCCACAATGAGGTGTTCATAAGTTGTCGTGTAACCCTTTTATCACTATCTTCACATTGTTTTGATAGAAAAGTATCACAAATAGCCGTTGTACCGCTTGGCAATTCTTCATCACATTCTCGAATCCAAGTTCAAATCCTAGCATCAGTATATTACATTATTATTGTTATTTTGGAATAGTTTAATTTTAATTTTCTTCGAACTGCAATGTGGATGAGACGGTATCGTCGACCTCAAATGATATTTTTTAAATTTTGAAATAATTTATAACACGAATAGTGGTTCTAGCGTTTCGAAAATTGTGATTCTGTTTTTCAATTCACGTTTAAAACACAGTTATGGTATATCAATTTATTTCTTAATTGTGAAAATTTTAATCCGCAATTGTTATGGGGCACAAGGAGGCAAGAATTTAGAGTCAAACAACCAGTCATACGTTAATTTCAGTTTTTTTACCCAAAAAAACAAATCGCCATGATCCATGGAAGAGCTTTAAAATCATGAGTACTTTCTTTCCTCCAAGTTCATGTCCTGGTTGCCGTATATTATCTGGGTTTTTTTTTTTCATTGTAAATGGTTTAGTTAAATAATATGGTTTTCAAACGATGTCATCCATCCCTTCGTGTTTTACTTTCATATTTTTTAAACAAAAAACATTTTCCAAGAGCGGTTGTAACATTTGAAGAATCATGAACTTTTACTTGAATCTGAGTTCAAATCCTGGTAGCGGCTTATATATATATATATATATATATTTTAATCGGGGCAGGCCACATTTAGATGTTCATAAGCTGTCATGCACCCCTTTCTATATTATTTCCACTTTCTTAAGTAGAAAAGTATCACAAATAGCCACTGTAGCACTTGGCAATTCTTTATCATATTGTTGAATCCAGGTTCAACTCCTGGCAGTGGCACATTATATTATTATTATTATTTTCGAAAATTATAATTTTGAATTTCTTTAGACCACAACGTGAACGATACGGTGTAATAGAGCTCATATGATTTTATTTTAATTTTGAAATGAAATATAATACAACGAGGAGTTGTAGCAGTTCGAAAATCGTGATTGTGCTTTCCAAACCACGTTTAAATAAAAGTTTTGCTATATTAGTTTCTTTTTTAGTTTTGAAATTTTTATTTCTAAATAGGATTCGACCACAACGAGGCTAGCATATGGGGTTATACAACAAATCATACACTATTTTTAATTTTTTTACACAATAAAAAATTCCAATTTCCAAGGTTGAGCTTGAAAAGCATGGGTATTTTCTTTAATCTAGGTTCATGTCTTGGTTGCGGTATATTATTTTTTTCAATGTCAGTCGGTTTGGTTATGAATAAGGTGATCATACGATGTCATCCATCCCTTTATATATTATTTTCAAAAATTTTAAGTAAATTTTTTTTCCATGAGCCATTGTAGCACTGTGATATTATTGAATTTGTAGTTGAATCTAGGTTCAAATCCTAGTAGCGGCTTATATATTTTTCAATTTTTTATTCTAAATTGGTTCAGGCCACCATGAGGCGTTCATAAGTTGTCGTGTACCCCTTTCATTATTGTGTTCACATTGTTTTGATAGAAAAGTATAACAAATAGCCGTTGTACCGCTTGGAAATTATTCATCATATTCTTGAATGCAGGTTCAAATCCTGGCATCGGTATGTTACATTATTATTGTTATTTTGGAATAGTTTTATTTTAATTTTCTTCGAACTGCAACGTGGATGAGACGGTATCGTCAACCTCAAGTGATATTTTTTAAATTTTGAAATAATTTATAATACGAAGAGTTGTTCTAGCGTTTCGAAAATCGTGATTGTATTTTTCAATTCACGATTAAATCGAAGTCATGGTAAATTAGTTTATTTCTTAATTGTGAAAATTTTAATTCTAAATTGTTTTAGGGCACACGGAGTCGAGCATATGGGGTCAAACAACCAGTCATACATTAATTTTAGTTTTTTTACCCAAAAACAAAATCCCCATGATCCATGGTAGAGCTTTAAAATCACGAGTTCTTTCTTTCCTCCAAGTTCATGTCCTGGTTGCAGTATATTATCTTTTTTCTTTTTTTTCATTGTAAATGGTTTAGTTAAATAATGAGGTTTTCAAACGATGTCATGCATCCCTTCGTGTTTTACTTTCATATTTTTTAAACAAAAAACATTTTCCAAGAGCGGTTGTAACATTTGGAGAATCATGAATTTTTACTTGAATCCGGGTTCAAATATTGGTAGTGGCTTATATATATATATATATATATATATATTTTTAATGGTGGCGGGCCACATTTAGATGTTCATAAGCTGTCATGCACCCCTTTCTATATTATTTCCACTTTGCTTAAGTAGAAAAGTATCACAAATAGCCACTGTAGCACTTGGCAATTCATTATCATATTGTTGAATCCAGGTTCAACTCCTGGCAGTGTCATATTACTTTATTTTTATTATTTTCGAAAATTATAGTTTTGAATTTATTTAGACCACAACGTGAACGATACGGTGTAACCGAGCTCGTATGATTTTATTTTAATTTTGAAATGAAATATAATACAACGAGGAGTTGTAGCAGTTCGGAAATCGTGATTGTGCTTTCCAAACCACTTTTAAATAACAGTTTTACTATATTAGTTTCTTTTTTAGCTTTGAAATTTTTATTTCTAAACAGGATTCGGCCACAACGAGGCTAGAATATGGGGTTATACAACAAATCATACACTATTTTCAATTTTTTTACACAATAAAAAATTCCAATTTCCAAGGTTGAGCTTGAAAAGCATGGGTATTTTCTTTAATCTAGGTTCATGTCTTGGTTGCGGTATATTATTTTTTTCAAAGTCAGTCGGTTAGGTTATGAATAAGGTGATCATACGATGTCATCCATCCCTTCATATATTATTTTCAAAATTTTTAAGTAAATTTTTTTTCCATGAGCCATTGTAGCACTGTGATATTATTGAATTTGTAGTTGAATCTAGGTTCAAATCCTGGTAGCAGCTTATATATTTTTCAATTTTTTATTCTAAATTGGTTCAGGCCACCATGAGGCGTTCATAAGTTGTCGTGTACCCCTTTCATTATTGTGTTCACATTGTTTTGATAGAAAAGTATCACAAATAGCCGTTGTACCGCTTGGAAATTCTTCATCATATTCTTGAATGCAGGTTCAAATCCTGGCATCGGTATATTACATTATTATTGTTATTTTGGAATAGTTTAATTTTAATTTTCTTCGAACTGCAACGTGGATGAGACGGTATCGTCAACCTCAACTGATATTTTTTAAATTTTGAAATAATTTATAATACGAAAAGTTGTTCTAGCGTTTCGAAAATCGTGATTGTGTTTTTCATTTTTTTTTCATTACAAATCAGTTAGTTAAATAATGAGGTTTTCAAACGATGTCATCCATCCCTTCATGTATTACTTTCATATTTTTTAAACAAAAAACATTTTCCAAGCGCGGTTGTTACATTTGGCGAACCATGAATTTTTACTTGAATTCGGGTTGAGATGTTCATAAGCTGTCATGCACCCCTTTATATATTATTTCCACTTTCCTTGAGTAGAAAGTATCACAAATAGCCACTATAGCACATGGCAATTCTTTATCATATTTTTGAATCCAGGTTCAACTCCTGGCAGTGGCACATTACATTATTATTATTATTATTATTTTCGAAAATTATAATTTTGAGTTTCTTTAGACCACAACATGAGCGATATGGTGTAACAGAGCTCATATGATTTTATTTTAATTTTTAAATTAAATATAATACAATGAGGAGTTGTAGCGGTTCGAAAATCGTAATTGTGCTTTGCAAACCTCGTTTAAATAATAGTTGTAGTATAATATTTTCTTTTTTAGTTTTGAATTTGTTTTTTCTAAACAGGATTCTGCTACATGGAGGCTAGCATATGGGGGTTATAGAACCAATCATACATTATTTCCAATTTTTTTAAACAATAAAAATTGCCAATTTCCGTGGTTGAGCTTGAAAATCCTGGGTATTTTCTTTAATCTAGGTTCATGTCTTGGCTGCGGTATATTATTTTTTTCATTTTTTATTTTTTTCAATGCCAGTCAGTTAGGTTAATAATAAGGTATTCAAACGATGTCATCATTCCCTTCATATATTATTTTCAAAATTTTTAAGTAAATTTTTTTCCTTGAGCCATTGTAGCACTGTAATATTATTGAATTTGTAGTTGAATCTAGGTTCAAATCCTGGTAGCGGCTTATGTATTTTTCAATTTTTTGTTCTACATTGGTTCAGGACACCATGAGGCGTTCATAAGTTGTCGTGTACCCCTTTCATTATGGTGTTCACATTGTTTTGATAGAAAAGTATCACAAATAGCCGTTGTACCGCTTGGAAATTCTTCATCATATTCTTGAATGCAGGTTCAAATCCTGGCATCGGTATATTACATTATTATTGTTATTTTGGAATAGTTTAATTTTAATTTTCTTCGAACTGCAACGTGGATGAGACGGTATCGTCAACCTCAACTGATATTTTTAAAATTTTGAAATAATTTATAATACGAAGAGTTGTTCTAGCATTTCGAAAATCGTGATTGTGTTTTTCATTTTTTTTTCATTACAAATCAGTTAGTTAAATAATGAGGTTTTCAAACGATGTCATCCATCCCTTCATGTATTACTTTCATATTTTTTAAACAAAAAACATTTTCCAAGCGCGGTTGTTACATTTGGCGAACCATGAATTTTTACTTGAATTCGGGTTGAGATGTTCATAAGCTGTCATGCACCCCTTTATATATTATTTCCACTTTCCTTGAGTAGAAAGTATCACAAATAGCCACTATAGCACATGGCAATTCTTTATCATATTTTTGAATCCAGGTTCAACTCCTGGCAGTGGCACATTACATTATTATTATTATTATTATTTTCGAAAATTATAATTTTGAGTTTCTTTAGACCACAACATGAGCGATATGGTGTAACAGAGCTCATATGATTTTATTTTAATTTTTAAATTAAATATAATACAATGAGGAGTTGTAGCGGTTCGAAAATCGTAATTGTGCTTTGCAAACCTCGTTTAAATAATAGTTGTAGTATAATATTTTCTTTTTTAGTTTTGAATTTGTTTTTTCTAAACAGTATTCTGCTACAAGGAGGCTAGCATATGGGGGTTATAGAACCAATCATACATTATTTCCAATTTTTTTAAACAATAAAAATTGCCAATTTCCGTGGTTGAGCTTGAAAATCCTGGGTATTTTCTTTAATCTAGGTTCATATCTTGGCTGCGGTATATTATTTTTTTCATTTTTTATTTTTTTCAATGCCAGTCAGTTAGGTTAATAATAAGGTATTCAAACGATGTCATCATTCCCTTCATATATTATTTTCAAAATTTTTAAGTAAATTTTTTTTCCTTGAGCCATTGTAGCACTGTAATACTATTGAATTTGTAGTTGAATCTAGGTTCAAATCCTGGTAGCGGCTTATGTATTTTTCAATTTTTTGTTCTAAATTGGTTCAGGCCACCATGATGCGTTCATAAGTTGTCGTGTACCCCTTTCATTATTGTTTTCACATTGTTTTGATAGAAAAGTATCACAAATAGCCGTTCTTCATCATATTCTTGAATGCAGGTTCAAATCCTGGCATCGGTATATTACATTATTATTGTTATTTTGGAATAGTTTAATTTTAATTTTCTTCGAACTGCAACATGGATGAGACGGTATCGTCAACCTCAAGTGATATTTTTTAAATTTTGAAATATTTTATAATACGAAGAGTTGTTCTAGCGTTTCGAAAATCGTGATTGTGTTTTTCAATTCACGATTAAATCGAAGTCATGGTACATTAGTTTATTTCTTAATTGTGAAAATTTTAATTTTAAATTGCTTTGGGGCACACGGAGTCGAGCATATGGGGTCAAACAACTAGTTATACATTAATTTTAGTTTTTTTACCAAAAACAAAATCGTTATGATCTATGGTAGAGCTTTAAAATCACGAGTACTTTCTCTCCTCCAAGTTCATGTCCTGGTTGCAGTATATTATCTTCTTTTTTTTTTTTCATTGTAAATGGTTTAGTTAAATAATGAGGCTTTCAAACGATGTCATGCATCCCTTCGTGTTTTACTTTCATATTTTTTAAACAAAAAACATTTTCCAAGAGCGGTTATAACATTTGGAGAATCATGAATTTTTACTTGAATCCGGGTTCAAATCTTGGTAGCGGCTTATATATATATATATATATATATTTATTTATTTAATCGGGGCGGGCCACATTTAGATGTTCATAAGCTGTCATGCACCCTTTCTATATTATTTCCACTTTGCTTAAGTAGAAAAGTATCACAAATAGCCACTGTAGCACTTGGCAATTCTTTATCATATTGTTGAATCCAGGTTCAACTCCTGGCAGTGACATATTACAGTATTATTATTATTTTCGAAAATTATAATTTTGAATTTTATTAAACCACAATGTTGACGATACGGTGTAATAGAGCTCATATGATTTTATTTTAATTTTGAAAGGAAATATAATACAACGAGGAGTTGTAGCGGTTCGAAAATCGTAATTGTGCTTTGCAAACCTTGTTTAAATAATAGTTGTAGTATAATAGTTTCTTTTTTAGTTTTGATTTTTTTTTTTCTAAACAAGATTCTGCCACAAGGAAGCTAGCATATGGGCGTTATAGAACCAATCATACATTATTTCCAATTTTTTTACACAATAAAAATTGCCAATTTCCATGGTTGAGCTTGAAAAGCATGGGTATTTTCTTTAATCTAGGTTCATGTCTTGGTTGCCATATATAATGTTTTTCATTGTCAGTCAGTTAGGTTAATAAAAAGGTGTTCATACGTTGTCATCCTTGCCTTCATATATTATTTTCAAAATTTTTAAGTAAATTTGTTTTCCATGAGCCGTTGTAGCACTTTGAAATTATTGAATTCGTAGTTGAATCTAGGTTCAAATCCTGGTAGCGGCATATGTACTTTTCAATTTTTTATTCTAAATTGGTTTGGGCCACAATGAGATGTTCATAAGTTGTCATGTAACCCTTTCATTATTATCTTCACATTGTTTTGATAGAAAAGTATCACAAATAGCCGTTGTACCGCTTGGAAATTCTTCATCATAATCTTGAATGCAGGTTCAAATCCTGGCATCGGTATATTACATTATTTGTTTTATTTTGGAATAGTTTAATTTTAATTTTCTTCGAACTGCAACGTGGATGAGACGGTATCATCGACCTCAAAATGATATTTTTTAAATTTTGAAATAATTTATAATACGAAGATGGGTTCTAGCGTTTCGAAAATTGTGATTTTGTTTTTCAATTCACGTTTAAAACACAGTCATGGTATATCTGTTTATTTCTGAATTGTGAAATTTTTAATTCAAAATTGTTTTAGGGCACACGGTGGCAAGCATTTGGGGTTAAACAACCAGTCATACGTTAATTTCAGTTTTTTTACCCAAAAAAAAATAAAATCGCCAAGATCCACAGTAGAGCTTTAAAATCACGAGTATTTTCTTTAATCCAAGTTCATGTCCTGGTTGTAGCATATTATCTTCTTTTTTTTTTCTTTTTCATTACAAATCAGTTAGTTAAATAATAAGGTTTTCAAACGATGTCATCCATCCCTTCATGTATTACTTTCATATTTTTTAAACAAAAAACATTTTCCTAGGGCGGTTGTTACATTTGGCAAATCATGAATTTTTACTTGAATCTGGGTTCAAATCGGCTTATATATATATATATATATATTTTCTACAAAATCTGGGGGGCCACATTGAGATGTTCATAAGCTGTCATGCACCCCTTTGTATATTATTTCCACTTTCCTTTGGTAAAAATTATCACAAATAGCCACTGTAGCACTTGGCAATTCTTTCTCATATTGTTGAATCCAGGTTCAACTCCTGGCAGTGGCACATTACATTATTATTATTATTATTATTATTATTATTTTCAAAAATTATAATTTTGAATTTCTTTAGACCACAACGTGAACGATATGGTGTAACAGAGCTCATACGATTTTATTTTAATTTGGAAATGAAATATAATACAACGAGGAGTTGTAGCAGTTCGAAAATCGTGACTGTGCTTTCCAAACCACGTTTAAATAACAGTTTTACTATATTAGTTTCTTTTTTAGTTTTGAAATTTTTATTTCTAAATTGGATTCAGCCACAATGAGGCTAGCATATGGGGTTATACAACCAATCATACACTATTTTCAAATTTTTTACACAATAAAAATTGCCAATTTCCAAGGTTGAGCTTGAAAAGCATGGGTATTTTCTTTAATCTAGGTTCATGTCTTGGTTGAGGTATATTATTTTTTTCATTTTTTATTTTATTTCAATGTTAGTCGGTTAGGTTAATAATAACGTGATCATACGATGTCATCCATCCCTTCACATATTATTTTCAAAATTTTTAAGTAAATTTTTTTTCCATGAGCCATTGTAGCACTGTGTCATTATTGAATTTGTAGTTGAATCTAGGTTCAAATCCTTGTAGCGGCTTATGTATTTTTCAATTTTTTATTCTAAATTGGTTCAGGCCACCATGAGGCGTTCATAAGTTGTCGTGTACCCCTTTCATTATTATGTTCACATTGTTTTTATAGAAAAGTATCACACATAGCCGTTGTACCACTTGGAAATTCTTCATCATATTTTTCAATGCAGGTTCAAATCCTGGCATCGGTATATTGCACTATTATTGTTATTTTGGAATAGTTTAATTTTAATTTTCTTCGAACTGCAACGTGGATGAGACGGTATCGTCGACCTCAAATGATTGTTTTTAAATTTTGAAATAATTTGTAATACGAAGAGTTGTTCTAGTGTTTCGAAAATCGTGATTGTGTTTTTCAATTCACGATTAAATCGAAGTCATGGTACATTAGTTTATTTCTTAATTTTGAGAATTTTAATTCTAAATTGTTTTGGGGCACACGGAGTCGAGCGTATGCGGTCAAACAACCAGTCGTACATTAATTTTAGTTTTTTTACCCAAAAACAAAATCGCCATGATCCATCGTAGAGCTTTAAAATCATGAGTATTTTCTTTGATTCTAGTTCATGTCCTCGTGGTAGTATATTATCTTTTTTTATTTTTTATTTTTTTCAATGTAAATCGGTTAGTTGGATAATGAGACTTTCAAACGATGCCACCCATCCCTTCAAGTATTATTTTCATATTTTTTAAACGAAAAATATTTTCCAAGGGCGGTTGTTACATTTGGCGAATCATGAATTTTTACTTGAATCCGGGTTCAAATCCTGGTAGCGGCTTTTATATATAAATATTTTTAAAAAAAAATCGGGGCGGGCCACATTTAGATGTTCATAAGCTATCATGCACCCCTTTCTATATTATTTCCACTTTGCTTAAGCAGAAAAGTATCACAAATAGCCACTGTAGCACTTGGCAATTCTTTATCATATTGTTGAATCCAGGTTTAACTCTTGGCAGTGGCACATTACATTATTATTATTATTATTTTTGAAAATTATAATTTTGAATTTATTTAGACCACAACGTGAACGATACGGTGTAACAAAGCTCATATGATTTCATTTTAATTTTGAAATGAAATATAGTACAACAAGGAGTTGTAGCATTTCGAAAATCATGATTGTGCTTTTTAAACCACGTTTAAATAACAGTTTTAGTTTACTAGTTTCTTTTTCAGTTTTGAAATTTTTATTTCTAAACAGGATTCGGGCACAAGGAGGCTAGCATATAGGGTTATACAACCAATCATACATTATTTTAAATTTTTATACGCAATAAAAATTGCCAATTTCCGTGGTTGTGCTTGAAAATCATGGGTATTTTTTTTAATCTAGGTTCATATCTTGGTTCCGGTATATTTTTTTTTATTTTTTTTTATTTTTTTCAATGTCAGTCAGTTAGGTTAATAATAAGGTGATCATACGATGTCATCCATCTCTTCATATATTATTTTCAAAATTTTTAAGTAATTTTTTTTTCATGAGCCATTGTAGCACTGTGATATTATTGAATTTGTAGTTGAATCTAGGTTCAAATCCTAGTAGCGGTTTATGTATTTATCAATTTCTTATTCTAAATTGGTTCAGGCCACCATGAGGCGTTCATAAGTTGTCGTGTACCCCTTTCATTATTATCTTCACAATGTTTTGGTAGAAACGTATCACAAATAGCCGTTGTAGCGCTTGGAAATTCTTCATCATATTCTTGAACCCAGGTTCAACTCCTGGCATCGGTATGTTACATTGTTATTGTTATTTTGGAATAGTATAATTTTAATTTTCTTCGAACTGCAACGTGGATGAGACGGTATGGTTGACCTCAAATGATATTTTTTAAATTTTGAAATAATTTATAATACGAAGAGTTGTTCTACCATTTCGAAAATCATGATTGTGTTTTTCAATTCACATTTAAAACGAAGTCATGTTACATTAGTTCATTTCTTAATTGTGAAAATTTTAATTTTAAATTGTTTTGGGGCACACGAAGGCGTGCATATGGCGTCTAACAACCAAAAATACATTAATTTTAGTTTTTTTACCCAAAAAAATTAGAAATCGCCACTATCCATCGTAGAGCTTTAAAATCACGAGTATTTTATTTAATCCAAGTTCATGTCCTGGCAGTAGTATATTATCTTTTTATTTTTTATTTTTCATTTTTTTCATTGTAAACCGGTTAGTTAAATAATGAGGTTTTCAAACGATGTCATCCATCCCTTCATGTATTACTTTCATATTTTTTAAACCAAAAACATTTTCCAAGGGCGGTTGTTACATTTGGCGAATCATGAACTTTTACATGAATACGGGTTTAAATCCTAGTAGCAGCTCGTATATATATATATTTTTAAAAAAAAAATCGGGGCGGGCCACATTTAGATGTTCATAAGCTATCATGCACCCCTTTCTATATTATTTCCACTTTGCTTAAGCAGAAAAGTATCACAAATAGCCACTGTAGCACTTGGCAATTCTTTATCATATTGTTGAATCCAGGTTTAACTCTTGGCAGTGGCACATTACATTATTATTATTATTATTTTTGAAAATTATAATTTTGAATTTATTTAGACCACAACGTGAACGATACGGTGTAACAAAGCTCATATGATTTCATTTTAATTTTGAAATGAAATATAGTACAACAAGGAGTTGTAGCATTTCGAAAATCATGATTGTGCTTTTTAAACCACGTTTAAATAACAGTTTTAGTTTACTAGTTTCTTTTTCAGTTTTGAAATTTTTATTTCTAAACAGGATTCGGGCACAAGGAGGCTAGCATATAGGGTTATACAACCAATCATACATTATTTTAAATTTTTATACGCAATAAAAATTGCCAATTTCCGTGGTTGTGCTTGAAAATCATGGGTATTTTTTTTAATCTAGGTTCATATCTTGGTTCCGGTATATTTTTTTTTTTTTTTTTATTTTTTTCAATGTCAGTCAGTTAGGTTAATAATAAGGTGATCATACGATGTCATCCATCTCTTCATATATTATTTTCAAAATTTTTAAGTAATTTTTTTTTTCATGAGCCATTGTAGCACTGTGATATTATTGAATTTGTAGTTGAATCTAGGTTCAAATCCTAGTAGCGGTTTATGTATTTATCAATTTCTTATTCTAAATTGGTTCAGGCCACCATGAGGCGTTCATAAGTTGTCGTGTACCCCTTTCATTATTATCTTCACAATGTTTTGGTAGAAACGTATCACAAATAGCCGTTGTAGCGCTTGGAAATTCTTCATCATATTCTTGAACCCAGGTTCAACTCCTGGCATCGGTATGTTACATTGTTATTGTTATTTTGGAATAGTATAATTTTAATTTTCTTCGAACTGCAACGTGGATGAGACGGTATGGTTGACCTCAAATGATATTTTTTAAATTTTGAAATAATTTATAATACGAAGAGTTGTTCTACCATTTCGAAAATCATGATTGTGTTTTTCAATTCACATTTAAAACGAAGTCATGTTACATTAGTTCATTTCTTAATTGTGAAAATTTTAATTTTAAATTGTTTTGGGGCACACGAAGGCGTGCATATGGCGTCTAACAACCAATAATACATTAATTTTAGTTTTTTTACCCAAAAAAATTATAAATCGCCACTATCCATCGTAGAGCTTTAAAATCACGAGTATTTTATTTAATCCAAGTTCATGTCCTGGCAGTAGTATATTATCTTTTTATTTTTTATTTTTCATTTTTTTCATTGTAAACCGGTTAGTTAAATAATGAGGTTTTCAAACGATGTCATCCATCCCTTCACGTATTACTTTCATATTTTTTAAACCAAAAACATTTTCCAAGGGCGGTTGTTACATTTGGCGAATCATGAACTTTTACATGAATACGGGTTTAAATCCTAGTAGCAGCTCGTATATATATATATTTTTAAAAAAAAATCGGGGCGGGCCACATTTAGATGTTCATAAGCTATCATGCACCCCTTTCTATATTATTTCCACTTTGCTTAAGCAGAAAAGTATCACAAATAGCCACTGTAGCACTTGGCAATTCTTTATCATATTGTTGAATCCAGGTTTAACTCTTGGCAGTGGCACATTACATTATTATTATTATTATTTTTGAAAATTATAATTTTGAATTTATTTAGACCACAACGTGAACGATACGGTGTAACAAAGCTCATATGATTTCATTTTAATTTTGAAATGAAATATAGTACAACAAGGAGTTGTAGCATTTCGAAAATCATGATTGTGCTTTTTAAACCACGTTTAAATAACAGTTTTAGTTTACTAGTTTCTTTTTCAGTTTTGAAATTTTTATTTCTAAACAGGATTCGGGCACAAGGAGGCTAGCATATAGGGTTATACAACCAATCATACATTATTTTAAATTTTTATACGCAATAAAAATTGCCAATTTCCGTGGTTGTGCTTGAAAATCATGGGTATTTTTTTTAATCTAGGTTCATATCTTGGTTCCGGTATATTTTTTTTTTTTTTTTTTTTATTTTTTTCAATGTCAGTCAGTTAGGTTAATAATAAGGTGATCATACGATGTCATCCATCTCTTCATATATTATTTTCAAAATTTTTAAGTAATTTTTTTTTTTCATGAGCCATTGTAGCACTGTGATATTATTGAATTTGTAGTTGAATCTAGGTTCAAATCCTAGTAGCGGTTTATGTATTTATCAATTTCTTATTCTAAATTGGTTCAGGCCACCATGAGGCGTTCATAAGTTGTCGTGTACCCCTTTCATTATTATCTTCACAATGTTTTGGTAGAAACGTATCACAAATAGCCGTTGTAGCGCTTGGAAATTCTTCATCATATTCTTGAACCCAGGTTCAACTCCTGGCATCGGTATGTTACATTGTTATTGTTATTTTGGAATAGTATAATTTTAATTTTCTTCGAACTGCAACGTGGATGAGACGGTATGGTTGACCTCAAATGATATTTTTTAAATTTTGAAATAATTTATAATACGAAGAGTTGTTCTACCATTTCGAAAATCATGATTGTGTTTTTCAATTCACATTTAAAACGAAGTCATGTTACATTAGTTCATTTCTTAATTGTGAAAATTTTAATTTTAAATTGTTTTGGGGCACACGAAGGCGTGCATATGGCGTCTAACAACCAATAATACATTAATTTTAGTTTTTTTACCCAAAAAAATTAAAAATCGCCACTATCCATCGTAGAGCTTTAAAATCACGAGTATTTTATTTAATCCAAGTTCATGTCCTGGCAGTAGTATATTATCTTTTTATTTTTTATTTTTCATTTTTTTCATTGTAAACCGGTTAGTTAAATAATGAGGTTTTCAAACGATGTCATCCATCCCTTCATGTATTACTTTCATATTTTTTAAACCAAAAACATTTTCCAAGGGCGGTTGTTACATTTGGCGAATCATGAACTTTTACATGAATACGGGTTTAAATCCTAGTAGCAGCTCGTATATATATATATTTTTAATAAAAAATCGGGGCGGGCCACATTTAGATGTTCATAAGCTATCATGCACCCCTTTCTATATTATTTCCACTTTGCTTAAGCAGAAAAGTATCACAAATAGCCACTGTAGCACTTGGCAATTCTTTATCATATTGTTGAATCCAGGTTTAACTCTTGGCAGTGGCACATTACATTATTATTATTATTATTTTTGAAAATTATAATTTTGAATTTATTTAGACCACAACGTGAACGATACGGTGTAACAAAGCTCATATGATTTCATTTTAATTTTGAAATGAAATATAGTACAACAAGGAGTTGTAGCATTTCGAAAATCATGATTGTGCTTTTTAAACCACGTTTAAATAACAGTTTTAGTTTACTAGTTTCTTTTTCAGTTTTGAAATTTTTATTTCTAAACAGGATTCGGGCACAAGGAGGCTAGCATATAGGGTTATACAACCAATCATACATTATTTTAAATTTTTATACGCAATAAAAATTGCCAATTTCCGTGGTTGTGCTTGAAAATCATGGGTATTTTTTTTAATCTAGGTTCATATCTTGGTTCCGGTATATTTTTTTTTATTTTTTTTTATTTTTTTCAATGTCAGTCAGTTAGGTTAATAATAAGGTGATCATACGATGTCATCCATCTCTTCATATATTATTTTCAAAATTTTTAAGTAATTTTTTTTTTCATGAGCCATTGTAGCACTGTGATATTATTGAATTTGTAGTTGAATCTAGGTTCAAATCCTAGTAGCGGTTTATGTATTTATCAATTTCTTATTCTAAATTGGTTCAGGCCACCATGAGGCGTTCATAAGTTGTCGTGTACCCCTTTCATTATTATCTTCACAATGTTTTGGTAGAAACGTATCACAAATAGCCGTTGTAGCGCTTGGAAATTCTTCATCATATTCTTGAACCCAGGTTCAACTCCTGGCATCGGTATGTTACATTGTTATTGTTATTTTGGAATAGTATAATTTTAATTTTCTTCGAACTGCAACGTGGATGAGACGGTATGGTTGACCTCAAATGATATTTTTTAAATTTTGAAATAATTTATAATACGAAGAGTTGTTCTACCATTTCGAAAATCATGATTGTGTTTTTCAATTCACATTTAAAACGAAGTCATGTTACATTAGTTCATTTCTTAATTGTGAAAATTTTAATTTTAAATTGTTTTGGGGCACACGAAGGCGTGCATATGGCGTCTAACAACCAATAATACATTAATTTTAGTTTTTTTACCCAAAAAAATTAAAAATCGCCACTATCCATCGTAGAGCTTTAAAATCACGAGTATTTTATTTAATCCAAGTTCATGTCCTGGCAGTAGTATATTATCTTTTTATTTTTTATTTTTCATTTTTTTCATTGTAAACCGGTTAGTTAAATAATGAGGTTTTCAAACGATGTCATCCATCCCTTCATGTATTACTTTCATATTTTTTAAACCAAAAACATTTTCCAAGGGCGGTTGTTACATTTGGCGAATCATGAACTTTTACATGAATACGGGTTTAAATCCTAGTAGCAGCTCGTATATATATATATTTTTAATAAAAAATCGGGGCGGGCCACATTTAGATGTTCATAAGCTATCATGCACCCCTTTCTATATTATTTCCACTTTGCTTAAGCAGAAAAGTATCACAAATAGCCACTGTAGCACTTGGCAATTCTTTATCATATTGTTGAATCCAGGTTTAACTCTTGGCAGTGGCACATTACATTATTATTATTATTATTTTTGAAAATTATAATTTTGAATTTATTTAGACCACAACGTGAACGATACGGTGTAACAAAGCTCATATGATTTCATTTTAATTTTGAAATGAAATATAGTACAACAAGGAGTTGTAGCATTTCGAAAATCATGATTGTGCTTTTTAAACCACGTTTAAATAACAGTTTTAGTTTACTAGTTTCTTTTTCAGTTTTGAAATTTTTATTTCTAAACAGGATTCGGGCACAAGGAGGCTAGCATATAGGGTTATACAACTAATCATACATTATTTTAAATTTTTATACGCAATAAAAATTGCCAATTTCCGTGGTTGTGCTTGAAAATCATGGGTATTTTTTTTAATCTAGGTTCATATCTTGGTTCCGGTATAGTTTTTTATTTTATTTTTATTTTTTTCAATGTCAGTCAGTTAGGTTAATAATAAGGTGATCATACGATGTCATCCATCTCTTCATATATTATTTTCAAAATTTTTAAGTAATTTTTTTTGTCATGAGCCATTGTAGCACTGTGATATTATTGAATTTGTAGTTGAATCTAGGTTCAAATCCTAGTAGCGGTTTATGTATTTATCAATTTCTTATTCTAAATTGGTTCAGGCCACCATGAGGCGTTCATAAGTTGTCGTGTACCCCTTTCATTATTATCTTCACAATGTTTTGGTAGAAACGTATCACAAATAGCCGTTGTAGCGCTTGGAAATTCTTCATCATATTCTTGAACCCAGGTTCAACTCCTGGCATCGGTATGTTACATTGTTATTGTTATTTTGGAATAGTATAATTTTAATTTTCTTCGAACTGCAACGTGGATGAGACGGTATGGTTGACCTCAAATGATATTTTTTAAATTTTGAAATAATTTATAATACGAAGAGTTGTTCTACCATTTCGAAAATCATGATTGTGTTTTTCAATTCACATTTAAAACGAAGTCATGTTACAATAGTTCATTTCTTAATTGTGAAAATTTTAATTTTAAATTGTTTTGGGGCACACGAAGGCGTGCATATGGCGTCAAACAACCAATAATACATTAATTTTAGTTTTTTTACCCAAAAAAATTAAAAATCGCCACTATCCATCGTAGAGCTTTAAAATCACGAGTATTTTATTTAATCCAAGTTCATGTCCTGGCAGTAGTATATTATCTTTTTATTTTTTATTTTTTATTTTTTTCATTGTAAACCGGTTAGTTAAATAATGAGGTTTTCAAACGATGTGATCCATCCCTTCATGTATTACTTTCATATTTTTTAAACCAAAAACATTTTCCAAGGGCGGTTGTTACATTTGGCGAATCATGAACTTTTACATTAATACGGGTTTAAATCCTAGTAGCAGCTCGTATATATATATATTTTTAATAAAAAATCGGGGCGGGCCACATTTAGATGTTCATAAGCTATCATGCACCCCTTTCTATATTATTTCCACTTTGCTTAAGCAGAAAAGTATCACAAATAGCCACTGTAGCACTTGGCAATTCTTTATCATATTGTTGAATCCAGGTTTAACTCTTGGCAGTGGCACATTACATTATTATTATTATTATTTTTGAAAATTATAATTTTGAATTTATTTAGACCACAACGTGAACGATACGGTGTAACAAAGCTCATATGATTTCATTTTAATTTTGAAATGAAATATAGTACAACAAGGAGTTGTAGCATTTCGAAAATCATGATTGTGCTTTTTAAACCACGTTTAAATAACAGTTTTAGTTTACTAGTTTCTTTTTCAGTTTTGAAATTTTTATTTCTAAACAGGATTCGGGCACAAGGAGGCTAGCATATAGGGTTATACAACCAATCATACATTATTTTAAATTTTTATACGCAATAAAAATTGCCAATTTCCGTGGTTGTGCTTGAAAATCATGGGTATTTTTTTTAATCTAGGTTCATATCTTGGTTCCGGTATATTTTTTTTTATTTTTTTTTTATTTTTTTCAATGTCAGTCAGTTAGGTTAATAATAAGGTGATCATACGATGTCATCCATCTCTTCATATATTATTTTCAAAATTTTTAAGTAATTTTTTTTTTTCATGAGCCATTGTAGCACTGTGATATTATTGAATTTGTAGTTGAATCTAGGTTCAAATCCTAGTAGCGGTTTATGTATTTATCAATTTCTTATTCTAAATTGGTTCAGGCCACCATGAGGCGTTCATAAGTTGTCGTGTACCCCTTTCATTATTATCTTCACAATGTTTTGGTAGAAACGTATCACAAATAGCCGTTGTAGCGCTTGGAAATTCTTCATCATATTCTTGAACCCAGGTTCAACTCCTGGCATCGGTATGTTACATTGTTATTGTTATTTTGGAATAGTATAATTTTAATTTTCTTCGAACTGCAACGTGGATGAGACGGTATGGTTGACCTCAAATGATATTTTTTAAATTTTGAAATAATTTATAATACGAAGAGTTGTTCTACCATTTCGAAAATCATGATTGTGTTTTTCAATTCACATTTAAAACGAAGTCATGTTACATTAGTTCATTTCTTAATTGTGAAAATTTTAATTTTAAATTGTTTTGGGGCACACGAAGGCGTGCATATGGCGTCTAACAACCAATAATACATTAATTTTAGTTTTTTTACCCAAAAAAATTAAAAATCGCCACTATCCATCGTAGAGCTTTAAAATCACGATTATTTTATTTAATCCAAGTTCATGTCCTGGCAGTAGTATATTATCTTTTTATTTTTTATTTTTTATTTTTTTCATTGTAAACCGGTTAGTTAAATAATGAGGTTTTCAAACGATGTCATCCATCCCTTCATGTATTACTTTCATATTTTTTAAACCAAAAACATTTTCCAAGGGCGGTTGTTACATTTGGCGAATCATGAACTTTTACATGAATACGGGTTTAAATCCTAGTAGCAGCTCGTATATATATATATTTTTAATAAAAAATCGGGGCGGGCCACATTTAGATGTTCATAAGCTATCATGCACCCCTTTCTATATTATTTCCACTTTGCTTAAGCAGAAAAGTATCACAAATAGCCACTGTAGCACTTGGCAATTCTTTATCATATTGTTGAATCCAGGTTTAACTCTTGGCAGTGGCACATTACATTATTATTATTATTATTTTTGAAAATTATAATTTTGAATTTATTTAGACCACAACGTGAACGATACGGTGTAACAAAGCTCATATGATTTCATTTTAATTTTGAAATGAAATATAGTACAACAAGGAGTTGTCGCATTTCGAAAATCATGATTGTGCTTTTTAAACCACGTTTAAATAACAGTTTTAGTTTACTAGTTTCTTTTTCAGTTTTGAAATTTTTATTTCTAAACAGGATTCGGGCACAAGGAGGCTAGCATATAGGGTTATACAACCAATCATACATTATTTTAAATTTTTATACGCAATAAAAATTGCCAATTTCCGTGGTTGTGCTTGAAAATCATGGGTATTTTTTTTAATCTAGGTTCATATCTTGGTTCCGGTATATTTTTTTTTTTTTTTTTATTTTTTTCAATGTCAGTCAGTTAGGTTAATAATAAGGTGATCATACGATGTCATCCATCTCTTCATATATTATTTTCAAAATTTTTAAGTAATTTTTTTTTTCATGAGCCATTGTAGCACTGTGATATTATTGAATTTGTAGTTGAATCTAGGTTCAAATCCTAGTAGCGGTTTATGTATTTATCAATTTCTTATTCTAAATTGGTTCAGGCCACCATGAGGCGTTCATAAGTTGTCGTGTACCCCTTTCATTATTATCTTCACAATGTTTTGGTAGAAACGTATCACAAATAGCCGTTGTAGCGCTTGGAAATTCTTCATCATATTCTTGAACCCAGGTTCAACTCCTGGCATCGGTATGTTACATTGTTATTGTTATTTTGGAATAGTATAATTTTAATTTTCTTCGAACTGCAACGTGGATGAGACGGTATGGTTGACCTCAAATGATATTTTTTAAATTTTGAAATAATTTATAATACGAAGAGTTGTTCTACCATTTCGAAAATCATGATTGTGTTTTTCAATTCACATTTAAAACGAAGTCATGTTACATTAGTTCATTTCTTAATTGTGAAAATTTTAATTTTAAATTGTTTTGGGGCACACGAAGGCGTGCATATGGCGTCTAACAACCAATAATACATTAATTTTAGTTTTTTTACCCAAAAAAATTAAAAATCGCCACTATCCATCGTAGAGCTTTAAAATCACGAGTATTTTATTTAATCCAAGTTCATGTCCTGGCAGTAGTATATTATCTTTTTATTTTTTATTTTTTATTTTTTTCATTGTAAACCGGTTAGTTAAATAATGAGGTTTTCAAACGATGTCATCCATCCCTTCATGTATTACTTTCATATTTTTTAAACCAAAAACATTTTCCAAGGGCGGTTGTTACATTTGGCGAATCATGAACTTTTACATGAATACGGGTTTAAATCCTAGTAGCAGCTCGTATATATATATATTTTTTTACAAAATCGGGGCGGGCCACATTGAGATTGTCATAAGCTATCATGGCCCTCATTCTATATTATTTCCACTTTTCTTAAGTAGAAAAGTATCAAAAATAGGCTCTGTAGCACTTGGCAGTTCTTTATCATTTTGTTGAATCCAGGTTCAACTCCTGGCAGTGGCATATTATATAATTATTATTATTATTTTCGAAAATTATAATTTTGAATTTCTTTAGACCACAACGTGGACGATACGGTGTAACAGTACTGATATGATTTTATTTTAATTTTGAAATGAAATATAGTACAACGAGGAGTTGTAGCGTTTCGAAAATCATGATTGTGCTTTTCAAACCATGTTTCAATTATAGTTTTACTATATTAGTTTCTTTTTTACTTTTGAAATTTTTATTTCCAAACAGGATTCAGCCACAAGGCACATGGGGTTATACAACCAATCATACATTATTTTCAATTTTTTTACACAATAAAAATTGCAAATTTCCATGGTTGAGCTTGAAAATCATGGGTATTTTCTTTAATCTAGGTTCATATCTTGGTTGCAGTATATTATTTTTTTCATTTTTTATTTTTTTCAATGTCAATCGGTTAGGTTAATAATAAGGTCTTCATACGATGTCATCCATCCCTTCATATATTATTTTCCAAATTTTTAAGTAATTTTTTTTTCCATGAGCCATTGTAGCACTGTGATAATGTTGAATTTGTAGTTGAATCTAGGTTCAAATCCTGGTAGCGGCTTATGTATTTTTCAATTTTTTATTCTAAATTGGTTCTGGCCACCATGAGGCGTTCATAAGTTGTCGTGTACCCCTTTCAATATTATGTTCACATTGTTTTGATAGAAAAGTATCACAAATAGCCGTTGTAGCGCTTGGAAATTCTTCAACATATTCTTGAATCCAGGTTCAACTCCTGGCATCGGTGTATTACATTATTATTGATATTTTGGAATAGTTTAATTTTAATTTTCTTCGTACTGCAACGTGGATGAGACGGTATCGTCGACCTCAAATGATTTTTTTAAATTTTGAAATAATTTATAATACAAAGAGTGGTTCTAACATTTCGAAAATTGTGATTGGGTTTTTCAATTCATGTTTAAATCCAAGTCATGGTACATTAGTTTTTTTCTTAATTGTGAAAATTTTAATTCTGAATTGTTTTGGGGTACACGATGGCGAGCATATGGCGTCAAATAACCAGTCATACATTAATTTTAGTTTTTTTAAACAAAAAAAAAAAAAAAAATCGCCACGATCCATGGTAGAGCTTTAAAATCACGAGTATTTTCTTTAATCCAAGTTCATGTCCTGGTTGCAGTATATTATCTTCTTTTATTTTTTATTTTTTGCAATGTAAATCAGTTAGTTGGATAATGAAGTTTTCAAATGACGTCATCCATCCCTTCATGTATTATTTTCATATTTTTTAAACAAAAAACATTTTCCAACAGCGGTTGTAAGATTTGGCAAATCATGAATTTTTACTTGAATCTAGGTTCAAATCCTGGTAGCGGCTTATAATATATATTACAAAATCGGGGGCGGGCAACTTTGAGATGTTCCTAACTGTCAAGCACCGCTTTCAATATTATTTCCACTTTGCTTAAGTAGAAAAGTATCACAAATAGCCACTGTAGCACTTGGCAGTTCTTTATCATATTGTTGAATCCAGGTTCAACTCCTGGCAGTGGCATATTGTATTATTATTATTATTTTGGAAAATTATAATTTTGAATTCCTTTAGACCACAACGTGGACGATACGTTGTAACAGAGCTCATATGATTTTATTTTCATTTTGAAATGAAATATAATACAACGAGGAGTTGTAGCGGTTCGAAAATCATGATTGTGCTTTCAAACCACGTTTAAATAACAGTTTTACTATATTAGTTTCTTTTTTAAATTTGAAATTTTTATTTCTAAATACGATTCGGCCACAAAGAGGCTAGCATATGGGGTTATACAACCAATCGTACATTAATTTCAATTTTTTTTTACACAATAAAAATTGCCAATTTCCATGGTTGAGCTTGAAAATCATGGGTATTTTCTTTAATCTAGATTTATATCTTGGCTGTGGTATATTATTTTTTTTATTTTTTATTTTTTTCATTGTCAGTCGGTTAGGTTAATAATAAGGTGTTCATACGATGTCATCCATCCTTTCATATATTATTTTCGAAATTTTTAAGTAATTTTTTTTCCCATGAGCCTTTGTAGCACTTTGATATTATTGAATTTGTAGTTGAATCTAGGTTGAAATCCTGGTAGCGGCTTATGTATTTTTCAATTTTTTATTCTAAATTTGTTCGGGCCACAATGAGGTGTTCATAAGTTGTCATGTAACCCTTTTCATTATTATCTTCACATTGTTTTGATAGAAAAGTATCACAAATAGCCGCTGTACTACTTGGAAATTCTTCATCATATTCTTGAATGCAAGTTCAAATCCGATTATCGGTATATTACATTATTATTGTTATTTTGGAATAGTTTAATTTGAATTTTCTTCGAACTGCAATGTGGATGAGACGATATCGTCGACCACAAATGATATTTTTTAAATTTTGAAATAATTTATAATATAAAGAGTGGTTCTAGCGTTTCAAAAATCGTGATTGTGTTTTTCAACTCACGTTTAAATTGAAGTCATGGTACATTAGTTTTTTTCTTAATTGTGAAAATTTTAATTCTGAATTGTTTTGGGGCACACGGTGGCGAGCATATGGCGTCAAACAACCAGTCATACATTAATTTTAGTAGCGGCTTATATATATATATTACAGCGGTTGTAAGATTTGGCGAATCATGAATTTTTACTTGAATCTGGGTTCAAATCCTGGTAGCGGCTTATATATATATATTACAAAATCGGGGGCGGGCAACTTTGAGATGTTCCTAACTGTCAAGCACCGCTTTCAATATTATTTCCACTTTGCTTAAGTAGAAAAGTATCACAAATAGCCACTGTAGCACTTGGCAGTTCTTTATCATATTGTTGAATCCAGGTTCAACTCCTGGCAGTGGCATATTGTATTATTATAATTTTGAATTCCTTTAGACCACAACGTGGACGATACGTTGTAACAGAGCTCATATGATTTTATTTTCATTTTGAAATGAAATATAATACAACGAGGAGTTGTAGCGGTTCGAAAATCATGATTGTGCTTTCAAACCACGTTTAAATAACAGTTTTACTATATTAGTTTCTTTTTTAAATTTGAAATTTTTATTTCTAAATACGATTCGGCCACAAAGAGGCTAGCATATGGGGTTATACAACCAATCGTACATTAATTTCAATTTTTTTTTACACAATAAAAATTGCCAATTTCCATGGTTGAGCTTGAAAATCATGGGTATTTTCTTTAATCTAGATTTATATCTTGGCTGCGGTATATTATTTTTTTTATTTTTTATTTTTTTCATTGTCAGTCGGTTAGGTTAATAATAAGGTGTTCATACGATGTCATCCATCCTTTCATATATTATTTTCGAAATTTTTAAGTAATTTTTTTTCCCATGAGCCTTTGTAGCACTTTGATATTATTGAATTTGTAGTTGAATCTAGGTTGAAATCCTGGTAGCGGCTTATGTATTTTTCAATTTTTTATTCTAAATTTGTTCGGGCCACAATGAGGTGTTCATAAGTTGTCATGTAACCCTTTTCATTATTATCTTCACATTGTTTTGATAGAAAAGTATCACAAATAGCCGCTGTACTGCTTGGAAATTCTTCATCATATTCTTGAATGCAGGTTCAAATCCTATTATCGGTATATTACATTATTATTGTTATTTTGGAATAGTTTAATTTGAATTTTCTTCGAACTGCAACGTGGATGAGACGATATCTTCGACCACAAATGATATTTTTTAAATTTTGAAATAATTTATAATATAAAGAGTGGTTCTAGCGTTTCGAAAATCGTGATTGTGTTTTTCAACTCACGTTTAAATTGAAGTCATGGTACATTAGTTTTTTTCTTAATTGTGAAAATTTTAATTCTGAATTGTTTTGGGGCACACGGTGGCGAGCATATGGCGTCAAACAACCAGTCATACATTAATTTTAGTTTTTTTACACAAAAAAATTAAAAAAAAAATCGCCACGATCCATGGTAGAGCTTTAAAATCACGAGTATTTTCTTTAATCCAAGTTCATGTCCTGGTTGCAGTATATTATCTTCTTTTATTTTTTATTTTTTGCAATGTAAATCAGTTAGTTGGATAATGAAGTTTTCAAACGATGTCATCCATCCCTTCATGTATTATTTTCATATTTTTTAAACAAAAAACATTTTCCAACAGCGGTTGTAAGATTTGGTGAATCATGAATTTTTACTTGAATCTGGGTTCAAATCCTGGTAGCGGCTTATATATATATATTACAAAATCGGGGGCGGGGAACTTTGAGATGTTCCTAACTGTCAAGCACCGCTTTCAATATTATTTCCACTTTGCTTAAGTAGAAAAGTATCACAAATAGCCACTGTAGCACTTGGCAGTTCTTTATCATATTGTTGAATCCAGGTTCAACTCCTGGCAGTGGCATATTGTATTATTATAATTATTTTGCAAAATTATAATTTTGAATTCCTTTAGACCACAACGTGGACGATACGTTGTAACAGAGCTCATATGATTTTATTTTCATTTTGAAATGAAATATAATACAACGAGGAGTTGTAGTGGTTCGAAAATCATGATTGTGCTTTCAAACCACGTTTAAATAACAGTTTTACTATATTAGTTTCTTTTTTAAATTTGAAATTTTTATTTCTAAATACGATTCGGCCACAAAGAGGCTAGCATATGGGGTTATACAACCAATCGTACATTAATTTCAATTTTTTTTTACACAATAAAAATTGCCAATTTCCATGGTTGAGCTTGAAAATCATGGGTATTTTCTTTAATCTAGATTTATATCTTGGCTGCGGTATATTATTTTTTTTATTTTTTATTTTTTTCATTGTCAGTCGGTTAGGTTAATAATAAGGTGTTCATACGATGTCATCCATCCTTTCATATATTATTTTCAAAATTTTTAAGTAATTTTTTTTCCCATGAGCCTTTGTAGCACTTTGATATTATTGAATTTGTGGTTGAATCTAGGTTGAAATCCTGGTAGCGGCTTATGTATTTTTCAATTTTTTATTCTAAATTTGTTCGGGCCACAATGAGGTGTTCATAAGTTGTCATGTAACCCTTTTCATTATTATCTTCACATTGTTTTGATAGAAAAGTATCACAAATAGCCGCTGTACTGCTTGGAAATTCTTCATCATATTCTTGAATGCAGGTTCAAATCCTATTATCGGTATATTACATTATTATTGTTATTTTGGAATAGTTTAATTTGAATTTTCTTCGAACTGCAACGTGGATGAGACGATATCGTCGACCACAAATGATATTTTTTAAATTTTGAAATAATTTATAATATAAAGAGTGGTTCTAGCGTTTCGAAAATCGTGATTGTGTTTTTCAACTCACGTTTAAATTGAAGTCATGGTACATTAGTTTTTTTCTTAATTGTGAAAATTTTAATTCTGAATTGTTTTTGGGGCACACGGTGGCGAGCATATGGCGTCAAACAACCAGTCATACATTAATTTTAGTTTTTTTACCCAAAAAAATTAAAGAAAAAATCGCCACGATCCATGGTAGAGCTTTAAAATCACGAGTATTTTCTTTAATCCAAGTTCATGTCCTGGTTGCAGTATATTATCTTCTTTTATTTTTTATTTTTTGCAATGTAAATCAGTTAGTTGGATAATGAAGTTTTCAAACGATGTCATCCATCCCTTCATGTATTATTTTCATATTTTTTAAACAAAAAAAATTTTCCAACAGCGGTTGTAAGATTTGGCGTCATGAATTTTTACTTGAATCTGGGTTCAAATCCTAGTAGCGGCTTATATATATATATTACAAAATCGGGGGATGGCAACTTTGAGATGTTCCTAACTGTTAGGCACCCCTTTCAATATTATTTCCACTTTGCTTAAGTAGAAAAGTATCACAAATAGCCACTGTAGCACTTGGCAGTTCTTTATCATATTGTTGAATCCAGGTTCAACTCCTGGCAGTGGCATATTGTATTATTATAATTATTTTGCAAAATTATAATTTTGAATTCCTTTAGACCACAACGTGGATGATACGTTGTAACAGAGCTCATATGATTTTATTTTCATTTTGAAATGAAATATAATACAACGAGGAGTTGTAGCGGTTCGAAAATCATGATTGTGCTTTCAAACCACGTTTAAATAACAGTTTTACTATATTAGTTTCTTTTTTAAATTTGAAATTTTTATTTCTAAATACGATTCGGCCACAAAGAGGCTAGCATATGGGGTTATACAACCAATCGTACATTAATTTCAATTTTTTTTTACACAATAAAAATTGCCAATTTCCATGGTTGAGCTTGAAAATCATGGGTATTTTCTTTAATCTAGATTTATATCTTGGCTGTGGTATATTATTTTTTTTATTTTTTATTTTTTTCATTGTCAGTCGGTTAGGTTAATAATAAGGTGTTCATACGATGTCATCCATCCTTTCATATATTATTTTCGAAATTTTTAAGTAATTTTTTTTCCCATGAGCCTTTGTAGCACTTTGATATTATTGAATTTGTAGTTGAATCTAGGTTGAAATCCTGGTAGCGACTTATGTATTTTTCAATTTTTTATTCTAAATTTGTTCGGGCCACAATGAGGTGTTCATAAGTTGTCATGTAACCCTTTTCATTATTATCTTCACATTGTTTTGATAGAAAAGTATCACAAATAGCCGTTGTACTGCTTGGAAATTCTTCATCATATTCTTGAATGCAGGTTCAAATCCGATTATCGGTATATTACATTATTATTGTTATTTTGGAATAGTTTAATTTGAATTTTCTTCGAACTGCAACGTGGATGAGACGATATCGTCGACCACAAATGATATTTTTTAAATTTTGAAATAATTTATAATATAAAGAGTGGTTCTAGCGTTTCAAAAATCGTGATTGTGTTTTTCAACTCACGTTTAAATTGAAGTCATGGTACATTAGTTTTTTTCTTAATTGTGAAAATTTTAATTCTGAATTGTTTTGGGGCACACAGTGGCGAGCATATGGCGTCAAACAACCAGTCATACATTAATTTTAGTAGCGGCTTATATATATATATTACAGCGGTTGTAAGATTTGGCGAATCATGAATTTTTACTTGAATCTGGGTTCAAATCCTGGTAGCGGCTTATATATATATATTACAAAATCGGGGGCGGGCAACTTTGAGATGTTCCTAACTGTCAAGCACCGCTTTCAATATTATTTCCACTTTGCTTAAGTAGAAAAGTATCACAAATAGCCACTGTAGCACTTGGCAGTTCTTTATCATATTGTTGAATCCAGGTTCAACTCCTGGCAGTGGCATATTGTATTTTTATAATTTTGAATTCCTTTAGACCACAACGTGGACGATACGTTGTAACAGAGCTCATATGATTTTATTTTCATTTTGAAATGAAATATAATACAACGAGGAGTTGTAGCGGTTCGAAAATCATGATTGTGCTTTCAAACCACGTTTAAATAACAGTTTTACTATATTAGTTTCTTTTTTAAATTTGAAATTTTTATTTCTAAATACGATTCGGCCACAAAGAGGCTAGCATATGGGGTTATACAACCAATCGTACATTAATTTCAATTTTTTTTTACACAATAAAAATTGCCAATTTCCATGGTTGAGCTTGAAAATCATGGGTATTTTCTTTAATCTAGATTTATATCTTGGCTGCGGTATATTATTTTTTTTATTTTTTATTTTTTTCATTGTCAGTCGGTTAGGTTAATAATAAGGTGTTCATACGATGTCATCCATCCTTTCATATATTATTTTCGAAATTTTTAAGTAATTTTTTTTCCCATGAGCCTTTGTAGCACTTTGATATTATTGAATTTGTAGTTGAATCTAGGTTGAAATCCTGGTAGCGGCTTATGTATTTTTCAATTTTTTATTCTAAATTTGTTCGGGCCACAATGAGGTGTTCATAAGTTGTCATGTAACCCTTTTCATTATTATCTTCACATTGTTTTGATAGAAAAGTATCACAAATAGCCGCTGTACTGCTTGGAAATTCTTCATCATATTCTTGAATGCAGGTTCAAATCCTATTATCGGTATATTACATTATTATTGTTATTTTGGAATAGTTTAATTTGAATTTTCTTCGAACTGCAACGTGGATGAGACGATATCTTCGACCACAAATGATATTTTTTAAATTTTGAAATAATTTATAATATAAAGAGTGGTTCTAGCGTTTCGAAAATCGTGATTGTGTTTTTCAACTCACGTTTAAATTGAAGTCATGGTACATTAGTTTTTTTCTTAATTGTGAAAATTTTAATTCTGAATTGTTTTGGGGCACACGGTGGCGAGCATATGGCGTCAAACAACCAGTCATACATTAATTTTAGTTTTTTTACACAAAAAAATTTTAAAAAAAATCGCCACGATCCATGGTAGAGCTTTAAAATCACGAGTATTTTCTTTAATCCAAGTTCATGTCCTGGTTGCAGTATATTTTCTTCTTTTATTTTTTATTTTTTGCAATGTAAATCAGTTAGTTGGATAATGAAGTTTTCAAACGATGTCATCCATCCCTTCATGTATTATTTTCATATTTTTTAAACAAAAAAAATTTTCCAACAGCGGTTGTAAGATTTGGCGAATCATGAATTTTTACTTGAATCTGGGTTCAAATCCTAGTAGCGGCTTATATATATATATTACAAAATCGGGGGATGGCAACTTTGAGATGTTCCTAACTGTTAAGCACCCCTTTCAATATTATTTCCACTTTGCTTAAGTTGAAAAGTATCACAAATAGCCACTGTAGCACTTGGCAGTTCTTTATCATATTGTTGAATCCAGGTTCAACTCCTGGCAGTGGCATATTGTATTATTATAATTATTTTGCAAAATTATAATTTTGAATTCCTTTAGACCACAACGTGGACGATACATTGTAACAGAGCTCATATGATTTTATTTTCACTTTGAAATGAAATATAATACAGCGAGGAGTTGTAGCGGTTCGAAAATCATGATTGTGCTTTCAAACCACGTTTAAATAACAGTTTTACTATATTAGTTTCTTTTTTAAATTTGAAATTTTTATTTCTAAATACGATTCGGCCACAAAGAGGCTAGCATATGGGGTTATACAACCAATCGTACATTAATTTCAATTTTTTTTACACAATAAAAATTGCCAATTTCCATGGTTGAGCATGAAAATCATGGGTATTTTCTTTAATCTAGATTTATATCTTGGCTGCGGTATATTATTTTTTTTATTTTTTATTTTTTTCATTGTCAGTCGGTTAGGTTAATAATAAGGTGTTCATACGATGTCATCCATCCTTTCATATATTATTTTCGAAATTTTTAAGTAATTTTTTTTCCCATGAGCCTTTGTAGCACTTTGATATTATTGAATTTGTAGTTGAATCTAGGTTGAAATCCTGGTAGCGGCTTATGTATTTTTCAATTTTTTATTCTAAATTTGTTCGGGCCACAATGAGGTGTTCATAAGTTGTCATGTAACCCTTTTCATTATTATCTTCACATTGTTTTGATAGAAAAGTATCACAAATAGCCGCTGTACTGCTTGGAAATTCTTCATCATATTCTTGAATGCAGGTTCAAATCCTATTATCGGTATATTACATTATTATTGTTATTTTGGAATAGTTTAATTTGAATTTTCTTCGAACTGCAACGTGGATGAGACGATATCGTCGACCACAAACGATATTTTTTAAATTTTGAAATAATTTATAATATAAAGAGTGGTTCTAGCGTTTCGAAAATCGTGATTGTGTTTTTCAACTCACGTTTAAATTGAAGTCATGGTACATTAGTTTTTTTCTTAATTGTGAAAATTTTAATTCTGAATTGTTTTGGGGCACACGGTGGTGAGCATATGGCGTCAAACAACCAGTCATACATTAATTTTAGTTTTTTTACACAAAAAAATTAAAAAAAAAATCGCCACGATCCATGGTAGAGCTTTAAAATCACGAGTATTTTCTTTAATCCAAGTTCATGTCCTGGTTGCAGTATATTATCTTCTTTTATTTTTTATTTTTTGCAATGTAAATCAGTTAGTTGGATAATGAAGTTTTCAAACGATGTCATCCATCCCTTCATGTATTATTTTCATATTTTTTAAACAAAAAAAAATTTCCAACAGCGGTTGTAAGATTTGGCGAATCATGAATTTTTACTTGAATCTGGGTTCAAATCCTCGTAGCGGCTTATATATATATATTACAAAATCGGGGGATGGCAACTTTGAGATGTTCCTAACTGTTAAGCACCCCTTTCAATATTATTTCCACTTTGCTTAAGTAGAAAAGTATCACAAATAGCCACTGTAGCACTTGGCAGTTCTTTATCATATTGTTGAATCCAGGTTCAACTCCTGGCAGTGGCATATTGTATTATTATAATTATTTTGCAAAATTATAATTTTGAATTCCTTTAGACCACAACGTGGACGATACGTTGTAACAGAGCTCATATGATTTTATTTTCATTTTGAAATGAAATATAATACAACGAGGAGTTGTAGCGGTTCGAAAATCATGATTGTGCTTTCAAACCACGTTTAAATAACAGTTTTACTATATTAGTTTCTTTTTTAAATTTGAAATTTTTATTTCTAAATACGATTCGGCCACAAAGAGGCTAGCATATGGGGTTATACAACCAATCGTACATTAATTTCAATTTTTTTTTACACAATAAAAATTGCCAATTTCCATGGTTGAGCTTGAAAATCATGGGTATTTTCTTTAATCTAGATTTATATCTTGGCTGCGGTATATTATTTTTTTTATTTTTTATTTTTTTCATTGTCAGTCGGTTAGGTTAATAATAAGGTGTTCATACGATGTCATCTATCCTTTCATATATTATTTTCAAAATTTTTAAGTAATTTTTTTTCCTATGAGCCTTTGTAGCACTTTGATATTATTGAATTTGTAGTTGAATCTAGGTTGAAATCCTGGTAGCGGCTTATGTATTTTTCAATTTTTTATTCTAAATTTGTTCGGGCCACAATGAGGTGTTCATAAGTTGTCATGTAACCCTTTTCATTATTATCTTCACATTGTTTTGATAGAAAAGTATCACAAATAGCCGCTGTACTGCTTGGAAATTCTTCTTCATATTCTTGAATGCAGGTTCAAATCCGATTATCGGTATATTACATTATTATTGTTATTTTGGAATAGTTTAATTTGAATTTTCTTCGAACTACAACGTGGATGAGATGATATCGTCGACCACAAATGATATTTTTTAAATTTTGAAATAATTTATAATATAAAGAGTGGTTCTAGCGTTTCGAAAATCGTGATTGTGTTTTTCAACTCACGTTTAAATTGAAGTCATGGTACATTAGTTTTTTTCTTAATTGTGAAAATTTTAATTCTGAATTGTTTTGGGCACACGGTGGCGAGCATATGGCGTCAAACAACCAGTCATACATTAATTTTAGTTTTTTTACACAAAAAAATTAAAAAAAAAATCGCCACGATCCATGGTAGAGCTTTAAAATCACGAGTATTTTCTTTAATCCAAGTTCATGTCCTGGTTGCAGTATATTATCTTCTTTTATTTTTTATTTTTTGCAATGTAAATCAGTTAGTTGGATAATGAAGTTTTCAAACGATGTCATCCATCCCTTCATGTATTATTTTCATATTTTTTAAACAAAAAACATTTTCCAACAGCAGTTGTAAGATTTAGCGAATCATGAATTTTTACTTGAATCTGGGTTCAAATCCTGGTAGCGGCTTATATATATATATTACAAAATCGGGGGCGGGCAACTTTGAGATGTTCCTAACTGTCAAGCACCGCTTTCAATATTATTTCCACTTTGCTTAAGTAGAAAAGTATCACAAATAGCCACTGTAGCACTTGGCAGTTCTTTATCATATTGTTGAATCCAGGTTCAACTCCTGGCAGTGGCATATTGTATTATTATAATTATTTTGCAAAATTATAATTTTGAATTCCTTTAGACCACAACGTGGACGATACGTTGTAACAGAGCTCATATGATTTTATTTTCATTTTGAAATGAAATATAATACAACGAGGAGTTGTAGCGGTTCGAAAATCATGATTGTGCTTTCAAACCACGTTTAAATAACAGTTTTACTATATTAGTTTCTTTTTTAAATTTGAAATTTTTATTTCTAAATACGATTCGGCCACAAAGAGGCTAGCATATGGGGTTATACAACCAATCGTACATTAATTTCAATTTTTTTTTACACAATAAAAATTGCCAATTTCCATGGTTGAGCTTGAAAATCATGGGTATTTTCTTTAATCTAGATTTATATCTTGGCTGCGGTATATTATTTTTTTTATTTTTTATTTTTTTCATTGTCAGTCGGTTAGGTTAATAATAAGGTGTTCATACGATGTCATCCATCCTTTCATATATTATTTTCGAAATTTTTAAGTAATTTTTTTTCCCATGAGCCTTTGTAGCACTTTGATATTATTGAATTTGTAGTTGAATCTAGGTTGAAATCCTGGTAGCGGCTTATGTATTTTTCAAGTTTTTATTCTAAATTTGTTCGGGCCACAATGAGGTGTTCATAAGTTGTCATGTAACCCTTTTCATTATTATCTTCACATTGTTTTGATAGAAAAGTATCACAAATAGCCGCTGTACTGCTTGGAAATTCTTCATCATATTCTTGAATGCAGGTTCAAATCCTATTATCGGTATATTACATTATTATTGTTATTTTGGAATAGTTTAATTTGAATTTTCTTCGAACGGCAACGTGGATGAGACGATATCGTCGACCACAAATGATATTTTTTAAATTTTGAAATAATTTATAATATAAAGAGTGGTTCTAGCGTTTCGAAAATCGTGATTGTGTTTTTCAACTCACGTTTAAATTGAAGTCATGGTACATTAGTTTTTTTCTTAATTGTGAAAATTTTAATTCTGAATTGTTTTTGGGGCACACGGTGGCGAGCATATGGCGTCAAACAACCAGTCATACATTAATTTTAGTTTTTTTACCCAAAAAAATTAAAGAAAAAATCGCCACGATCCATGGTAGAGCTTTAAAATCACGAGTATTTTCTTTAATCCAAGTTCATGTCCTGGTTGCAGTATATTATCTTCTTTTATTTTTTATTTTTTGCAATGTAAATCAGTTAGTTGGATAATGAAGTTTTCAAACGATGTCATCCATCCCTTCATGTATTATTTTCATATTTTTTAAACAAAAAAAATTTTCCAACAGCGGTTGTAAGATTTGGCGTCATGAATTTTTACTTGAATCTGGGTTCAAATCCTAGTAGCGGCTTATATATATATATTACAAAATCGGGGGATGGCAACTTTGAGATGTTCCTAACTGTTAGGCACCCCTTTCAATATTATTTCCACTTTGCTTAAGTAGAAAAGTATCACAAATAGCCACTGTAGCACTTGGCAGTTCTTTATCATATTGTTGAATCCAGGTTCAACTCCTGGCAGTGGCATATTGTATTATTATAATTATTTTGCAAAATTATAATTTTGAATTCCTTTAGACCACAACGTGGACGATACGTTGTAACAGAGCTCATATGATTTTATTTTCATTTTGAAATGAAATATAATACAACGAGGAGTTGTAGCGGTTCGAAAATCATGATTGTGCTTTCAAACCACGTTTAAATAACAGTTTTACTATATTAGTTTCTTTTTTAAATTTGAAATTTTTATTTCTAAATACGATTCGGCCACAAAGAGGCTAGCATATGGGGTTATACAACCAATCGTACATTAATTTCAATTTTTTTTTACACAATAAAAATTGCCAATTTCCATGGTTGAGCTTGAAAATCATGGGTATTTTCTTTAATCTAGATTTATATCTTGGCTGTGGTATATTATTTTTTTTATTTTTTATTTTTTTCATTGTCAGTCGGTTAGGTTAATAATAAGGTGTTCATACGATGTCATCCATCCTTTCATATATTATTTTCGAAATTTTTAAGTAATTTTTTTTCCCATGAGCCTTTGTAGCACTTTGATATTATTGAATTTGTAGTTGAATCTAGGTTGAAATCCTGGTAGCGGCTTATGTATTTTTCAATTTTTTATTCTAAATTTGTTCGGGCCACAATGAGGTGTTCATAAGTTGTCATGTAACCCTTTTCATTATTATCTTCACATTGTTTTGATAGAAAAGTATCACAAATAGCCGCTGTACTGCTTGGAAATTCTTCATCATATTCTTGAATGCAGGTTCAAATCCGATTATCGGTATATTACATTATTATTGTTATTTTGGAATAGTTTAATTTGAATTTTCTTCGAACTGCAACGTGGATGAGACGATATCGTCGACCACAAATGATATTTTTTAAATTTTGAAATAATTTATAATATAAAGAGTGGTTCTAGCGTTTCAAAAATCGTGATTGTGTTTTTCAACTCACGTTTAAATTGAAGTCATGGTACATTAGTTTTTTTCTTAATTGTGAAAATTTTAATTCTGAATTGTTTTGGGGCACACAGTGGCGAGCATATGGCGTCAAACAACCAGTCATACATTAATTTTAGTAGCGGCTTATATATATATATTACAGCGGTTGTAAGATTTGGCGAATCATGAATTTTTACTTGAATCTGGGTTCAAATCCTGGTAGCGGCTTATATATATATATTACAAAATCGGGGGCGGGCAACTTTGAGATGTTCCTAACTGTCAAGCACCGCTTTCAATATTATTTCCACTTTGCTTAAGTAGAAAAGTATCACAAATAGCCACTGTAGCACTTGGCAGTTCTTTATCATATTGTTGAATCCAGGTTCAACTCCTGGCAGTGGCATATTGTATTTTTATAATTTTGAATTCCTTTAGACCACAACGTGGACGATACGTTGTAACAGAGCTCATATGATTTTATTTTCATTTTGAAATGAAATATAATACAACGAGGAGTTGTAGCGGTTCGAAAATCATGATTGTGCTTTCAAACCACGTTTAAATAACAGTTTTACTATATTAGTTTCTTTTTTAAATTTGAAATTTTTATTTCTAAATACGATTCGGCCACAAAGAGGCTAGCATATGGGGTTATACAACCAATCGTACATTAATTTCAATTTTTTTTTACACAATAAAAATTGCCAATTTCCATGGTTGAGCTTGAAAATCATGGGTATTTTCTTTAATCTAGATTTATATCTTGGCTGCGGTATATTATTTTTTTTATTTTTTATTTTTTTCATTGTCAGTCGGTTAGGTTAATAATAAGGTGTTCATACGATGTCATCCATCCTTTCATATATTATTTTCGAAATTTTTAAGTAATTTTTTTTCCCATGAGCCTTTGTAGCACTTTGATATTATTGAATTTGTAGTTGAATCTAGGTTGAAATCCTGGTAGCGGCTTATGTATTTTTCAATTTTTTATTCTAAATTTGTTCGGGCCACAATGAGGTGTTCATAAGTTGTCATGTAACCCTTTTCATTATTATCTTCACATTGTTTTGATAGAAAAGTATCACAAATAGCCGCTGTACTGCTTGGAAATTCTTCATCATATTCTTGAATGCAGGTTCAAATCCTATTATCGGTATATTACATTATTATTGTTATTTTGGAATAGTTTAATTTGAATTTTCTTCGAACTGCAACGTGGATGAGACGATATCTTCGACCACAAATGATATTTTTTAAATTTTGAAATAATTTATAATATAAAGAGTGGTTCTAGCGTTTCGAAAATCGTGATTGTGTTTTTCAACTCACGTTTAAATTGAAGTCATGGTACATTAGTTTTTTTCTTAATTGTGAAAATTTTAATTCTGAATTGTTTTGGGGCACACGGTGGCGAGCATATGGCGTCAAACAACCAGTCATACATTAATTTTAGTTTTTTTACACAAAAAAATTTAAAAAAAAATCGCCACGATCCATGGTAGAGCTTTAAAATCACGAGTATTTTCTTTAATCCAAGTTCATGTCCTGGTTGCAGTATATTTTCTTCTTTTATTTTTTATTTTTTGCAATGTAAATCAGTTAGTTGGATAATGAAGTTTTCAAACGATGTCATCCATCCTTTCATGTATTATTTTCATATTTTTTAAACAAAAAAAATTTTCCAACAGCGGTTGTAAGATTTGGCGAATCATGAATTTTTACTTGAATCTGGGTTCAAATCCTAGTAGCGGCTTATATATATATATTACAAAATCGGGGGATGGCAACTTTGAGATGTTCCTAACTGTTAAGCACCCCTTTCAATATTATTTCCACTTTGCTTAAGTTGAAAAGTATCACAAATAGCCACTGTAGCACTTGGCAGTTCTTTATCATATTGTTGAATCCAGGTTCAACTCCTGGCAGTGGCATATTGTATTATTATAATTATTTTGCAAAATTATAATTTTGAATTCCTTTAGACCACAACGTGGACGATACATTGTAACAGAGCTCATATGATTTTATTTTCACTTTGAAATGAAATATAATACAGCGAGGAGTTGTAGCGGTTCGAAAATCATGATTGTGCTTTCAAACCACGTTTAAATAACAGTTTTACTATATTTGTTTCTTTTTTAAATTTGAAATTTTTATTTCTAAATACGATTCGGCCACAAAGAGGCTAGCATATGGGGTTATACAACCAATCGTACATTAATTTCAATTTTTTTTACACAATAAAAATTGCCAATTTCCATGGTTGAGCATGAAAATCATGGGTATTTTCTTTAATCTAGATTTATATCTTGGCTGCGGTATATTATTTTTTTATTTTTTATTTTTTTCATTGTCAGTCGGTTAGGTTAATAATAAGGTGTTCATACGATGTCATCCATCCTTTCATATATTATTTTCGAAATTTTTAAGTAATTTTTTTTCCCATGAGCCTTTGTAGCACTTTGATATTATTGAATTTGTAGTTGAATCTAGGTTGAAATCCTGGTAGCGGCTTATGTATTTTTCAATTTTTTATTCTAAATTTGTTCGGGCCACAATGAGGTGTTCATAAGTTGTCATGTAACCCTTTTCATTATTATCTTCACATTGTTTTGATAGAAAAGTATCACAAATAGCCGTTGTACTGCTTGGAAATTCTTCATCATATTCTTGAATGCAGGTTCAAATCCTATTATCGGTATATTACATTATTATTGTTATTTTGGAATAGTTTAATTTGAATTTTCTTCGAACTGCAACGTGGATGAGACGATATCGTCGACCACAAATGATATTTTTTAAATTTTGAAATAATTTATAATATAAAGAGTGGTTCTAGCGTTTCGAAAATCGTGATTGTGTTTTTCAACTCACGTTTAAATTGAAGTCATGGTACATTAGTTTTTTTCTTAATTGTGAAAATTTTAATTCTGAATTGTTTTTGGGGCACACGGTGGCGAGCATATGGCGTCAAACAACCAGTCATACATTAATTTTAGTTTTTTTACCCAAAAAAATTAAAGAAAAAATCGCCACGATCCATGGTAGAGCTTTAAAATCACGAGTATTTTCTTTAATCCAAGTTCATGTCCTGGTTGCAGTATATTATCTTCTTTTATTTTTTATTTTTTGCAATGTAAATCAGTTAGTTGGATAATGAAGTTTTCAAACGATGTCATCCATCCCTTCATGTATTATTTTCATATTTTTTAAACAAAAAAAATTTTCCAACAGCGGTTGTAAGATTTGGCGTCATGAATTTTTACTTGAATCTGGGTTCAAATCCTAGTAGCGGCTTATATATATATATTACAAAATCGGGGGATGGCAACTTTGAGATGTTCCTAACTGTTAGGCACCCCTTTCAATATTATTTCCACTTTGCTTAAGTAGAAAAGTATCACAAATAGCCACTGTAGCACTTGGCAGTTCTTTATCATATTGTTGAATCCAGGTTCAACTCCTGGCAGTGGCATATTGTATTATTATAATTATTTTGCAAAATTATAATTTTGAATTCCTTTAGACCACAACGTGGACGATACGTTGTAACAGAGCTCATATGATTTTATTTTCATTTTGAAATGAAATATAATACAACGAGGAGTTGTAGCGGTTCGAAAATCATGATTGTGCTTTCAAACCACGTTTAAATAACAGTTTTACTATATTAGTTTCTTTTTTAAATTTGAAATTTTTATTTCTAAATACGATTCGGCCACAAAGAGGCTAGCATATGGGGTTATACAACCAATCGTACATTAATTTCAATTTTTTTTTACACAATAAAAATTGCCAATTTCCATGGTTGAGCTTGAAAATCATGGGTATTTTCTTTAATCTAGATTTATATCTTGGCTGCGGTATATTATTTTTTTTATTTTTTATTTTTTTCATTGTCAGTCGGTTAGGTTAATAATAAGGTGTTCATACGATGTCATCTATCCTTTCATATATTATTTTCAAAATTTTTAAGTAATTTTTTTTCCCATGAGCCTTTGTAGCACTTTGATATTATTGAATTTGTAGTTGAATCTAGGTTGAAATCCTGGTAGCGGCTTATGTATTTTTCAATTTTTTATTCTAAATTTGTTCGGGCCACAATGAGGTGTTCATAAGTTGTCATGTAACCCTTTTCATTATTATCTTCACATTGTTTTGATAGAAAAGTATCACAAATAGCCGCTGTACTGCTTGGAAATTCTTCTTCATATTCTTGAATGCAGGTTCAAATCCGATTATCGGTATATTACATTATTATTGTTATTTTGGAATAGTTTAATTTGAATTTTCTTCGAACTACAACGTGGATGAGATGATATCGTCGACCACAAATGATATTTTTTAAATTTTGAAATAATTTATAATATAAAGAGTGGTTCTAGCGTTTCGAAAATCGTGATTGTGTTTTTCAACTCACGTTTAAATTGAAGTCATGGTACATTAGTTTTTTTCTTAATTGTGAAAATTTTAATTCTGAATTGTTTTGGGGCACACGGTGGCGAGCATATGGCGTCAAACAACCAGTCATACATTAATTTTAGTTTTTTTACACAAAAAAATTAAAAAAAAAATCGCCACGATCCATGGTAGAGCTTTAAAATCACGAGTATTTTCTTTAATCCAAGTTCATGTCCTGGTTGCAGTATATTATCTTCTTTTATTTTTTATTTTTTGCAATGTAAATCAGTTAGTTGGATAATGAAGTTTTCAAACGATGTCATCCATCCCTTCATGTATTATTTTCATATTTTTTAAACAAAAAACATTTTCCAACAGCGGTTGTAAGATTTGGCGAATCATGAATTTTTACTTGAATCTGGGTTCAAATCCTGGTAGCGGCTTATATATATATATTACAAAATCGGGGGCGGGCAACTTTGAGATGTTCCTAACTGTCAAGCACCGCTTTCAATATTATTTCCACTTTGCTTAAGTAGAAAAGTATCACAAATAGCCACTGTAGCACTTGGCAGTTCTTTATCATATTGTTGAATCCAGGTTCAACTCCTGGCAGTGGCATATTGTATTATTATAATTATTTTGCAAAATTATAATTTTGAATTCCTTTAGACCACAACGTGGACGATACGTTGTAACAGAGCTCATATGATTTTATTTTCATTTTGAAATGAAATATAATACAATGAGGAGTTGTAGCGGTTCGAAAATCATGATTGTGCTTTCAAACCACGTTTAAATAACAGTTTTACGATATTAGTTTCTTTTTTAAATTTGAAATTTTTATTTCTAAATACGATTCGGCCACAAAGAGGCTAGCATATGGGGTTATACAACCAATCGTACATTAATTTCAATTTTTTTTTACACAATAAAAATTGCCAATTTCCATGGTTGAGCTTGAAAATCATGGGTATTTTCTTTAATCTAGATTTATATCTTGGCTGCGGTATATTATTTTTTTTATTTTTTATTTTTTTCATTGTCAGTCGGTTAGGTTAATAATAAGGTGTTCATACGATGTCATCCATCCTTTCATATATTATTTTCGAAATTTTTAAGTAATTTGTTTTCCCATGAGCCTTTGTAGCACTTTGATATTATTGAATTTGTAGTTGAATCTAGGTTGAAATCCTGGTAGCGGCTTATGTATTTTTCAATTTTTTATTCTAAATTTGTTCGGGCCACAATGAGGTGTTCATAAGTTGTCATGTAACCCTTTTCATTATATCTTCACATTGTTTTGATAGAAAAGTATCACAAATAGCCGCTGTACTGCTTGGAAATTCTTCATCATATTCTTGAATGCAGGTTCAAATCCTATTATCGGTATATTACATTATTATTGTTATTTTGGAATAGTTTAATTTGAATTTTCTTCGAACTGCAACGTGGATGAGACGATATCTTCGACCACAAATGATATTTTTTAAATTTTGAAATAATTTATAATATAAAGAGTGGTTCTAGCGTTTCGAAAATCCTGATTGTGTTTTTCAACTCACGTTTAAATTGTAGTCATGGTACATTAGTTTTTTTCTTAATTGTGAAAATTTTAATTCTGAATTGTTTTGGGGCACACGGTGGCGAGCATATGGCGTCAAACAACCAGTCATACATTAATTTTAGTTTTTTTACACAAAACAATTAAAAAAAAAATCGCCACGATCCATGGTAGAGCTTTAAAATCACGAGTATTTTCTTTAATCCAAGTTCATGTCCTGGTTGCAGTATATTATCTTCTTTTATTTTTTATTTTTTGCAATGTAAATCAGTTAGTTGGATAATGAAGTTTTCAAACGATGTCATCCATCCCTTCATGTATTATTTTCATATTTTTTAAACAAAAAACATTTTCCAACAGCGGTTGTAAGATTTGGCGAATCATGAATTTTTACTTGAATCTGGGTTCAAATCCTGGTAGCGGCTTATATATATATATTACAAAATCGGGGGCGGGCAACTTTGAGATGTTCCTAACTGTCAAGCACCGCTTTCAATATTATTTCCACTTTGCTTAAGTAGAAAAGTATCACAAATAGCCACTGTAGCACTTGGCAGTTCTTTATCATATTGTTGAATCCAGGTTCAACTCCTGGCAGTGGCATATTGTATTATTATAATTATTTTGCAAAATTATAATTTTGAATTCCTTTAGACCACAACGTGGACGATACGTTGTAACAGAGCTCATATGATTTTATTTTCATTTTGAAATGAAATATAATACAACGAGGAGTTGTAGCGGTTCGAAAATCATGATTGTGCTTTCAAACCACGTTTAAATAACAGTTTTACTATATTAGTTTCTTTTTTAAATTTGAAATTTTTATTTCTCAATACGATTCGGCCACAAAGAGGCTAGCATATGGGGTTATACAACCAATCGTACATTAATTTCAATTTTTTTTTACGCAATAAAAATTGCCAATTTCCATGGTTGAGCTTGAAAATCATGGGTATTTTCTTTAATCTAGATTTATATCTTGGCTACGGTATATTATTTTTTTTATTTTTTATTTTTTTCATTGTCAATCGGTTAGGTTAATAATAAGGTGTTCATACGATGTCATCCATCCTTTCATATATTATTTTCGAAATTTTTAAGTAATTTTTTTTCCCATGAGCCTTTGTAGCACTTTGATATTATTGAATTTGTAGTTGAATCTAGGTTGAAATCCTGGTAGCGGCTTATGTATTTTTCAATTTTTAATTCTAAATTTGTTCGGGCCACAATGAGGTGTTCATAAGTTGTCATGTAACCCTTTTCATTATTATCTTCACATTGTTTTGATAGAAAAGTATCACAAATAGCCGCTGTACTGCTTGGAAATTCTTCATCATATTCTTGAATGCAGGTTCAAATCCTATTATCGGTATATTACATTATTATTGTTATTTTGGAATAGTTTAATTTGAATTTTCTTCGAACTGCAACGTGGATGAGACGATATCTTCGACCACAAATGATATTTTTTAAATTTTGAAATAATTTATAATATAAAGAGTGGTTCTAGCATTTCGAAAATCGTGATTGTGTTTTTCAACTCACGTTTAAATTGAAGTCATGGTACATTAGTTTTTTTCTTAATTGTGAAAATTTTAATTCTGAATTGTTTTGGGGCACACAGTGGCGAGCATATGGCGTCAAACAACCAGTCATACATTAATTTTAGTTTTTTTACACAAAAAAAAAAAAGAAAAAATCGCCACGATCCATGGTAGAGCTTTAAAATCACGAGTATTTTCTTTAATCCAAGTTCATGTCCTGGTTGCAGTATATTATCTTCTTTTATTTTTTATTTTTTGCAATGTAAATCAGTTAGTTGGATAATGAAGTTTTCAAACGATGTCATCCATCCCTTCATGTATTATTTTCATATTTTTTAAACAAAAAACATTTTCCAACAGCGGTTGTAAGATTTGGCGAATCATGAATTTTTACTTGAATCTGGGTTCAAATCCTAGTAGCGGCTTATATATATATATTACAAAATCGGGGGATGGAAACTTTGAGATGTTCCTAACTGTTAAGCACCCCTTTCAATATTATTTCCACTTTGCTTAAGTAGAAAAGTATCACAAATAGCCACTGTAGCACTTGGCAGTTCTTTATCATATTGTTGAATCTAGGTTCAACTCCTGGCAGTGGCATATTGTATTATTATAATTATTTTGCAAAATTATAATTTTGAATTCCTTTAGACCACAACGTGGACGATACGTTGTAACAGAGCTCATATGATTTTATTTTCATTTTGAAATGAAATATAATACAACGAGGAGTTGTAGCGGTTCGAAAATCATGATTGTGCTTTCAAACCACGTTTAAATAACAGTTTTACTATATGAATTTCTTTTTTAAATTTGAAATTTTTATTTCTAAATTCGATTCGGCCACAAAGAGGCTAGCATATGGGGTTATACAACCAATCGTACATTAATTTCAATTTTTTTTTACACAATAAAAATTGCCAATTTCCATGGTTGAGCTTGAAAATCATGGGTATTTTCTTTAATCTAGATTTATATCTTGGCTGCGGTATATTATTTTTTTTATTTTTTATTTTTTTCATTGTCAGTCGGTTAGGTTAATAATAAGGTGTTCATACGATGTCATCCATCCTTTCATATATTATTTTCGAAATTTTTAAGTAATTTTTTTTCCCATGAGCCTTTGTAGCACTTTGATATTATTGAATTTGTAGTTGAATCTAGGTTGAAATCCTGGTAGCGGCTTATGTATTTTTCAATTTTTTATTCTAAATTTGTTCGGGCCACAATGAGGTGTTCATAAGTTGTCATGTAACCCTTTTCATTATATCTTCACATTGTTTTGATAGAAAAGTATCACAAATAGCCGCTGTACTGCTTGGAAATTCTTCATCATATTCTTGAATGCAGGTTCAAATCCTATTATCCGTATATTACATTATTATTGTTATTTTGGAATAGTTTAATTTGAATTTTCTTCGAACTGCAACGTGGATGAGACGATATCTTCGACCACAAATGATATTTTTTAAATTTTGAAATAATTTATAATATAAAGAGTGGTTCTAGCGTTTCGAAAATCCTGATTGTGTTTTTCAACTCACGTTTAAATTGTAGTCATGGTACATTAGTTTTTTTCTTAATTGTGAAAATTTTAATTCTGAATTGTTTTGGGGCACACGGTGGCGAGCATATGGCGTCAAACAACCAGTCATACATTAATTTTAGTTTTTTTACACAAAACAATTAAAAAAAAAATCGCCACGATCCATGGTAGAGCTTTAAAATCACGAGTATTTTCTTTAATCCAAGTTCATGTCCTGGTTGCAGTATATTATCTTCTTTTATTTTTTATTTTTTGCAATGTAAATCAGTTAGTTGGATAATGAAGTTTTCAAACGATGTCATCCATCCCTTCATGTATTATTTTCATATTTTTTAAACAAAAAACATTTTCCAACAGCGGTTGTAAGATTTGGCGAATCATGAATTTTTACTTGAATCTGGGTTCAAATCCTGGTAGCGGCTTATATATATATATTACAAAATCGGGGGCGGGCAACTTTGAGATGTTCCTAACTGTCAAGCACCGCTTTCAATATTATTTCCACTTTGCTTAAGTAGAAAAGTATCACAAATAGCCACTGTAGCACTTGGCAGTTCTTTATCATATTGTTGAATCCAGGTTCAACTCCTGGCAGTGGCATATTGTATTATTATAATTATTTTGCAAAATTATAATTTTGAATTCCTTTAGACCACAACGTGGACGATACGTTGTAACAGAGCTCATATGATTTTATTTTCATTTTGAAATGAAATATAATACAACGAGGAGTTGTAGCGGTTCGAAAATCATGATTGTGCTTTCAAACCACGTTTAAATAACAGTTTTACTATATTAGTTTCTTTTTTAAATTTGAAATTTTTATTTCTCAATACGATTCGGCCACAAAGAGGCTAGCATATGGGGTTATACAACCAATCGTACATTAATTTCAATTTTTTTTTACGCAATAAAAATTGCCAATTTCCATGGTTGAGCTTGAAAATCATGGGTATTTTCTTTAATCTAGATTTATATCTTGGCTACGGTATATTATTTTTTTTATTTTTTATTTTTTTCATTGTCAATCGGTTAGGTTAATAATAAGGTGTTCATACGATGTCATCCATCCTTTCATATATTATTTTCGAAATTTTTAAGTAATTTTTTTTCCCATGAGCCTTTGTAGCACTTTGATATTATTGAATTTGTAGTTGAATCTAGGTTGAAATCCTGGTAGCGGCTTATGTATTTTTCAATTTTTAATTCTAAATTTGTTCGGGCCACAATGAGGTGTTCATAAGTTGTCATGTAACCCTTTTCATTATTATCTTCACATTGTTTTGATAGAAAAGTATCACAAATAGCCGCTGTACTGCTTGGAAATTCTTCATCATATTCTTGAATGCAGGTTCAAATCCTATTATCGGTATATTACATTATTATTGTTATTTTGGAATAGTTTAATTTGAATTTTCTTCGAACTGCAACGTGGATGAGACGATATCTTCGACCACAAATGATATTTTTTAAATTTTGAAATAATTTATAATATAAAGAGTGGTTCTAGCGTTTCGAAAATCGTGATTGTGTTTTTCAACTCACGTTTAAATTGAAGTCATGGTACATTAGTTTTTTTCTTAATTGTGAAAATTTTAATTCTGAATTGTTTTGGGGCACACAGTGGCGAGCATATGGCGTCAAACAACCAGTCATACATTAATTTTAGTTTTTTTACACAAAAAAAAAAAAGAAAAAATCGCCACGATCCATGGTAGAGCTTTAAAATCACGAGTATTTTCTTTAATCCAAGTTCATGTCCTGGTTGCAGTATATTATCTTCTTTTATTTTTTATTTTTTGCAATGTAAATCAGTTAGTTGGATAATGAAGTTTTCAAACGATGTCATCCATCCCTTCATGTATTATTTTCATATTTTTTAAACAAAAAACATTTTCCAACAGCGGTTGTAAGATTTGGCGAATCATGAATTTTTACTTGAATCTGGGTTCAAATCCTAGTAGCGGCTTATATATATATATTACAAAATCGGGGGATGGAAACTTTGAGATGTTCCTAACTGTTAAGCACCCCTTTCAATATTATTTCCACTTTGCTTAAGTAGAAAAGTATCACAAATAGCCACTGTAGCACTTGGCAGTTCTTTATCATATTGTTGAATCTAGGTTCAACTCCTGGCAGTGGCATATTGTATTATTATAATTATTTTGCAAAATTATAATTTTGAATTCCTTTAGACCACAACGTGGACGATACGTTGTAACAGAGCTCATATGATTTTATTTTCATTTTGAAATGAAATATAATACAACGAGGAGTTGTAGCGGTTCGAAAATCATGATTGTGCTTTCAAACCACGTTTAAATAACAGTTTTACTATATGAATTTCTTTTTTAAATTTGAAATTTTTATTTCTAAATTCGATTCGGCCACAAAGAGGCTAGCATATGGGGTTATACAACCAATCGTACATTAATTTCAATTTTTTTTTACACAATAAAAATTGCCAATTTCCATGGTTGAGCTTGAAAATCATGGGTATTTTCTTTAATCTAGATTTATATCTTGGCTGCGGTATATTATTTTTTTTATTTTTTATTTTTTTCATTGTCAGTCGGTTAGGTTAATAATAAGGTGTTCATACGATGTCATCCATCCTTTCATATATTATTTTCGAAATTTTTAAGTAATTTTTTTTCCCATGAGCCTTTGTAGCACTTTGATATTATTGAATTTGTAGTTGAATCTAGGTTGAAATCCTGGTAGCGGCTTATGTATTTTTCAATTTTTTATTCTAAATTTGTTCGGGCCACAATGAGGTGTTCATAAGTTGTCATGTAACCCTTTTCATTATTATCTTCACATTGTTTTGATAGAAAAGTATCACAAATAGCCGCTGTACTGCTTGGAAATTCTTCATCATATTCTTGAATGCAGGTTCAAATCCTATTATCGGTATATTACATTATTATTGTTATTTTGGAATAGTTTAATTTGAATTTTCTTCGAACTGCAACGTGGATGAGACGATATCTTCGACCACAAATGATATTTTTTAAATTTTGAAATAATTTATAATATAAAGAGTGGTTCTAGCGTTTCGAAAATCGTGATTGTGTTTTTCAACTCACGTTTAAATTGAAGTCATGGTACATTAGTTTTTTTCTTAATTGTGAAAATTTTAATTCTGAATTGTTTTGGGGCACACAGTGGCGAGCATATGGCGTCAAACAACCAGTCATACATTTCAACTCACGTTTAAATTGAAGTCATGGTACATTAGTTTTTTTCTTAATTGTGAAAATTTTAATTCTGAATTGTTTTGGGGCACACGGTGGCGAGCATATGGCGTCAAACAACCAGTCATACATTAATTTTAGTTTTTTTACACAAAAAAATTAAAAAAAAAATTGCCACGATCCATGGTAGAGCTTTAAAATCACGAGTATTTTCTTTAATCCAAGTTCATGTCCTGGTTGCAGTATATTATCTTCTTTTATTTTTTATTTTTTGCAATGTAAATCAGTTAGTTGGATAATGAAGTTTTCAAACGATGTCATCCATCCCTTCATGTATTATTTTCATATTTTTTAAACAAAAAACATTTTGCAACAGCGGTTGTAAGATTTGGCGAATCATGAATTTTTACTTGAATCTGGGTTCAAATCCTGGTAGCGGCTTATATATATATATTACAAAATCGGGGGCGGGCAACTTTGAGATGTTCCTAACTGTCAAGCACCGCTTTCAATATTATTTCCACTTTTCTTAAGTAGAAAAGTATCACAAATAGCCACTGTAGCACTTGGCAGTTCTTTATCATATTGTTGAATCCAGGTTCAACTCCTGGCAGTGGCATATTGTATTATTATTATTATTTTGGAAAATTATAATTTTGAATTCCTTTAGACCACAACGTGGACGATACGTTGTAACAGAGCTCATATGATTTTATTTTCATTTTGAAATGAAATATAATACAACGAGGAGTTGTAGCGATTCGAAAATCAAGATTGTGCTTTCAAACCACGTTTAAATAACAGTTTTACTATATTAGTTTCTTTTTTAAATTTGGAATTTTTATTTCTAAACAGGATTCGGCCACAAAGATCCTAGCATATAGGGTGATACAACCAATCGTACATTAATTTCAAATTTTTTTACACAATAAAAATTGCCAATTTCCATGGTTGAGCTTGAAAATCATGGGTATTTTCTTTAATCTAGGTTTATATCTTGGCTGTGGTATATTATTTTTTTCATTTTTTATTTTTTTCATTGTCAGTTGGTTAGGTTAATAATAAGGTGTTCATACGATGTCGTCCATCCTTTCATATATTATTTTCAAAATTTTTAAGTAATTTTTTTTCCCATGAGACTTTGTAGCACTTTGATATTATTGAATTTGTAGTTGAATCTAGGTTGAAATCCTGGTAGCGGCTTATGTATTTTTCAATTTTTTATTCTAAATTTGTTCGGGCCACAATGAGGTGTTCATAAGTTGTCATGTAACCCTTTTCATTATTATCTTCACATTGTTTTGATAGAAAAGTATCACAAATAGCCGCTGTACCGCTTGGAAATTCTTCATCATATTCTTGAATGCAGGTTCAAATCCTATTATCGGTATATTACATTATTGTTGTTATTTTGGAATAGTTTAATTTTAATTTTCTTCGAACTGCAACGTGGCTGAGACGGTATCGTCGACCACAAATGATATTTTTTTAAATTTTGAAATAATTTATAATACGAAGTGTGGTTCTAGCATTTCGAAATTTTTTTTTATGTTTTTTAATTTACGTTTAAAACACAGTCATGGTCTATCAGTTTATTTCTTAATTGTGAAAATTTTAATTTGGAATTGTTTTGGGGCACACGGAGGCGAGCATTTGGGGTTAAACAACCTATCATATGTAAATTTCTGTTTTTTTACCCAAAAAAAAAAAAAAATTGCCACGATCCATGGTAGAGCTTTAAAATCACGAGTATTTTCTTTAATCCAAGTTCATGTCCTGGTTGCAGTATATTGTGTTCTCTTATTTTTTATTTTTTTCAATGTAAATCGGTTAGTTTGATTATGAGGTTTTCAAACGATGTCATCCATCCCTTCATGTATTATTTTCATATTTTTTAAACAAAAAACATTTTCCAAGAGCAGTTGTAACATTTGGCGAATCTTGAATTTTAACTTGAATCTGGGTTCAAATCCTTGTAGCAGTTTATATATATATATATTTACAAATTCAAGGCGGGCCACATTGTGATGTTCCTAAGCTGTCATGTACCCCTTTCTATATTATTTCCACTTTGCTTAAGTAGAAAAGTATCACAAATAGCCACTGTAGCACTTGGCAGTTATTTATCATATTGTTGAATCAAAGTTAAACTCCTGGAAGTGGCATATTGTATTATTAATATTATTTTGGAAAATTATAATTTTGAATTCCTTTAGACCACAATGTGGACGATACAGTGTAACAGAGCTCATATGATTTTATTTTCATTTTGAAATGAAATGTAATACAACGAGGAGTTGTAGCGGTTCGAAAATCGTGATTATGCTTTTCAAACCACGTTTAAATAACAGTTTTACTATATTAGTTTCTTTTTTAGTTTCCAAATTTTTGTTTCTAAATAGGATTTGGCCACAAGGATGCTAGCATATGGGGTTATACAACCAATCGTACATTAATTTCAATTTTTTGCACAATAAAAATTGCCAATTTCCATGGTTGAGCTTGAAAATCATGGGTATTTTCTCTAATCTAGGTTTATATATTGGCTGCGGTATATTATTTTTTTCATTTTTCATTTTTATCATTATCAGTTGGTTAGGTTAATAATAAGGTGTTTATAGGATGTCATCCATCCCTTCATATATTATTTTCAAAAAATTTAAGTAAATTTCTTTTCCATGAGCCTTTGTAGCCCTTTGATATTGTTGAATTTGTAGTTGAATCTAGGTTCAAATCCTGGTAGCGGCTTATGTATTTTTCAATTTTTAATTCTAAATTTGTTCGGGCCACAATGTGGTGTTCCTAAGTTGTCAAGTACCTCTTTCATTATTATCTTCACATTGTTTTTGTAGAAAAATATCACAAATAGCCGCTATATTGCTTGGAAATTCTTCATCATATTCTTGAATGCAGGTTCAAATCCTGGCATCGGTATGTTACATTATTATTGTTATTTTGGAATAGTTTAATTTTAATTTTCTTCGAACTTCAATGTGGATGAGACGGTATCATCGACCACAAATGATATTTTTGAAATTTTGAAATAATTTATAATACAAAGTGTGGTTCTAGCATTTGAAAAATTGTGATTCTGTTTTTAATCCACGTTTAACACACAGTCATGGTATATCAGTTTATTTCTTAATTGTGAAAATTTTAATTCGAAATTGTTTTGGGGCACACAGAGGCGAGCATTTGGGATCAAACAACTAGTCATACGTTAATTTCTGTTTTTTTACCCAAAAAAAAAATTGCCACGATCCATGGTAGGGCTTTAAAATCACGAGTATTTTCTTTAATCCAAGTTCATGTCCTGGCTGCAGTGGTTTTTGTGCCTAAGCGAAATTACAGCAGTGTGAAAATATTTTCTTCTGCTGTTAATCCGCCTAGGCGGTGGTTTTTCTGCTTAAGCGGCGGAGCGTATTTTGAAAATTTGGTGCATCTTGTATTTTTACCGCTTGGGCGGTGGGCTGTTTTCACCCACTCTGTATTTTTACCGCCTAAGCAGTGGTTTACTACTAAGGCGGTGGACCTTTTTTGCTGAAAAACACCCACTCTGTATTTTTACCGCCTAAAGGGTGGTTTACCGCTTGGGCGGTAGGCCTGCAGCTCCCACTTTCATGTTTTTCTCAAATTTTCAAAATACGGCTCCACCCCGTACGTTTTCACTTCACTTGTTCAACGTGTTTAAACTTGAAATACTTCCCCAAACTTCTATACTCGTAAATTTACTTCCGAGCTGAGTTACCGTCCCCAGCTAGACTATCGTGTCACTAAGTATTTTTCACCAAAATTCCCTATAGACAAGGAATTTGGGCTCAAATGCTCAGTCGGATCAAGATTATAGCTTGAAGTCGGCTTCTACTCTCAGTCCTTATCATTTACAATAAGCTCAATCTCGGGATTGAGAATTAAGAATTCGAATCTTCTTCATCTTTTCTCGCTCTGCTTGATCTCATTAACACAATGAAACAAAAATAAAAATTAAAAACAAAACTAAAATAAATGTCAGGATTAACACTCGACTACTTAGTCGCAATATCAACTAAGAATTCACACTAATCCCATGTCAACAGCGCCAAAAACTTGGTGCATTGACGGAACTAGGATACGATACATTTGGTTCTCCTCTTTAAAACTTAAGTTCTGAGCTGTTACCGCGTTTCTTTTGCAATATTCAATTAAAAGTCAAACTATTCCCCGGCAACGACGCCAAAAACTTGGTAGGGGCGCTTTTGTGCACGCCTACTTACGCTCACAAGTATACGAGGTCTAAAGTTTTAATATAGTGGATCTTTGAAGATCGGATATCGTTCCCACAGAGAAAAGTGTGAATAACTCAATTGAATACCGCAATTGACGTAGTCTCATGTTATCCTGACGATAGAAGACATGAATTTAAATTAAACTAAGATAAACTACAATTAGTGGGTTAATTCTAAATAGGTTGATTAATTAGGGGTTGATTTTGTTCACTTAATACACGTTTGATTTCGTTTGGTTAACAATAACGGAGTTTAGGTATCCGATAATCTCGGTTCGTAAACTCATCCGCCACCTCTTCCGAGTGTAAGACAAGGGAATACGCGACTTCGTGTAGAGGAAGTGGTCTCCCTCAATGTCTTAATGACTCTAGGCTACGTGAGTCTTGACCCAATGTCATCAATTGCACACTAACTAATGCCCTCCTGGGTCGTTAGGTCGTAACGATGTGTTTACCCTAGTCCGAATCCAGGGTTACCTCTCCCGAGTATCAAACCCTAGATTCTCAAATCCAACCCAAATACCATTACAAGAATATTAAGATCGTCATCAAATGATAAACACAATCGGACTTAAAAGCAACAACCGTTAAAGAAACGTATATTAAACCAAACGAGTATTTCCACTACTATACCTTTCCCTAACTAATCTCTAAATTACACTAACATGTTCTTAGACAATACAACATTAAATCAAGAGGAGATCATCATCATAAACAATAAACATTAAATACAAAGATGGAAATAAGGGAAGAAAAGCCAAATCTCAAATTGGAGTAGTTCACTTTCGCCAAAGAATAATCCTCATAAGCTTCATCTTCTCCGTTGATGAAATTCCTCTTCCAGCTCTTCAAGGATTGGCCAAGAACACCTCCTAAACTAATATAATCTACTTCCTAAATTACCTAAACCTAACTATGGTGGAAGTAGAGCTCTCAAGATATCAACCGGAGCCTCCTCTCACGTCTCAGGCTCTTTGAGGTTTGGTGGAGAAACGGGTTAAATAGGTAAGGTTTGGAAATATATTCAAAATACCAGAAAATAGATATTTATGTGCAGAGTGTCACCGCCTAAGTGGTGGTTCACCGCTTAGGCAGTGGACTTAAGTCGGTTAAGTTTCTATCGGATCTTCGCCTAGGCGGTGGTTTCACTGCCTAGGCGGTAGCTGCTGGCATATCATTCGGTGGTTTTCTCGCCTAGGCGGTGGTTTTCTCGCCTAGGCGGTGGTTCATCCCTTTAGCACTCCAACATTCTGCCTCTTTTTCGCCTAGGCGGTGATCTTCATTCACTGAAACCCTGTTTTGCACATTTTGTTCACCGTTTCTCCACCGTTTTCACTTGTTTCTCGCCCTTTGACGTCCTTTCCCTGTTCTACACTAAAACACACTAAAACACAATTAAATATAACTAAAATGCTTGAAAACTAGCAAATCTAGTTTAGAAATGGATAGGTTTTTCACACCTATCAATACTCCCAAACTTAGAATTTTGCTAGTCCTTGAGCAAAACACTAACGCTAAATTAAACTAACTAACGAACTAACCAACTAAAATGAAAAACTAAACTAACATGAAAGAAGTATATGCTTGTAAATATAAAGTTCAATCGAAATGACCAATTTGTTCTTCCCTCAACATCCCTAAATCGGATCAAGTTCGGGACGTAACCCACACCAAGTGGTGTTCTAGAATTTCAACGATCAATATCAATAAAAACCATTCTAGATCCATTTGAAGTGTGTGTGTGAGAACTCAAATGTATAACTAGTCAAATACCGGATTCGATTATTCAATCGTTAAGCTCATAATTTAAACCGTTGAAAAATTCAGGAAAACCATACGCTTGATTGGAGTCTACTATCCACTAATGTAGGCTCGGATATACACAGAGATCAATAGGGCTTGGTTTGGATTTGGAGAACGACCACGGGTATCTCTGGAATAAAAATAGCAAATCGGTTTAATCGATTGATACCCGAGGTAAAATCGTTTGTCGCTATCCTCTCTCATGACCCCCACACATTTAAAGTACAACTCTGAATAAGAAATGAAGAGCCTTATATTCACTTGTCGAAAGAAAAGAAAATGGAAAACTATATTCACTTTATTTTTTGTTTTTTCTTTTTTTTAACATATTCCTAATTTAATTCGAATGATTACAGTTTTAGGAGAGTGCAAAAAGAAGTTAGAGAAACACACCCCCAAACTTATTCGAATTTATAAAATTTTAGGAATATGTAAAAAGAAATGATAGAAACACACCCCCAAACTTATTTTAGGAGCGTGCAAAAAGAAATACAAAGTGACAAGTGAATACACTAATATCGAATCAATAAAAATTTATCAGAAACCTGACCGCTCACTTGATTTCACTCAATTTTTAAAATTAGGCTTAGCGACATTGGGTTAGGAAAAATTTAATTGAAAGGAGTATTTGAACGTTTTCAGAATTTGATTACGTTATCAGCTTCGATAGGGGAAATAAGGAATGAAACTTTTCAGGTTAGCTACAACGGTTCAAGCGAAAAATTGACGGCCTAAATCACGTCTCCAAAATTACCTTACCTAGGATTTCGCCTCAAGTTTTCCCCAAATCAAGTTCTAGTTTCTTCATTTTCTATCATGAGCTGAATATCGAATAATCAACGTCTAATCGTTCAGATAATTATACATTGAGTTCAAATGTCGTGCGATTTTAGGATCGAGATAATTTTTACCCAATTGACATGTTAAGCACACAAAACACACAAGGAATGTATTCCCCCCGACCTCAATATGCAATTAGGGGATAATTCTAATCATCGGGTATTGGCCCAAATAAACTCACATCTAAACATGCAAACACAACTTTATACATACACAATACTAAACTAGTTCTAATACTAACATACATAAATTAATCTAACACTAAACATGCAAAAACAAAAATTAAAATTTAAAACTAAAACATTCATAATAAAATACATACATAAACTTAAATTTGTACATCAATTTTTTTTTCATTTTGTTTAAAAAAATAATAATTGTTCATCATTTTCTACAAAAAAAACAATCAAAATGGATGAACATCCACTAAACTATCATCCATTCCATACCATTCAGGCCTGAACATGGTAGTGTTCCCACATCAGCGAACCAATAAACAAATAGCATGCTTGCACACAAAATGGGTTAAACACATACCTAGGGAATAAGACTTATTCCCTACTGTTCACCTGAAGACGAATCATCACCATCATCACTTTGGGAAGGAGAGTGTGGTCTCTAGAGTAGATGTGGCGGCACAGATGGCAACGGACGGTAATCGTCCATCTCAAGGCCAAGGCCATCCCAAATCTTTCGTTGGACTCGATCTTGTTGCCTCGAAAATTGGTCCAAGAAAGAAGCAATCTCATATTGGTTCTGGAGGACGGTCTGAAGCTTGTTATTAATCCTCTCTTGGGAGTTTTTATCTCGGGCTCCAGAAGGTCCAGCCATCTCGTCTGTTTGCTCTTCCCCTTCCTCAGGCTCAGGCTCGGGTGTCTCTTGCGCCCTAGTCTTCCACAACCAGTTTATCACTGATAAAGTAAGTGGAGTGATAGGGTCACACAAGCTTCCCCCGAATACAATCACATCAGCTAATCTAAAAATATGGGTCAATAGTGACGGAAACGGGAGCCCAGCCTTTATCGCCTTCGTAGTATGTATAATTAATCGATGAATAGATCAGAAATCCAACATTGATTGGTTGTCCGATTTGAATTTTATAGATCAAAAAGGCCATGTCCTTTGAGACGTCTGACAGATGTGATGTCGGTAGGAGGCTTCCGCAGATGAAGTGCTGCTAGATTTTTGAAATTGGCTTGAGGCATTGCACTGAAAAGGTATCGACGTTCGGCCCTTGGTGTTTCCACTTTACCTTGCCAGATGTGATCTTTTGAATAACCCTATGCAAAGTAGGGTCTTGGCTTTCAAGGGACTCCGGTGCCGACAGTCCAAAGAGATGGTTGATGAAGTTAGGGCTAAAGATGGTAGGTTGATTTAGAACCCTTGCTAGGTCGTTAATGGCCTCTGTAGCATTAGCATAAAAGTCTTTGACCAAAGCAATCTCGCCTAAGGGTGGCGATTTATAGAATTGCTCCCAGTGGCGGCTTCGGATTTCATTTTGAAATTCCATTGGGAGATCTTCAATCAGACCGAAACCCCGTTGACGTATGCAGGCACGATATTTTTCGTGTTCTTTAAAGTGTTCCTTCGCTTGTTTTGACACAAAGCAGGTGGCATCGTAGTCAATGTCGGTCAGCACCCTAGGGTGTGAACTCGACCCTTCTCCTCTGGCCCTCTTCTTTGCTGCTCTTTTCGGCATTTCCTGCAATCACAATCACAAAAACCCAATACAACCTCATCCTATATGAACAATTGAAAAACATAAACCTCCCTAATCACTTTATCAAGAACACATACATCCCAAAACGGACACCCATTTGAATTTTTCAAACAAATTTCACAAATATGACATCCTATATTAGTTCACACACTCAACCAATCCAATTAAGCATGTTTATCACCAAGAATCAAACCAAAAACCCATGGAACTTCGAAATCGCGAAACTAGGGTTAAGGGGTTTTGGGCAAAATTTCAAAATCCATTGATTGCTTTGATATCATGTAAACCAACCAATAATTTCAACAACTAGACTAAATGTAGTGTTTAAGAAACTTACTTGTTGAGAATTAATGGTCCAATCAAAAGAGAATGAAGAAATTGCACCTTTCACGCAACCCTAAATTTTCGGAAATAGGGGTGGAGATCCGATTCTTGGAGGTTGAATCGTGATGGAAATGACTACTTTTGGTAATGGACGGATGATTTTTGCATATTGGAACGGTTTGGGAGTGAGGTTTTAGAAAGAAGGTAGAGGATTTGGGGAGGGAACCTTACGATTTTTAATTTTGAACGAACGGGCTCTTTTTAACTGCAGAAGGTTCACCGCTTAGGCGGTGGATTCACCACTTGAGCGGTGGAACTCTTTTCTTTAAAATCAAACCTTCTGACCAAATTCCACCTAGACGGTGCTTTTTCCGCCTAAGCGAAATTACACCAGTGTGAAAACATTTTGTTCTGCTGTTAATCCGCCTAGGCGATGGTTTTTTTCGCCTAAGCGGTGGAGCATATTTTGAAAATTTGGTGCATCCTGTATTTTTACCGCCTAAGCGGTGGTTAACCGCTTGGGCGGTGGGCTGTTTTCACCCACTCTGTATTTTTACCGCCTAAACGGTAGGTCTGTTTTGCTGAAAATCACCCACTCTGAATTTTTACCGCCTAAACAATGGTTTACCGCTTGGGCGGTGGGCCTGTAGCTCCCACTTTTATGTTTTTCTCAAATTTTCAAAATACGGCTCCACCCCGTACGTTTTCACTTCGCTTGTTCAACGTGTTTAAACTTAAAATACTTCCCCAAACTTCCATACTCTTTAATTCACTTCCAAACACATTTCGAAGCCATGCCGACTTCCAAAAAGAATAAATAATCAAATAAATAGTAACAAAAATTGGGTAGTTTGATACCCTAAGTTCCATTTCAAAAAAATAGCGCTTGAGTTACCATCCCCAGCTGGACTATCGTGTCACTAAGTATTTTTCACCAAAATTCCCCATAGACAAGGAATTTGGGCTCAAATGCTCAGTCGGATCAAGATTATGGGTTGAAGTCGGCTTCTCCTCTCAGTCCTTATCATTTACAATATGCTCAATCTCGGGATTGAGAATTAAGAATTCCAATCTTCTTCATCTTTTCTCGCTCTGCTTGATCTCATTAACACAATGAAACAAAAATTAAAAATTAAAAACAAAACTAAAATAAATGTCAGGATTAACACTTGACTACTTAGTCGCAATATCAACTTAGAATTCACACTAATTGCACGTCAACAGCGCCAAAAACTTGGTGCGTTGACGAAACTAGGATACGATACATTTGGTTCTCCTATTTAAAACATAAGTTCTGAGCTATTACCGCGTTTCTTTTGCAATATTCCATTAAAATTCAAACTGTTCCCCGTTAACGGCGCCAAAAACTTGGTAGGGGCGCATTTGTGCATGCCTACTTACGCTCGCAAGTATACGAGGTCTAAATTTTTAATATAGTGGATCTTTGAAGATCGGATATCATTCTTACAGAGAAAAGTGTGAATAATTGAATTGAATATCACAATTGACGTAGTCTCATGTTATCCTGAAGACGGAAGACATGAATTTAAATTAAACTAAGCTAAACTACAATTAGTGGGTTAATTATAATTAGATTAATTAATTAGGGATTGATTTTGTTTACTTAATACACGTTTGATTTTGTTCGGTTAACAATAACGGAGTTTAGGTATCCGACAATCTCGGTTCGTAAACTCCTCCGCCACCTCTTCTGAGTGTAAGACGAGGGAATACGCGACTTCGTGTTGAGGAAGAGGTCTCCCTCAATGTCTTAATGACTCTAGGATACGTGAGTCTTGACGCAACGTCATCGATTGCACACTAACTAATGCCCTCCTGGGTCGTTAGGTCATAACGATGTGTTTACCCTAGTCCGAATCCAAGGTTACCTCTCTCGAGTGTCAAACCCTAGATTATCAAATCCAACCCAAATACCATTACAAGCATATTAAGATTGTCATCAAATGATAAATACAATCAGACTTAAAAGCAACAACCGTTAAAGAAACGTATATTAAACCAAACGAGTATTTCCACAACTACACCTTTCCCTAGCTAATCTCTAAATTACACTAACATGTTCTTAGCCAATACAACATTAAATCAAGAGGAGATCATCATCATAAACAATAAACATTAAATACAAAGATGGAAACAAGGAAAGAAAAGCCAAATCTCAAAGTGGAGTAGTCCACTTTCGCCAAAGAATAATCCTCCCAAGCTTCATCTTCTCCGTTGATGAAATTCCTCTTCCAGCTCTTCAAGGATTGGCTAAGAACACCTCCTAAACTAATCTAATCTACTTCCTAAATTACCTAAACCTAACTAAGGTGGAAGGAGAGCTCTCAAGATATCAACCGGAGCCTCCTCTCACGTCTCAAGCTCTTTGAGGTTTGGTGGAGAAAAGGGTTAAATAGGTAAGGTTTGGAAATATATTCAAAATACCAGAAAATAGATATTTCTGTGCAGAGTGTCACCGCCTAAGCGGTGGTTCACCGCTTAGGCGGTGGACTTAAGTCGGTTAAGTTTCTATCGGATCTTCGCCTAGGCGGTGGTTTCTCCGCCTAGTAGGTAGCTGCTGGCATATCATTCTGATCTTTTCTCACCTAGGCGGTGGTTCATCCCTTCAGTACTCCAACATTCTGCCTCTTTTCCGCCTAGGCGGTGATCTTCATTCACCGAAACCCTGTTTTGCACATTTTGTTCACTGTTTCTCCACCGTTTTCACTTGTTTCTCGCCCTTTGACGTCCTTTCCCTGTTGTACACTAAAACACAATTAAATATAACTAAAATGCTTGAAAACTAGGAAATCCAGTTTAGAAATAGATAGGTTTTTCACACCTATCAATATATATGTATTTTATTGTTTTTTACAAAATCGAGGCGGGCCACATTGTGATGTGCATAAGCTGTTATGCACCCCTTTCTATATTATTTTCACACTGCTTAAGTAGAAAAGTATCACAAATAGCCATTGTAGCACTTGGCAGTTCTTTATCATATTTTTGAATCTACGTTCAACTCCTGGCAGTAGCATATTACATTATTATTATTATTATTATTATTATTATTATTATTATTATTATTATTATTATTATTATTATTATTTTCAAACATTATAATTTTGAATTTCTTTGGACCACAACGTGGACGATACAGTGTAACAGAGCTCATAAGATTTTATTTTAATTTTGAAATGAAATATAATACAACGAGGAGTTGTAGCGGTTCGAAAATCGTGATTGTGCTTTTCAAACTACGTTTAAATAACAGTTGTAGTATATTAGTTTCTTTTTTAGTTTATAAATTTTTATTTCTAAATAGGATTTGGCCACAAGGAGGCTAGCATATGGGGTTATACAACCAATCATACATTATTTTCAATATTTTTACACAATAAAAATTGCCAATTTCCATGGTTGAGCCTTAAAATCATGGGTATTTTCTTTAATCTAGGTACATATCTTGGCTGCGGTATATTATTTTTTTTATTTTTTATTTTTTTCATTGTCAGTCAGTTAGGTTAATAATAAGGTGTTCATACGATGTCATCCATCCCTTCATATATTATTTTCAAAATTTTTATGTAAAACATTTTTCCATGAGCCATTGTAGCATTGTGATATTATTGAATTTGTAGTTGAATCAAGGTTCAAATCCTGGTAGCGGCTTATGTATTTTCAATTTTTTATTCTAAATTGGTTCAGACCACAATGAGGCGTTCATAAGTTGTCGTGTACCCCTTTCATTGTTATCTTCACATTGTTTTGATAGAAAAGTATCACAAATAGCCGTTGTAGCGCTTGGCAATTCTTCATCATATTGTTGAATCCAGGTTCAAATCCTAGCAGCGGTATATTACATTATTATTGTTATTTTGGAATAGTTCAATTTCAATTTTCTTCGAACTGCAACGTGGATGAGATGGTATCGTCGACCTCAAATGATATTTTTAAAATTTTAAAATCATTTATAATACGAAGAGTGGTTTTAGAGTTTCAAAAATCGTGATTGTGTTTTTTAATTCACGTTTAAAACACAGTCTTGGTATATCAGTCTATTTGTTATTTGTGAAAATTTTAATTCTAAATTGTTTTGGGGCACACGGAGCCGAGCATATGGGGTCAAACAACCAGTCATACATTAATTTCAGTTTTTTTACCCAGAAAAAAAAAAATCGGCACGATCCATGGCAGAGCTTTAAAATCACGAGTATTTTCTTTAATCCCAGTTCATGACCTGGCTGCAGTATATTATGTTTTTTTTTTTTCATTCTAAGTCAGTTAGTTAAATAATGAGGTTTTCAAACGATGTCATCATCCCTTCATGCGTTATTTTCATATTTTTTAAACAAAAAACATTTTCCAAGAGTCGTTGTAACATTTTACAAATCATGAATTTTTACAAGAATCCGGGTTCAAATCTTGGTAGCGGCTTATATATTTTTTAATTTTTTTTCACAAAATCGGGGTGGGCCACATTGAGATGTTCATAAGCTGTCATGCACCCGTTTGTAAATTATTTCCACTTTGTTTAAGTAGAAAAGTATCACAAATAGCCGTTGTACCACTTGCCAATTCTTCATCATATTGTTGAATCCAGGTTCAATTCCTGGCAGTGGCATATTACATTATTATTATTATTATTATTATTATTATTATTATTATTATTTTCAAAAATTATAATTTTGAATTTCTTTAGACCACAACGTGGATGACACGGTGTAATAGAGCTCATATTAGTTTATTTTAATTTGGAAATGAAATATAATACAACGAGGAGTTGTAGCGGTTCGAAAATCATGATTGTGCTTTTCAAACCATGTTTTAATAATAGTTGTGGTATATTAGTTTCTTTTTTAATTTTGAATTTTTTATTTCTAAGGAGGCGAGCACATGGGGTTATACAACCAATCATACATTATTTTTGATTTTTTTACACAATAAAAATTGCCAATTTCCATGGTTGAGCTAGAAAATCATGGGTATTTTCTTTAATCTAGGTTCATATATTGGCTACGGTATATTATTTTTTTCATTTTTTATTTTTTTCTTTGTCAGTCGATTAGGTTAATAATAAGGTAGTCATACGATCTCATCTATCCCTTCATATATTATTTTCAATTTTTTTATGTAAAAATTATTTTCCATCAGCTGTTGTAGCACTTTGATATTATTGAATTTGTAGTTGAATCTAGGTTCAATTCCTGGTAGCGGCTTATATATTTTTCAATTTTTTCTTCTAAATTGGTTCGGGCCACAATGAGGTATTCATAAGCTATCATGTACACCTTTCATTATTATCTTCAAATGGCTTTGATAGAAAAGTATCACAAATAGCCGATGTAGCGCTTGGCAATTCTTCTTCATATTCTTGAATCCAGGTACAAATCTTGGCAACGGTATATTAAATTATTATTGTTATTTTGGAACAATTCAATTTTAATTTTCTTCGAAATGCAACATGGATGAGATGGTATCATCGACCTCAAATGATATTTTTTAAATTTTGAAGTAATTTATAATTCGAAGAGTCGTTCTAGCGTTTCGAAAATCGTGATTGTGTTTTTCAATTTCCGTTTAAATCACAGTCATGGTATATTAGTTTATTTCTTAATAGTGAAAATTTTAATTCTAAATTATTTTAGGGCACACTAAGGCGAGCATATGGGGTCAAACAAGTAGTCATACATTAATTTCAGTATTTTTACACCAAAAAAAAAAAAAAAATCGCCACGATCCAAGGTAGTACTTTAAAATCAGGAGTATTTTCTTTAATCCAAGTTTATGTCCTGGCGACAGTATATTATCTTTTTTTTTTTTTTTTTTATTATTATTATTATTATTATTATTATTATTATTATTGTTTTCCTTGTAAATCAGTTAGTTTAATAATGAGATTTTCATACGATGTCATCCATCCCTTCAAGTATTTTTTTTAATATTTTTTAAACAAAAAACATTTTCCATGAGTCGTCGTAACATTTGGCAAATCATGAATTTTTATTTTAATCTGGGTTCAAATCCTGGTACGGGCTGATATATTTTTTAATGTTTTTAACAAAATTGGGGCGGGCCACATTGAAATGCTCATAAGCTGTCATGCACCCCTTTCGATATTATTTCCAATTTGTTTAAGTATAAAAGTATCACAAATAGCCGTTGTAGCACTTGGCAATTCTTCATCATATTGTTGAATCTAGGTTCAACTCCTGGCAGTGGCATATTACATTATTATTGTTATTTTCAAAAATTATAATTTTGAATTTCTTTAGACCACAACATGGATGACACACTGCTCTATGATTTTATTTTAATTTTGAAATGAAATATAATACAACGAGGAGTAGTAGCGGTTCGAAAATCGTGATTGTGCTTTTTCAACTACGTTTAAATAACAGTTGTGGTATATTAGTTTCTTTTTTAATTTTGATATTTTTATTTCTAAATAGATTTCAGCCTCAAGAAGACGAGCATATGGGGTTCTACAACCATTCATACATAATTTTCAATTTTTTACACAATAAAAATTTCCAATTTCCATGGTTGAGCTTCAAAATCGTGGGTATTTTCTTTAATCCAAGTTCATATCTTGGCTGCGGTATATTATTTTTTTCATTTCTTATTTTTTTCATTGTCATTCAGTTAGGTTAATAATAAGGTGTTCATACAATGTCATCCATCCCTTCATATATTATTTTCAAATTTTTTAAGTAAAAAATATTTTCAATGAGCCATTGTAGCACTTTGATATTATTGAATTTGTAGTTGAATCTAGGTTCAAATCCTGGTAGCAACTTATATAATTTTCAATTTTATATTCTAAATTGGTTCGGGCCACAATTAGGTGTTCATAAGCTCTTATGTACCCCTTTCATTATTATATTCAAATTGTTTTGAAAGAAAAGTGTCACAAATAGCCGCTGTTGCGCTTGGCAATTCTTCATCACATTCTTCAATCCAGGTTCAAATCCTGGCAGCGGTATATTACATTATTTTTGTTATTTTGGAACAGTTCAATTTTAATTTTCTTCGAACTGCAATGTAGATGATACAATATCGCCGTCCTCAAATGACAATTTTTAAATTTTGAAATAATTTATAATACGAAGAGTGGTTCTAGCATTTCAAAAATCATGATTGTGTTTTTCAATTAACGTTTAAATTACAGTCATGGTATATTACTTAATTTCTTAATTGTGAATTTTTTTATTCTAAATTGTTTTGGGGCACACGGAGGCGAGCATATGGGGTCAAACAACAAGTCCTACATTAATTTCAGTTTTTTTACCCAAAAAAAAAATAAAAATCGCCATGATCCATGGTAGAGCTTTAAAATCACGAGTATTTTCTTTAATCCAAGTTCATGTCCAGGCTGTAGTATATTATCTTTTCTTTATTTTATTTTTTTCGTTGTAAATCAGTTAGTTTAATAATGAGGTTTTCGTACGATGTCATCCATCCCTTCTTGTATTATTTTCATATTTTTTAAACAAAAAACATTTTCCCAGAGCCATTGTAATATTTGGCAAATCATGAATTTTTACTTGAATCTAGGGTGAAATCCTAGTAGTGGTTTATATATATATTTTTTTTTTTTACAAAATCGGGGCGGGCCACATTAAGATGTTCATAAGCTGTCATGCACCCCTTTCTATATTATTTCCACTTTGTTTAAGTTAAAAAGTGTCACAAATATCCATTCTATCCCTTGGCAATTCGTCATCATATTGTTGAATCCTGGTTCAACTCCTAGCAGTGGCATATTACATTATTATTGTTATTTTCGAATAATGTAATTTTGAATTTATTTAGACCACAACGTGGATGACACGGTGTAATAGAGCTCATATGATTTTATTTTATTTTTGAAATAAAATATAATACAACGAGGAGTTGTAGTGGTTCGAAAATCATGGTTGAGTTTTTCAAACCATGTTTAAATAACAGTTGTGGTATATTCGTTTCTTTTTTAATTTAGAAATTTTTATTTTCTAAATAGGTTTCATCCACAAGGAGGCGAGCATATGGGGTTATACAACCAATCATACATTATTTTTTAATTTTTTACGCAATAAAAATTGCCAATTTCCATGGTTGAGCTTGAAAATCACGGGTATTTTCTTTAATCCAGGTTCATATCTTGGCTGAGGTATATTATTTTTTTCAATTTTATTTTTTTCATTGTAAGTTGATTAGGTTAAAAATAAGGTCTTCATACAATGTCATCCATCCGTTCATATATTATTTTCAATTTTTTTAAGTAAAAAATATTTTCCATGAGCCGTTGTAGCACTTTGATATTATTGAATTTTTAGTTGAATCTAGGTTCAAATCCTGGTAGTGGCTTATGTATTTTTCAATTTTTTATTCTAAATTGGTTCGGGCCACAATGAGGTGTTCGTAAGTTGTCATTTACCCCTTTCATTATTATCTTCACATTGTTTTGATAGAAAAGTATCACAAATAGCCGCTGTACCACTTGGAAATTCTTCATCTTATTCTTGAATCCAGGTTGAAATCCTGGCATCGATATATTACATTATTATCGTTATTTTGGAATAGTTTGTTTTTAATTTTCTTCGAACTGCAACATGGAAGAGACGGTATTGTCGACCTCAAATGATATTTTTAAAATTTTGAAATAATTTATAATACGAAGACTGGTTCTAGCGTTTCGAAAATCATAATTGTGTTTTCTAATTCACGTTCAAAACAGAGTCACGGTATATTAGTTTATTTCTTAATTGTGAAAAATTTAATTCGGAATTTTTTTGGGGCACATGGAGGTGAGCATTTGGTGTCAAACAACCAGTCATACGTTAATTTCAGTTTTTTTACCCAAAAAGAAAAATCGCCACAATCCATGGTAGAGGTTTAAAATCATGAGTATTTTCTTTAATCCAAGTTCATGTCCTGGCTGTAGTATATTATCTTTTCTTTTCTTTTTAATTTTTTTCATTTTAAATCGGTTAGTTAAATAATGAGGTTTTCAAAAATTGTCATCCATCCATTCATGTATTACTTTCTTATTTTTGAAACAAAAAACATTTTCCAAGAGCGATTGTAACTTTTGGCGAATCATAAATTTTTACTAGAATCCCGGTTCAAATCCTAGTAGCGGCTTATATATTTTTAATTTTGTTTTACAAAATCGGGGCGGGCCACATTGAGATGTTCATAAGATCTCATGCACCCCTTTCTATATTATTTCCACTTTGATTAAGTGGAAAAGTATCACAAATAGACAATGTAGCACTTGGCAATTCTTTATCATTTTGTTGAATCCAGGTTCAACTCCTGGCAGTGGCATATTACATTATTATTGTTATTTTCGAAAATTATAATTTTGAATTTCTTTAGACCACAACGTGGATGACACGGTGTAATAGAGCCCATATGATTTTATTTTAATTTTGAAATGAAATATAACACAACGAGGAGTTGTAGTGGTTCGAAAATCGGGATTGTGCTTTTTAAACCATGTTTAAATAATAGTTGTGGTATATTTGTTTCTTTTTTAATTTTGAAATTTTAATTTCTAAATTGGTTTCGTCCACAAGGAGGCGAGCATATGGGGTTATACAACCAATCGTACATTATTTTCAATTTTTTTACAAAATAAAAATTGCCAATTTCCAAGGTTGTGCTTCAAAATCATGGGTATTTTCTTTAATCTAGGTACATATCTTGGTTGTGGTATATTATTTTTTTCATTTTTCATTTTTTTCTTTGTCAGTCGATTAGGTTTATAATAAGGTGGTCATACGATGTCATCCATCCCTTCATATGTTATTTTCAAATTTTTTAAGTAAAAAATATTTTCCATGAGCCGTTGTAGCACTTTGATATTATTGAATTTGTAGTTGAATCTATGTTCAATTCCAAGTAGCAGCTTATATTTTTTCAATTTTTTATTCTAAATTGGTTCGGGCCACAATGAGATGTTCATAAGCTGTCATGTACACCTTTCATTATTATCTTCACATTGTTTTGATAGAAAAGTATCACAAATAGCCGTTGTAGCACTTGGCAATTCTTTATCATATTGTTGAATCCAGGTTCAAATCCTAGCAATGGTATATTACATTATTATTGTTATTTTGGAATAGTTCAATTTCAATTTTCTTCGAACTGCAACGTGGATGAGAGGGTATCGTCGACCTCAAAGGATATTTTTTAAATTTTAAAATAATTTATAATACGAAGAGTGGATCTAGCATTTCGAAAATTGTGATTGTGTTTTTCAATTCACGTTTAAATCACAGTCATGGTATATTAGTTTATTTCTTAATTGTGAAAATTTTAATTCTAAAATGTTTTGGGGCACACGGAGGCTAGCATATGGAGTCAAACAACCAGTCATACATTAATTTCATTTTTTTTACCCCGAAAAAAAAATAAAAAAATCACCCCGATCCATGGTTGAGTTTGAAAATCAGGGGTATTTTCTTTAATCCAGGTTCATATCTTGGCTACGATATATTATTTTTTTATTTTTTTATTTTTTTCATTCTCTGTCGGTTAGGTTAATAATAAGGTGTTCATACGATGTCATCCATGACTTCATATATTATTTTCAATTTTTTTAATTAAAAAATACTTTCCATGAGCCGTTGTAGCACTTCGATATTATTCAATTTGTTGTTGAATCTAGGTTCAAATCTTGGTACTGGCTTATATATTTTTCAATTTTTTGTTCTAAATTGGTTCGGGCCACAATGAGGTATTCATAAGCTGTCATGTACCCCTTTCATTATTATCTTCACATTGTTTTGATTGAAAAGTATCACAGATAGCCGATGTAGCGCTTGGCAATTCTTCATCATATTTTTGAATCCAGGTTCAAATCTTGGCAGTGGTATATTACATTATTATTGTTATTTTGGAACAGTTCAATTTTAATTTTCTTCGAACTGCAACGTGGATGTGACAGTATCGTCGACTTCAAACGATATTTTTTAAAATTTGAAATAATTTATAATACTAAGGGTGGTTCTGGCATTTTGAAAATCGTGAATGTGTTTTTCAATTCATGTTTAAATCACTATCACGGTATATTAGTTTCTTTTTCAATTGTGAAATTTTTTATTCTAAATTTTTGTTGGGGCACACGGAGGCGAGCATATGGGGCCAAACAACCAGTCATACATTAATTTCAGTTTTTTTACCCAACGAAAAAAATCGGCAGGATCCATGGTAGAGCTTTAAAATCACGAGTATTTTCTTTAATCCCAGTACATGTCCTAGCTGCAGTATATTATCTTCTTTTTATTTTTTATTTTTTTCATTGTAAATTGGATAGTTTAATGATGAGGTTTTCATACGATGTCATCCATCCCTTCATGTATTGTTTTCATATTTTTTAAACAATAAACATTTTCCAAGAGCCGTTGTAACATTTGGCAAATAATGAATTTTTACTTGAATACGGGTTCAAATCCTAGTAGCGACTTAATTATTTTTTAATTCTTTTTACACAATCGTGGCAGGGCACATTGAGATGTTCATATGTTGTCACGCACCCCTTTCTAAATTATTTCCCCTTTGTTTAAGTAGAAAATTATCACGAATAGCCATTGTAGCACTTACCAATTCTTCATCATATTGTTGAATCCAGGTTCAACTCCTAACAGTGGCATATTACATTATTATTTTTATTTTCGAAAGTTATAATTTTGAATTTCTTTAGACACAACGTGGATGACATGGTGTAATAGAGCTCATACGATTTTGTTTTAATTCTGAATAGAAATATAATACAATGAGAAGTTGTAGCGGTTCGAAAATCATGATTGTTGGGGTTATACAACCAGTCATACATTATTTTCAATTTTTTTACACAATCAAAATTCCCAATTTCCATGGTTGAGGTTGAAAATCAAGGGTACTTTCTTTAATCCAGGTTCATATCTCCGCTGCGGTATATTATTTTTTTCATTGTCTGTCGGTTGGGTTAATAATAAGTTGTTCATATGATGTCATCCATCACTTCATATATTATTTTCAATTTTTTTAATTAAAAAATATTTTCCATGAGCCGTTGTAGCACTTTGATATTATTCAATTTGTTTTTGAATCTAGGTTCAAATCTTGGTAACGGCTTATATATTTTTCAATTTTTTGTTCTAAATTGGTGTGGGCCACAATAAGGTATTCATAAGCTGTCATGTACCCCTTTCATTATTATCTTCAAACTGTTTTCGTAGAAAAGTATCACAAATAGCCACAGTAGCGCTTGGCAATTCTTTATCATATTCTTGAATCCAGGTTCAAATCTAGGCAGCGGTATATTACATTATTATTGTTATTTCGGAACAGTTCAATTTTAATTTTCTGCGAACTGCAACGTGGATGAGACGGTATCGTCGACCTCAAATGATATTTTTTAAATTTTGAAATAATTTATAATACGAAGGGTGATTCTAGCGTTTTGAAAATCGTGATTGTGTTTTTCAATTAACGTTTAAATCACTATCATGGTATATTAGTTTAGTTTTCAATTGTGAAATTTTTAATTCCAAATTTTTTTGGGGCACACGAAGGCGAGCATATAGGGCTAAGCAACCAGTCTTACATTAATTTCAATTTGTTTACCGAAAAAAAAAATCGGCACCATCCATGGTAGAGATTTAAAATCACGAGTATTTTCTCTAATCCAAGTACATGTCCTAGCTGCAGTGTTTCATCATCTTTTTATTTTTTATTTTTTTCATTGTAAATTGGATAGTTTAATGACGAGGTTTTCATACGATGTCATCCATCCCTTCACGTATTATTTTCATATTTTTTACACAATAAACATTTTCCAAGAGCCGTTGTAACATTTGGCAAATAATAAATTTTTACGTGAATCTGGGTTCAAATCCTGGTAGCAACTTATATATTTTTTAATTCTTTTTACAAAATCGTGGCGAGGCACATTGTGATGTTCATAAGTTGTCACACACCCCTTTCTAAATTATTTCCACTTTGTTTAACTAGAAAAGTATCACAAATAGCCGTTGTAGCACTTGGCAATTCTTCATCATATTGTTGAATCCACGTTCAACTCCTAGCAGTGGCATATTACATTATTATTGTTATTTTCAAAAATTGTAATTTTGAATTTCTGTAGACACAAAGTGGATGAGACGGTGTAATAGAGCTCATACGATTTTATTTTAATGTGGAATTGAAATATAATACAACGAGGAGTTGTAGCGGTTCGAAAATCGTGATTGTGCTTTTACAAACCATGTTTAAATAACAGTTGTGGTATATTAGTTTCTTTTTTAATTTCGAAATTTTTATTTCTAAATAGGTTTCGTCCACAAGTAGGTTAGTATATGGGGTTATACAACCATTCATACATTAATTTCAATTTTTTTACTCAATAAAAATTCCGAATTTCCATGGTTGAGCTTGAAAATCATGGGTATTTTCTTTAATATATTAGTTTTTATTTTTTTCCTTTTTTCACTGTCAGTCGGTTAGGTTAATAATAAGGTGTTCATAAGATGTCATCCTTCCCTTCATATATTATTTTCAATTTTTTTAATTAAAAAATATCTTTCACGAGCCATTGTAGCACTTTGATATTATTGAATTTGTAGTTCAATCTAGGTTCAAATCTTGGTAGCGGCTTATATATTTTTCAATTTTTTGTTCTAAATTGGTTCGGGCCACAATGAGGTATTCATAAGTTGTCATGTACCCCTTTCATTATTATCTTCACATTGTTTTGATAGAAAAGTATCACAAATAGCCGTTATAGCGCTTGGCAATTCTTCATCATATTCTTGAATCCAGGTTCAAATCTTGGCAGTGGTATATTACATTATTAATGGTATTTTGGAACAGTTCAATTTTAATTTTCTTCGAACTGCGGCGTGGATGAGACGGTATCGTCGACCTCAACCAATATTTTTAAAATTTTGAAATAATTTATAATACGATGAGTGGTTCTAGCGTATCGAAAATTGTGATTGTGTTTTCCAATTCATGTTTAAATCACAATCATGATATATTAGTTTAATTCTTAATTGTAAAAATTTTAATTCTAAATTGTTTTGCGGCACACGGACGCGAGCATATGGGGTCAAACAACCAGTCATACTTTATTTTCAGGTTTTTTACCCAAAAAAAAAATAAAAATCACCCCGATCCATGGTAGAGCTTTAAAATCACGAGTATTTTATTTAATCCAAGTCCTTGTCTTGGCTCGAGTATATTATCTTTTTTTGGTTTTTTATTTTTTTAATTGTAAATTGGATAGTTTAATGATGAGGTTTTCATACGATGTCATCCATCCCTTCATGTATTATTTCCATATTTTTTAAACAAAAAACATTTTCCAAGAGCCGTTGTAACATTTGGCAATTAATGAATTTTTACTTGAATCCGGGTTTAAACCATGGTAGCGACTTATATATTTTTTAATTGTTTTTACAAAATCATGGAGGGCCACATTGAGATGCTCATAAGCTGTCATGCACCCCTTTCTATATTATTTCCACTTTGTTTAAGTAGAAAAGTATCACAAATAGCCATTGTAGCACTTGGCAATTCTTCATCATATTGTAGAGTCCAGGTTCAACTTCTGGTAGTGGCATATTACATTATTATTTTTATTTTTGAAAATTATAAATTTGAATTTCTTTAGACACAATGTGGATGACACGGTGTAACAGAGCTCATACGATTTTATTTTGATTTTGAATTGAAATATAATACAACCGAGCAGTTGTAGCGGTTCGAAAATCGTGATTGTGCTTTTTCAAACCATGTTTAAATATAGTTGTGGTATATTAGTTTCTTTTTTTAATTTTGAAATTTTTATTTCTAAATAGGTTTCGTCCACAAGGAGGTGAGTATATGGGGTAATACAACCAATCATACATTATTTTCAATTTTTTTACCCAATAAAAATTCCCAATTTCCATGGTTGAGCTTGAAAATTAGGGGTATTTTCTTTAATCCAGGTTCATATCTTGGTTGCGGTATATTATTTTTTTCATTTTTTTATTTTTTTCATTGTCAATCGATTAGGTTAATAATAAGGTGTTCATACAATGTTATCCATCCCTTCATATATATTTTTCAATTTTTTTAATTAAAAAATATCTTCCATGAGCCATTGTAGAACTTTGATATTATTGAATTTGTAGTTGAATCTAGGTTCAAATCCTTGTAGCAGTTTATATATTTTTCAATTTTTTGTTCTAAATTGGTTCGGGCTACAATAAGGTATTCATAAGCTGTCGTGTACCCCCTTTCATTATTATCTTCACATTGTTTCGATAGAGAAGTATCACAAATAGCTGTTGTAGCGCTTGGTAATTCTTCATCATATTATTGAATCCAAGTTCAAATCTTGACAGTGGTATATTACATTATTAATGATATTTTTGGAATAGTTCAATTTTAAATTTCCTCGAACTGCAACGTGGATGAGACGGTATCGTCAACCTCAAATGATATTTTTAAAATTTTGGAAAAAACAATTAAAACGAAGAGTGGTTCTTGCGTATCAAAAATTGTGATTATGTTTTTCTATTCACGTTTAAATCACAGTCATGGTATATTAGTTTATTTCTTAATTGGGAAAGTTTTAATTCTAAAATGGTTTGGGGCACACGGAGGCGAGCATATGGGGTAAAACAACCAGTCATACATTAATTTCTATTTTTTTACCCAGAAAAAAAAATCGCCACGATCCATGGTAGAGCTTTAAATCACGAGTATTTTCTTTAGTCCAAGTTCATGTCCTGGCTGCAGTATATTATCTTCTTTTTTTTTTTTCATTGTAAATTGGTTAGTTTAATGATGAGGTTTTCATACGATGTCAAACATCCCTTCATATATTATTTTCATATTTTTTAAACAAAAAATATTTTCCAAGAGCCGTTGTAACATTTGGCAAATCATGAATTTTTACTTGAATTCAGGCTCACAAATAGCCATTGTAGCACTTGGAAATTCTTCATCATATTGTTGAATCTAGGTTCAACTCTTGGAAGTGGCATATTACATTATTATTGTTATTTCGAAAATTATAACTTTGAATTTCTTTAGACCACAACGTGGATGACACGGTGTAATAGAGCTCATATGATTTTATTTTAATTTTGAAATGAAATATGATACCACGAGGAGTTGTAGCAGTTCGATAAACGTGATTGTGCTTTTCAAACCATGTTCAAATAACAGTTGTGGTATATTAGTTTCTTTTTTAATTTTGAAATTTTTATTTCTAAATAGGTTTCGGCCACAAGGAGGCGAGCATATGGGGTTATACAACCCATCATACAATATTTTCAAATTTTTTTCACAATAAAAATTACCAATTTCCATGGTTGAGGTTTAAAATCATGGGTATTTTCTTTGATCTAGGTTCATATCTTGGCTGCGGTATATTATTTTTTTCATTTTTTATTTTTTTCATTGTCAATCAGTTAGGTTAATAATAATGTGTTCGTACAATGTCATCCATCCCTTCATATATTATTTTCAAATTTTTTAAGTAAAAAATATTTTCTATGAGCCGTTGTAGCACTTTGATATTATTGAATTTTCAGTTGAATCTAGGTTCAAATCCTGGTAGCGGCTTAAATATTTTTCAATTTTTTATTCTAAAATGGTTTAGGCCACAAGGAGGTGTTCTTAAGCTGTCATGTACCCTTTTCATTATTATCTTCACATTGTTTTGATAGAAAAGTATCACAAATAGCCGTTGTTGCGCTTGGTAATTCTTCATCATATTCTTGAATCCAGGTTCAAATCCTGGCAGCGGTATATTACATTATTATTGTTATTTTGGAACAGTTTAATTTTAATCTTCTTCAGACTGCAACGTCGATGAGATGGTATCGTCGACCTCAAAGGATATTTTTTAAATTTTCAAATAATTTATAATACAAAAGTGGTTCTAGCGTTTTGAAAATCGTTAATTGGTTTTTCAATTCACGTTTAAATCACAGTCATTTTATATTAGTTTATTTCTTAATTGTGAATATTTAATTCTAAATTGTTTTGGGGCACACGGAGGCGAGCATATGGGGTCAAATAACCAGTCATACATTAATTTCAGTTTTATTTACCCAAAAACAAAAATCGCCACAATCCATGGGCAAGCATATGGGGTCAAACAACCAGTCATACATTAATTTATTTATTTTTGCCCAAAAACAAATCGACCCGATCCATGGTAGAGCTTTAAAATCACGAGTATTTTCTTTAATCCTGGCTGCAGTATATTATCCTATCTTTTTTTTCATTGTAAATCGGTTAGTTTAGTAATGAGGTTTTCATACAATGTCATCCATCCCTTCATCTATTATTTTCATATTTTTTAAACAAAAACCATTTTTCAAGAGCCGTTGTAAGATTTGGCAAATCATGAATTTTTACTTGAATCCGGGTTCAAATCGTGGTAGCGGCTTATATATTTTTTAATATTTTTTACAAAATTGGAGCGGGCCACCTTGAGATGTTCCTAAGCTGTCATGCACCCATTTCTATATTATTTCCACTTTGTTTAAGTAGAAAAGTATCACAAATAGCCGTTGTAGCACTTGGCAATTCTTCATCATATTATTGAATCCAAGTTCAACTCTTGGCAGTGGCATATTACATTATTATTGTTATTTTCGAAAATTATAATTTTGAATTTCTTTTGACCACAACGTCGATGACACGGTGTAATAGAGCTCATATGATTTTATTTTAATTTTGAAATGAAATATAATACAACGAGGAGTTGTAGCGGTTCAAAAATCATGATGGTGCTTTTCAAACCATGTTTAAATAATAGTTGGGGTATATTAGTTTCTTTTTTAATTGTGAAATTTTTATTTCTAAATAGGTTTCGTCCACAACGAGGTGAGTATATGGGGTTATACAACAATTCATACATTATTTTCAATTTTTTTAGACAATAAAAATTTCCAATTTCCATGGTTGAGCTTGAAAATTAGGGGTATTTCTTTAATCCTGGTTCATATCTTGGCAGCGGTATATTATTTTTTTCATTGTCAGTCGGTACGTTAATAATATGGTGTTCATATGATGTCATCCATCCCTTCATATATTATTTTCAAATTTTTTAACTAAAAAATATTTTCCATGAGCCATTGTAGCACTTTGATTTTATTGAATTTACAGTTGAATCTAGGTTCAAATCCTGGTAGCATCTTATATAGTTTTTATTTTTTTATTCAAAATTAGTTCGGGCCACAATGAGGTGTTCGTAAGCTGTCATGTACTCCTTTCATTATTATCTTCACATTGTTTTGATAGAAAAGTCTCACAAATAGCTATTGTAGCGCTTTGCAATTCTTCATCATATTCTTGAATACAGGTTCAAATCCTGGTAGTGGTATACTACCTTATAATTGTTATATTGGAATAGTGCAATTTTATTTTTCTTCGAACTGCAACGTGGATGAGACATTGTCGTCAACCTTAAATGATATTTTTTAAATTTTGAAATAATTTACAAAACAAAGAGTGGTTCTAGCATTTCGAAAATCGTGATTGTGTTTTTCAATTCACGTTTAAATTACAGTCATGGTATATTAGTTTATTTGTTAATTGTGAAAATTTTAATTCTAAATTCTTTTGGGGCACATGGAGGCGAGCATATGGGGTCAAACAACTAGTCATACATTAATTTCGGTTTTTTAACCCAAAAAAATTTAAAATCTCCACGATCCATGGTAGAACTTTAAAACACAAGTATTTTCTTTAATCCAAGTTCATGTCTTGGTTGTAGTATATTATCTTTTTTTTTTTCATTGTAAATTAGTTAGTTTAATAATGAGGTTTTCATACGATGTCGTCCATCCCTTCATGTATTATTTTCATATTTTTTAAACAAAAAACATTTTCCAAGAGTCGTCGTAACATTTGGCAAATCATGAATTTTTACTTGAATCCGAGTTCAAATCCTGGTAGCAGCTTATATATTTTTTAATTTTTTTACGAAATCGGGGCGGGCGACACTGAGATGTTCATAAGCCGTGATGCACCCCTTTCTATATTATTTCCACATTGTTTAGGTAGAAAAGTATAAAAAAATAGTCGTTGTAGCACTTGGAAATCCTTCATCATGTCGTTGAATCCTAGTTCAACTCCTGGCAGTGGTATATTACATTATTATTGTTATTTTCGAAAATTATAATTTTGAATTTCTTTAGATCACAACATGGATAACACGGTGCAATAGAGCTCATAGGATTTTATTTTAATTTTGAAATGAAATATAATACAACGAGGAGTTGTAACTGTTCGAAAATTGTGATTGTGCTTTTCAAACCATGTTTAAATAACAGTTGTGGTATATTAGTTTCTTTTTTAATTTTTAAATTTTTAATTCTAAATAAGTTTCGGCCACAAGGAGGCGAGAATATGGGGTTATACAACCAATCCTACAATATTTTCAATTTTATTACACAATAAAAATTGCCAATTTCCTTGGTTGAGCTTGAAAATCATGGGTATTTTCTTTAATCCAGGTTCATATCTTGGCTGCGGCATATTGTTTTTTTCATTCTTTATTTTTTTCATTGTCAGTCGGTTAGGTTAATAATAAGGTGTTCATACGATGTCATCCATCCCTTCATATATTATTTTCAAATATTTTAAGTAAAAAATATTTTCTATGAGCCGTTATTGCACTTTGATATTATTGAATTTGTAGTTGAATCTTGGTTCAAATCCTGGTAGCGGCTTATATATTTTTAAATTTATTATTCTAAATTTGTTTAGGCCACAATGAGGTGTTTATAAGCTGTCATGCACCCCTTTCAATATTATTTTCACATTGTTTAAATTGAAAAGTATCACAAATATCCGCAATAGCGAGTTTGGAATTATTCATCATATTCTTGAATCGAGGTTCAAATCCAGGCAGTGATATATTACATTATTATTGTTATTTTCGAACAGTATAATTTCAAATTTCTTCGGACTGCAACGTGGATGACATGGTATCATAGACCTCGTATGATATTATTTAAAATTTGAAATAACGTATTATAAAAGAGTTTAATAATGAGGTGTTCATACGATGTCATCCATCCCTTCATATATTATTTTCCAATTTTTTAAACAAAAAACCTTTACCAAGAGTTGTTGGAACACTTGGAAAATCATGAATTTGTACTTGAATCTGAGTTCAAATCCTAATAGCGCCTTATATATTTTTTAATTTTTTATTTTTTTTATTCAAAATCGATGTGGGCCACACTGAGATGTTGATAAGATATCATGCACCCATTTCTTTATTGTTTTCACTTTGTTTAAATAGAAAAGTGTCACAAATAGCCGCCATAGCACTTGGAAATTCTTCATCATATTCTTGAATCCAATTTCAATTCTTGGCAGCAGTATATTACATTATTATTGTTATTTTCAAAAGGTATAATTTTAAATTGGGTTAGTAGCACTTTACCCCCTGGGGTTTGGCCAATTTTTACTTTATCCCCTATGGTTTGGAAATCGCCACTTACCCCCCTGTGGTCAGATAATTGTTGCACTTATCCCCTATATCAAGGGGGTAAGTGGCGGTTTTCAAACCACAGGGGGGTAAGTGAAAATCGATCAAACCATAAGGGGGTAAAGTTTAATTAACCCTTTTAAATTACTTCGGACCACAAGGTGGATGACACGGTGTCATAGAGCTTATATTATTTTATTTAAATTTTTTGAAATAAAATACAATACAATGAGTAGTTGAAGTGGTGCGAAAATCATGATTGTGTTTCCGAATCCACATTTAGATCACAGTTGTAGTATGTTAGTTTTTTTGTTTTTTTTTTTTTTTTTTTTTTGAAATTTTTAATTCTAAGAAGGTTTGGGTCACAAGAAGGCAAGCATATGGAGTCATACAACCAGTCATATATTATTTTAATTTTTTTTACACAAACAAAATGGCCACTTTCCATGGTAGAGCTTGAAAATCATGAGTATTTTCTTTAATCCAAGTTCATGTCTTGGCTACAATATATTATTTATTTTTCATTGTAAGTTAGTTAAGTTAACAACGAGGTGTTCATACGATGGCATCTATCTCTTCATATATTAATTTTCATATTTTTTTGAATAAAAAAATATTTACCAATCGCTTTTGTAGCACTTGGCAAATCATGAATTTGTACTTGATTTTGGCTTTAAATCCTAGCTGGGCTTTTATACTTTATAATTGTTTTTATTCTAAATCGGTTCGGGCGTTAATGAGGCGTTCATAAGCTGTCATGCAGCCCTTTCAATATTATTTTCAAATTGTTTGAATAGAAAAGTATCACAAATAGCCTCTGTAGCACATGGGAATTCTTCATCTTATTCTTCAATCGAGCTTCAAATCTAGGCAGCAGTATATTACATTATTATTGTTATTTTTGAATAGTCTAATTTTAAGTTTCTTTGGACTGCAATGTGGATGACACTAAGTCGTAGAGCTCGTATGATACTATTTAAATTTTGAAATAACATGTAATACAAAGAGTAGTTGTAGCGGTTTGAAAACAGTGATTCGGTTTTTTAATTCATGTTTAAATCACAGTCGTGGTATATCAATTAGATTTTTAATTTTGGAATTATTAATTCTAAATTGGTTTGGGGGCATAAGGAGGTGTGCCTATGGGGTCAAACAACCAGTCCTACATTATTTTCAAATTTTTTACCCAAAAAAACAAAAACAAATCTCCACGTTCCATGGTAGAGCTTGATAATCACGAGTATTTTCTTTAATCCAGGTTCATGTCCTGACTACAGTATATTTATTTTTTATTTTTTATTTCTTTTCATTGTAAGTCAGCTAGGTTAGTAATGAGGTGTTCATAGGTTGTCATCCACCCAATCATATATTATTTTCATATTTTTTAAATAAAAAATATTTATCAAGAACCGTTGTAACACTTAGCTATTTTTGAATTTGTACTTGAATCCGGCTTCAAATCTAGGCAGTGGCTTATATATTTTTTAATTTTTTATTCAAAATCGGTTTGGGCCTCAATGAGGTCTTCATAAGTTATCATGCACCCTTTTCTATATTATTTTCACATTATTTGAATGAAAAAGTATCACAAATTGTCGCTGTACCACTTAGCAATTCGGCGTCATATTCTTGAATCCAAGTTTAAATCCGGGTAGTGGTATATTAAATTGTTATTGTTATTTTTGAAAAGTAGAATTTTAAGTTTATTCGGACTACGATAGGGTGTCATCGAGCTCATATGATATTATTTAAATTTTGAAATAAAATATAATACAAAGAGTAGATGTAGCGGTTCAAAAAATTTGATTGTGTTTTTGAATCCACGTTTAAATCATAGTCGTGGTCTATTAGTTTAGTTTTTAATTTTGAAATTGTTAATTCTAAATTGGTTTGGGGCTCAAGGAGGCGAGCATATGGGGTCATATAACCAATCATAGATTTTTTTAATTTTATTTTTAGGCAAAAAAAAAAAAAAACAAAATTGCCACATTCCATGGTAGATCTTGAAAATGACAAGTATTTTCTTTAATCTGGGTTCATGTGCTGGTTGCAGTATATTATTTTTTATGCCTCTCATCGTAAGTCGGTTAGGTTAATAATGAGGTGTTCATACGATGTCATCCATCCCTTCATATAGTATTTTCAATTTTTTTTTTTAAATAAAAAACACTTACCAAGGGTCGTTCTAACACTTGGCAAATCAGGAACATGTACTTGAATCCAAATTCAAATCCTGGTAGCGGCTTATATATTTTTAATTTTTTTTATTCTAAATTGGTTCAGGCCACAATGATTTGTTCATAAGGTGTCATGCACTCCTTTCTATATTAATTTTACTTTGTTTTAATGGAAAAGTATAACAAATAGCCACTGTTGCATTTGAAAATTCTTCATTATATTCATGAATTCAGGTTTAATTCCAAGCAACAGTATATTACATTATTGTTGTTATTTTTGAATAGTATAATTTTAAATTACTTCGGACCACTAGGAGGATGATAGGGTGTCATCGAGCTGATATGATATTATTTAAATTTTGAAATAAAATATAATACAAAGAGTAGTTGTAGCGGTTCAAAAATTGTGATTGTGTTTTTAAATCCATGTTTAAATCATAGTCGTAGTATATTAGTTTATTTTTTAATTTTGAAAATATTAATTCTAAATTGGTTTGGGGCACAAGGAGGTGAGTATATGGGACAATACAACCAGTCCCATATTATTTTCTATTTTTTAAAACAAAAAAATCGCCACGTTCCGTGGTAGAGCTTGAAAATCACGACTATTTTCTTTAATCCAGGTTCATTACCTGGATGCGGTATATATATATATATATATTTTCATTGTAAGTTGATTAGGTTAATAATAAGGTGTTCATATGATGTCATCCATCCCTTCATATATTATTTTCGTATTTTTTAGCTATAAAATATTTCCAAGAGTTGTTGTAGCACTTGGCAATTCATGAATTTGTATTTGAATCTGGGTTCAAATCCTAGCAGTGGCTTATATATTTTTTGATTTTTAATTTTCTATTCTAAATTGGTTCAGGTCACAATGAGGTGTTCATAAGCCGTCATGCACCCATTTCAATATTATTTTCACATTGTTTAAATATAAATGTATCAGAAATAGCCTTTGTAGCATTTTGTAATTCTCAATCAAAATCGTGAATCCAAGTTCAAATCCAAGCAGCGATATATTACATTATTAATGTTGTTTTTTAACAGTATAATTTTGAGTTTCTTCAGACCACAACGTGGATGAATGGTGTCATAGAGATCATATGATATTATTTAAATTTTGAAATAAAATATGATAGGAAGAGTAGTTATAGCGGTTCAAAAATCGTGATTTTGTTTTTGAATCCGTGCTTAAATCATAGTCATAGTATATTAATTTGTTTTTTAATTTTTCAATTTTGAATTCTAAATTTGTTTGGGGCTCAAGGTGGCGAGCATATCAAGTCATACAACTCATCATACATTATTTTCATCTTTTTACACAAAAATAAATAAATAAATAAATTGCGACGATCCACGGTAGAGCTTGAAAATCACGAGTATCTTGTTTAATCCAAGTTCACATCAAAGCTGCGATATATATATATATATATATATATATATATATATATATATATATATTCATTGTAAGTCAGTTAAGTTAATAATGTGATGTTTATACGATGACATCCATCCCTCCATATATTATTCTCATATTGTTTTAAATTAAAAACAGTTACCAAGGGCCATTGTAACACTTCGCAAATCATGAATTTTTACTTGAATCCGGAATCAAATCCTGGTAGCAGCTTATATATTTTTTTAGTTTTTTAACCTTTTATTCTAAATCGGTTCGGGCCACAATGAGGTGTTCATAAGGTGTTATGCACCCCTTTCTACAATACTTTCACATTGTTTAAATAGAAATATGTCACAAATAGCTGTTGTTGCACTTCGAAATTCTTCATCATATTCTTGAATCCAGGTTATATTCCTGGTAGCATTATATTACATTATTATTGTTATTTTTTTGGAAAGTACAATTTTAAATTACTTTGGACTACAAGGTGGATGACACAGTGTCATAGAGCTTATATCATTTTATTTAAATTTTGAAATAAAATGTAATACAACGAGTAGTTGAAGTGGTTCGAAAAAAGTGATTATGCTTTTGAAACCATGTTTAAATTATAGTCGTGGTACATTAGTTTGTTTTTTCATTTTAAATTTTTTTAATTCTAAATAGGTTTGGGGCACAAGGAGGCGAGCATATGGGGTTATACAACAAATTATACATTATTTTCAATTTTTTATACAATAACAAATCTCCACGATCCATGGTAGAGCTTGAAAATCACGAATATTCACAATTTTGTTTCATGGTAAGTTAGTTAGATTAATAATGAGGTGTTCATACGACGTTATCCATCCTTTCATATAATATTTTCAATCTTTTGAAATAAAAAATATTTACCAATAGCCATTGTAGCAATTGGAAATTTTTTAATTTGTACTTGAATATCGTTCAAAATCCTGCTAGTTGCTTATACATTTTTTAGTTTATTAACTTTTTATTCTAAATCGGTTCGGACCACAATGAGGCATTCATAAGCTGTCACACCGGTTTAAATATTATTTTCACATTATTTAAATAGAAATGTATCACAAATTTTCATTGTAGCACTTGGCAATTCTTCATCTTATTCTTGAATCCAAATTTGAATTCTGGCAGCGGTATATTACATTATTATTGTTATTTTTGAGAAGTATAATTTAAAATTTCTTTGGACCACAATGTGGAGGACAAAGTTTCATAAAGCTCATCTGATATTATTTATATTTTGAAATAAAATATAATACAAAGACTAGTTATAGCGGTTCAAAAATTTTGATTGTGTATTTGAATCCATGTTTAAATCACAATCTTGGGATATTAGTTTATTTTTTAATTTTGAAATTGTTTCTAAATTGTTTTACAGCATAAGGAGGCGACCATATGGGGTCATACAACCAGTTTTACATTGTTTTCAATTTTTTTACACAAAACAAATCGCCCTGATCCATGGTAGAGCTTAAAAGTCACGAGTATCTTCTTTCATCCAGGTTCATGTTCAGGTTGCGGTATATTATTTGTTTCATATTTTTTATTTTTATTTTTGTTGTAAGTCGGTTAGGATAATGATGAGGTGTTCATAGGATGTCACCTATCCGTAATATATTATTTTAATACTTTTTAAATAAAAAAACATTTACAGAGAGCTGTTGTAGCACTAGGAAATTCGTGAATTTGTACTTGAATGTCAGTTCAAATCCTTGCAGCTGCTTTTTTATTTTTTATTTTTTTATTCTAATTTGATTCTGGCCACAATGACATGTTCATACCCATGAAGCACCCCTTTCAATATTATATTCATATTATTTAATTAGAAAAGTATCACAAATTACCGTTGTAGGACTTGACAATTTTTCATCATATTCTTGAATCCAGGTTTAATTCCTGGCAAGGCTATATAACATTATTATTGTTCTTTTCGAAAAATGTAATTTAAAATTTCTTCGGACCACAACGTGGATGAAAAAATGTGATAGGGCTCATATGATACTATCTAAATTTTGAAATAAACTATTATACAAAGATTAGATGTAGCAGTACAAAAATTGAGATTGTGTTTTTGAAATCACGTTTAAGTTAGTTGTGGTATATTAGTTAATTTTTTTATTCTAAACTTTTTAATTCTATTTTTTCGTTTAAACACAAGAAGGTGAGCATATGGGATCATACAACAAGTCATATGTTATTTTAAATTTTTTTACACAAAAAAATCGCCACAATCCATGGTAGAGTTTGAAAATCACAAGTATTTTCTTTGATCCTAGTTCATGTCCTGGCTACGGTATATTATTTAATTTATTTTTTATTTTTTTCCTTTTAAGTCAATTAGGTTAATAATGAGGTGTTCAGACGATGTCATATCTCCCATCATATATATTTTCAAACTTTTTAAATAAAAATTATTTACCAAGGGCTATTGTAGCGCTTGCTAATTCGCGAATTTGTACTTGAATCTTGGTTGCTGCTTAATTTTTCAAATTTTTATTCTAAATTGGTTCGGGCAACAATGAGGTGTTCATAAGCTGTCAGGCACCCCATTCAATTTTACTTTCACATTATTTAAATGGAAAAATATAACTAATTGCAATTGTAGCACATGGAAATTCTTCATCATATTCTTGAATCCAGTTTCAAATCCATGAGGCTTTATATTACATTATTATTGTTATTTTTGAAAAGTGTAATTTAGAATTTCTTTGAACCACAACGTGGATCACACGGAGTTATAGAGCTCGTCTAATATTATATAAATTTGGAAATAAAGTATAATACAAAGAGTTGCTGTAGCTGTTCAAAATTGTGATTTTGTTTTTGAATCCACATGGAAATCACCGTCATGGTATATTTCTTCGATTTTTAATTTTGGAACTTTTAATTCTTAATTGGTTTGGGGCAAAATTAGGCAAGTATTAGGGGTCATACAAACAGTTATACATTATTTTCAAATTTTTCTCACAAAACAAAATCACGACGATCCATGGTAGGGCTTTAAAATCACTAGTATTTTCTCTAATCCAGGTTAATGTCCTGACTGCGGTACATTATTTTCATTTATTTTTTTACTTTTTTCATTATAAGTTGCTTAGGTTTATAATGAGGTATTGTTCAGATGATGTCATTTGTCCCTTCATATATTATTTTCTTACTTATTAAATAAAAACTATTTACCTAGCGTCATTGTAGCGCTTGGCAATTCACGAATTTGTACTTGAATCCCGGTTAAAATCCTGGTTGCTGCTTACATATATTTTAATTTTTTATTTTTAATCGGTTCGAGCCACAATGAGGTGTTCATAAGCTGTCATACACCCCTCTCAATATTACTTTCGCATTATTTAAATAGAAAAGTATCACAAATTGTAATTGTAGCACATGGAAATTGTTCATCATATTCTTGAATCTAGGTGTAAATCTAGGCAGTGGTATATTAGATTGTTATTGTTACTTTTGAAAAGTGTAATTTAAAATTTCTTCGAACCACAACGTCGATGACACAGAGTTATAGAGTTCGTTTGATATTATTTAAATTTTGAAATAAAATATAATGCAAAGAGTTCTTGTAGTTGTTCAAAAATAGTGATTTTGTTTTTGAATCCACGTTTAAATCACAGTTGTGGTATATTACTTTGATTTTTAATTTTCGAATTTTTAATTCTAAAATGGTTTGCGGCAAAGAAATCACCACTATCCATGATAGGAATTCAAAATTACAAGTATTTTCTTTAATCCAGGTTCATGTCCTAGCTGCGATACATTATTTTCTTTAATTTTTCTTTTTTTTCATTGTAAGTTGGTTAGTTTATAATGAGGTGTTCATATGACATCATCCATCCCTTCCTATATTATTTCATATTTTTTAAATAAAAAATATTTACCAAGAGTCATTGTAGCACTTGTCAATTCATGAATTTGTAATTGAATTAGGGTTCAAATCCAGGCTGCGGCTTATAAATTTTTTAACTTTTTAATTTTTTATTTTAAATCGGTCCGGGCCTCAACGAGGTGTTCATAAGCTATCATGCACCATTTTTTATATTATTTTGACATTGTTTAAATAGAAATATATCACAAATAGCTGTTGTTGCACTTGGCAATTCTTCATCAGAAATTCCCGCTGTAGCGCTTGGCAATTCTTCATCATATTCTTGAATCCAGGTCTAAATCCTGGAAGCAGTATATTACATTGTTATCGTTATTTTAGAAAAGTGTAATTTAAAATTTATTCGGACCACAACGTGGATGACACTGTGTCATAGAACTCATATGATATTATTTAAATTTTGAAATAAAATATAATACAAAGAGTAGATGTAGCGGTACAAAAATCGTGATTGTGTTTTTCAAGTCACGTTTAAATCACAACCGTGGTTTATTAGTTTATTTTTTAATTTTGAAATTTTCAATTCTAAACTATTTTGTGGCACAAGGAGGCAAGCATATGGGGTCATACAACCAATTATACATTATTTTCAATTTTTTTACACAATAAAAATTTTCCAAGATGCATGGTAGAGCTTGAAAATCACGAGTATTTTCTTTAATCTTGGTCCATGTCCTGGCCACGGTATATGATTTTTTTAATTTCTGATTTTTTGCATGGTAAGTTGGTTAGGTTAATAATAAGGTGCTCATACGATGTTATCCATCCCTTCATATATTATTTTCATACTTTTCAAAAAAATATATATATATTTACCAAGAGTCGTTGTAGTGCTTGGAAATTTGTCAATTTGTACTTGAATATCGGTTAAAATCCTGCCAGCTGCTTATACATTTTTTTTAATTTTTTTTTTATTCTTAATCAGTTCGGTCCACAATGAGGTGTTCATAAGCTATCTTTCACCCCTTTCAATATTAATTTCACATTATTTAAATAGATATGTATCATAAATTTCCGCTGTAGCACTTTACAATTCTTCATCTTATTCTTGAATCTAGGTTTAAATCTTGGTAGCGGTATATTACATTGTAATTGTTATTTTTGAAAAGTATAATTTAAAATTTCTTCAGACCACAATGTGGAGGACACGGTGCAAAAAAGCTCATCTGATATTATTTATACTTTGAAATAAAATATTATACAAAGAGTAGTTGTAGCGTTTCAAAAATCATGACTGTTTTTGAATCCATGTTTAAATCACAGTCTTGGCATATTAGTTTATTTTGAAATTGTTATTTCCAAATTGTTTTGAGGAACACGGTGGTGAGCATAGAGGATCGTACAACCAAATTTACATTATTTTCAATTCTTTTACACAAAAACCAAATGGCCACGATTCGGGGTAGAGATTAAAATTCACGAGTGTCTTCTTTAATTGAGGTTCATGTCTTGGCTATGGTAAATTATTTTATTTTATTTTATTTTATTGGTGTTATAAGTCAGTTAGGATAATGATGAGGTGTTCATGGAATGTCATCTATCCCTTCATATATTATTTTAATACGTTTTAGATAAAAAAAACATTTACCAAGAGTCGTTGTAGCACTAGGCAATTCGTGAATTTTTACTTGAATCTCGGTTAAAATCCTTACTGTTGCTTATATATTTTTTTAATTTTTAATTTTTTTATTCTAAATTGGTTCGGGCCACAATGACATGTTCACATTATTTAATTAGAAAAGTATTTGTAGGACTTGGCAATTCTACATCATATTCTTGAATCCAGGTTTAAATCCTAGCAGTGGTATATGACATTATTGTTGTTATTTTTGAAAAGTGTAATTTAAAATTTCTTCGGACCACAACGTGGATGACACAATGTCATAGAGCTCATATGATACTATTTAAATTTTCAAATAAAATGTAATACAAATAGTATATGTAGCGGTACGAAAACTGAGATTGTGTTTTTGAAGTCACGTTTAAATCACAGTCATGGTATATTAATTTATTTTATAATTTTGAAATTTTGAATTCCAAATTATTTTCAGACACAAGGAGGCGAGCATATGGGGTTATACTACCAGTTATACGTTATTTTCAATTTTGTTACACAAAACAATCGCCAGGATCGATGGTTGCGCTTGAAAATCACAAGTATTTTCTTTAATCCAGGTTCTTGTCCTAGTTGCGGTATATTATTTAGTTTATTTTTTATTTTTTCTTTGTAAGTCAGTCAGGTTAAGAAGGAGGTGCGCAGACGATGTCGTATTTTTCAATTTTTTATTTTAAATCGGTTCAGGCCATAATGAGGTGTTCATAAGCTGTCATGCACCCCATTCAATATTACTTTCAAATTATTTAAATGGAAAAATATCACAATTTGAGATTGTAGCACATGGAAATTCTTCATCATATTCTTGAATTTAGGTTTCAGTCCAAGCAACAGTATATTACATTATTATTGTTAATTTTGAAAAGTGTAATTTAAAATTTCTTTGAACCACAACGTGGATGACACAGAGTTATAGAACTCGTCCAATATTATTTAAATTTCAAATAAAATATAATACAAAGAGTTTTTGTAGCTATTCAAAAATGGTGATTTTGTTTTTGAATCCATGTTTAAATCACCGTCATGGCAGATTACTTTGATTTTTAATTTTGGAATATTTAATTCTAAATTGGTTTGGGGCAAAAGGAGGCGAGCATATAGGGTTAGACAAACACTTATACATTATTTTCAATTTTTTCAGACCAAAAAAATCGCCACGATCCATGGTAGGGCTTCAAAATTACAAGTATTTTCTTTAATCCAGGTTCATGTCAAGTGTTCCATACATTATTTTCCTTTATTTTTTATTTTTTTCATTGTAAGTTGGTTAGGTTTATAATGAGGTGTTCATACGATGTCAACTATCCCTTCATATAATATTTTCGTACTTTTTAAGTATGAAGTATATACCAAGCGCCGTTGTAGCGATTGGCAATTCGCGAATTTGTACTTCAATCTCCATTAAAATCTTGGCTGCCAGTTACATATTTTTTAATTATTTAATTTTTTAGTTTAAATTGGTTCGGGCCACATTGAGGTGTTTATAAGTTGTTATGCACCCCTTTCAATATCAGTTTCACATTATTTAAATAGAAAAGTATCACAAATTGCAACATATGGCGATTCTTCATGACAATCTCAAATCAAGGTTTAAATCCAGGCAGCGGTACATTACATTATTATTGTTATTTTTGAAAAGTGTAATTTCAAATTTCTTTAGACCCCAACGTGGATCACACAGTGTCATAGAGCTCATATGATATTATTTAAATTTTGAAATAAAATATAATACAACGAGTAAATGTAGCGGTACGAAAATTGTGATTGTGTTTTTTAAGTCACGTTTAAATCATAGTCGTGGTTTATTAGTTTATTTTTTATTTTTAAATTATTTTTTGGCACAAGGAGGCGAGCATATAGGGTCAGACAACCAGTTATAAATTATTTTCAATTTTTTTACACAATAAAAATTCACGACGATCCATGGTAGAGCTTGAAAATCATGAATATTTTCTTTAATCTTGGTCCATGTCCGCGGTATATTATTTTTTTAATTTCTGATTTTTTGCATTGTAAGTTGGTTAGGTTAATAATGAGTTGCTCATACGATGTCATCCATCCCTTCATATATTATTTTCATACTTTTGAAATAAAAAATATTTGCCAAGAGTCATCGTAGCGATTGGAAATTTATGAATTTGTACTTGGATTTGTACTTGAATATTGGAAATTTGTGAATTTGTACTTGAACTTGTGAATTTGAACTTGAATATCAGTTGTCATGCACAACTTTCAATGTTATTTTCACATTATTTAAATAGAAATGTATCACAAATTGCCGTTGTAGCACTTAGAAATTCTTCATCTTATTATTACATCCAGGTTTAAATCCTGGTAGCCGTATATTACGTTATTATTGTTATTTCTGGAAAGTATAATTTAAAATTTCTACGGACCATAATGTGGAGGACACAGTGTCATAAAACTCATATGATATTACTTATATTATGAAATAAAATATAGTACAAAGAGTAGTTGTAGTGGTTTAAAAATCGTGATTGTGTTTTTAAATCTATGTTTAAATCACAGTCTTGGGATATTAGTTTCTTTTTTAATTTTGAAATTGTTATTTCTAAATTGTTTTGGCGACCAAGGAGGTGATTATATGGGGTCATGCAACTAGTTTTACATTATTTTCAATTTTTTTAGACAAAAAAATCGCCATAAACCATGATAGAGCTTAAAAGTCACGAGTATCTTCTTTAATCTAGGTTCGTGTCCTGACTGCAATATATTATTTATTTTTTTTCGTTGTAAGTTGATTAGGATAATGATGAGGTGTTCATACGATGTCATCCATCCCTTTATATATTATTTTAATTTTTTTTAAACATATATATATATATATATTTTTATCAAGAGTCATTGTCGCGCTAGGCAATTCGTGAATTTTACTTGAATCTCGGTTAAAATCCTTGCTGCTGCTTATATATTTTGTTAATTTTTAAATTTTTTATTCTAATTCGGTTCGGGCCACAATGACGTGTTCCTCAGCCATGAAGTCCCCCTTTCAATATTATTTTCACATTGTTTTCTTAGAAAATTAACACAAATTGCTATTGTAGGACTTGGAAATTCTTCATCATATTCTTGAATCCAGGATTAAATCTTGGCAGTAGTATATAACATTATTATTGTTATTTTTTAAAAATGTAATTTAAAATTTCTTCGGACCACAATGTGGATGACACAGTGACATAGAGCTCATCTGATACTATCCAAATTTTGAAATAAAATATAATAATAAGATCAGATGTAGCGGTATGAAAATTGAGATTGTGTTTTTAACGTCATGTTTAAATCACAGTCGTGGTATATTGGTTTATTTTTTAATTTTTTAATATTTATTTCTAAATTATTTTTAGACACAAGAAGGCAAGCATATAGGGTCATATAACCAGTTATACGTTATTTTAATCCATGGTTCAGCTTAAAAATCACGAGTATTTTCTTTAATCCTGGTTCATGTCCTAGCTGCAGTATATTTTTTTTTTTATTTTTTATTTTTTTCTTTGTAAGTCGGTTAAGTTAATAATGAGGTGTTCAGACGATGTCATTTTTCCCTTTATTTATTATTTTCATGCTTTTTAAATAAATTATTTACTGAGAGCAGCTGTAGCGCTTGGCAATTAGCGAATTTGTACTTGAATCTCGGTTAAAATCCTGGCTGCTACTTACATATTTTTTAATTTTTTAATTTTTTATTCTAAATCAGTTCGGGACACAATGGGGTGTTCATAAGCTGTCAGGCTTCCCTTTCAATGTTACTTTCACATTATTTAAATAGAAAAGTATCAAAAATTGCAATTGTAGCACATGGAAATTCTTCATGATAGTCTTGAGTCCAGGTTTAAATCTAAGCAACAATATATTACATTATTTGTATTATTTTTGAAAAGTATAATTTAAAATTTCATCATACCACAACGTGGATTACACAGAGTCGTAGAGCTTGTCTGATATTATTTAAATTTTGAAATAAAATATAATACAAATAGTTGTTGTAGCTGTTCAAAAATGGTGATTTTATTTTTGAATCCACGTTTAAATCAAAGTCGTGGTATATTACTTTGCTTTTTTAAGTTTGGTATTTTTAATTCTAAATTGGTTTGGGGCAAAAGGAGGTGATAATATATGGGGGGGGGGGGGGGGGGGGGGTTCACACACACACAAAAAAAAAAATCTCCATGATCCATGGTAGAGGTTCAAAATCGCAAGTAGTTTCTTTAATCCACGTTAATGTCCTGGTTGCGGTACATTACTTTCGTTTCTTTTTTTATTGTAATTTGGTTAAGTTTATAATGAGGTGTTCATATGATGTCATCCATCCTTTTATATATTATTTCATATTTTTTAAATGAAAAATATTTACCAAGAGTCGTGCACTTGTCAATTCATGAATTTGTAATTGAATTAGGGTTCAAATCTAGGCGGCGACTTATATATTGCTTAACTTTTAAATTTTTTTAATCTAAATTGGTTTGGGCTTCAATGAGGTCTTCATAAGCTATCATGCACCCCTTTCTATTTTATTTTAACATTGTTTAAATAGAAATGTATTACAAATAGTTGTTGTAGCATTTGGCAATTCTTCATCGCATTCTTGAATCTAGGTTCAAACCCAAGTAGTAGTGTATTTCTTTATTATTGTTATTTTTTAAAGGTATAATTTTATATTTCTTTGTACCACAACGTCGATGACATGGTGTTATTGGTCTCATCTGACACTATTTAAATTTTGATACAAAATATAATACAAAGAGTGTAGTTGTAGTGGTTCAAAAATTGTGATTTTATTTTTGAATCCACGTTTAAATCACAGTCATAGTATATTAGTTTGAATTTTAATTTTGGAATTTTTAATTCCAAATGGGTTTGGGGCAAAAGGAGGCAAGCTTATGGGGTCATACAACCCATCCCACTTTATTTTAAAATTGTTTTTACAGAAAACAAATTTCCACGTTCCATGTTAGAGCTTGAAAATCATGAGTATTTTCTTTAATCCTGGTTCATGTCCTGGCTGCAGTATATTATTTTTTCATGTTTAATTTTTTTCATTGTAAGTCAGTTAGGTTAGTATTGAGGTGTTCATACGATGTCATTGATCCCTTCATATATTATTTTCATATTTTTTAAATAAAAAATATTTATCAAGAGCCGTTGTGGCACATGGAAATTCATGAATTGGTATTTGAATCCAGTTCAAATCCTGACAATGACTTACATATTTTTTAAGATTTTAATTTTTTATTATAACTCATTTTGGGCCACAATGGGGAGTTCAAAAACTGTCATGCACCCTTTTCTATATTACTTTCACATTGTTTAAATACAGTAGTATCACAAATAGCTGCTGTAGCACTTGATAATTCTTCATTGTATTCTTGAATCTTGGTAAAAATCCTAGTAGCGATATATTATATTATTATTGTTATTTTTTAATAGTATAATTTTAAATTTCTTCGGACCACAACGTGGATTCGTTATGTGTTTTCAAATCCACGTTTAAATCATAGTCATGGAAAATTACTTTATTTTTTAATTTTGATATTTTTAATTCTAAATTGGTTTGGGGGCACAAGGAGGCAAACATATGGGGTCAGACAGCCCATTACACATTATTTTCAATTTTTAACACACAAATAAATTGCCATGATCCATGGTAGAGCTTGAAAATCACAAATATCTTCTTTAATCCAGGCTTATGTCCTGGCCGCGGTATATTATTATTTATTGTTTTCTTTTTTTTTTTTTTAGTGTAAGTCGGTTAGGTTAGTAATGAGGTGTTCATACGATGTCATGCATCTTTTCATCTATTATTTTCATATTTGTTAATTAAAAAATATTTACCAAGAGTCCTTGTAGCGCTAGGCAATTCCTGAAATTGTACTTGAATCCCAGTTAAAATCCTTGCAACTGCTTATATATTTTTTAATTTTTTAATTTTTTTTATCCTCAATTGGTTAGGGCCACAATAAGGTGTTCATAAGCTGTCACGCACCCCATTCAATATTATTATCACATTTTTAATTAGAGAAGTATCACAAATTGCCGTTGTAGCACTTCGAAATTCTTCATCATATTCTAGAATCCAAGTTTAAATCCTAGCACCGATATATTACATTATTATTGTTAATTTTGGAAAGTGTAATTTAAAATTTCTTCATACCACAATGTGGATGACACAGTATCATAGAGCTTATATGTTATTATTTTAATTTTGAAATCAAATATAATACAAAGAGTAGATGCAGCTATACGAAAATCATGATTGTGTTTTTGAAGTCACGTTTAAATCACAGTCGTGGAATATTAGTTTATTTTTTTATTTTGAATTTTTTAATTCTAAATTATTTTTGGATAGGAAGATGTGAGCATATGGGGTCATACAACAAGTTATACTTTATTTTGAATTTTTTTATACAAAAAAATCACCACGATCCATGGTTGAGCTTGAAAATCATAAGTATTTTCTTTAATCCTGACTCATGTCCTGACCGCAATATTTTGTTTTTCTTATGTTTTATTTTTCATTTCTAGGTCGGTTAGGTGAATAATGAGGTGTTCATACGATGTCAACCGTGCCGTCATTCTAGCTCTTGGAAATTCATGAACATGTACTTGAATCTCAGTTAAAATTCTAGCTATTGATTACATATTTCTTAATTTTTAAAATTCTAAATCAGTTCGGGATACAATGAGGTGGTCCTAAGTTGTCAAGTACCCCTTTCAATATCATTTTCACATTATTTAAATAGAAAAGTATCACAAATTGCAATTGTAGCGCATCGCAATTCTTCATCATATTCTTGAATCCAGGTTTAAATCCAGGCAATGGTATGTTACATTTTTATTGTTATTTTTGAAAAGTGTAATTTAAAATTTCTTTGGACCACAACGTGGGTTGATGACACAGAGTCATTGAGCTCGTCTGATATTATTTAAATTTTTAAATAAAATATAATACAATGAGTTGTACCTATTCAAAAATGGTGATTTTGTTTTTGAATCCACATTTAAATCATAGCTGTGGTATATTACATTGATTTTCAATTTTGGAATTTTTAATTCTAAATTGGTTTGGGGCAAAAGGCGGCGAGCATATGGGGTCATACAAACAGTTATACATTATTTTTTTATTTTATTTTATTTTTGCACAAAAAAAAAATCGCCACGATCCATTGTGGGACTTCAAAATCACAAGTATTTTCTTTAATCCAAGTTCATGTCCTGGCTGCGATACATTATTTTCTTTTTTTTTTTATTTTTCACATTATAAGTTGGTTAGGTTTATAATGAGGTGTTCATACGATGTGATCCATCCCCTTATATGTCATTTCATATTTTTTAAATAACAAATATTTACCAAGAGCTGGTGTAACACTTGTCAATTTATGAATTTGTAATTGAATTAGGGTTCCAATCCTGGTAGTGGCTTATATATTTTTTAACTTGTTAATTTTTATACTAAATCGGTTCGAGCCTCAATGAGGTATCCATAAGTTGTCATGCACCCCTTTATATTATTTTCACAATGTTTAAATAGAAATGTATCAAAAAAGCTGATGTTGTACTTGGCAATTCTTTATCATATTCTTGAATCTAGGTTCAAACCCAAGCAGTAGTATATTTCTTTATTATTGTTTTTTTAAAGATATAATTTTAAAATTCTTCGGACCACAACGTGGATGACATGGTGTCATTGGGCTCTTCTAATATTATTTAAATTTTGAAACAAAATATAATACATAGAGTAGTTGTAGTGATTCAAAAATCGTGGTTGTGTTTTTGAATCCATGTTTAAATTACAGTCATAGTATATTAGTTTGAATTTTAATTTTGGAATATTTAATTCCAAATTGGATTAGGGCACAAGGAGGAAAGCATATGGGGTCATACAACCAATCTTACATTATTTTCATTTTTTTTTACACAAAACAAATCGCCATGTTCCATATTAGATCTTGAAAATCATGAGTATTTACTTAATCCTGGTTCATGTCATGGCTGCAGCATATTATTTTCTGATTTTCAATTTTTTTTCATTGTAAGTCTGTTAGGTTAATAATGAGGTGTTCATACGATGTCATCCATCCCATCATATATTATTTTCTTATTTTTGAAATAACAATATTCATCAGGAGCCGTTGTAACTCATGGAAATTCATGAATTTGTATTTGAATCAAGTTCAAGTCCTGACACTGGCTCATATATTTTTTAAGATTTTAATTTTTTTATTATAAATTGGTTCGGGCCACATTGAGGTGTTCATAAACAGTCATGCACCCCTTTTTATATTACTTTCACATTGTTTAAATACAAAGTATCACAAAACGCTATTGTAGCGCTTGGCAATTCTTCATTGTATTCTTGAATCTTGGTTAAAATCCTGGCAGTGGAACATTATATTATTATTCTTACATTTGGAAAGTATAATTTTTATTTTCTTCAAACCACAACGTGGATTCGTGATTGTGTTTTCGAATCCACATTTTAATCATAGTCGTGGTATATTACTTTATTTTTTAATGTTGAATTTTTAATTCTAAATTGGTTTGGGGCACAAGAAGGCGAGGATATGAGGTCAGACAACCCGTTATACATTATTTTCAATTTTTAACACAAAAAAAAATTTGCCATGATCCATGGTAGGGCTTCAAAATCACGAATATATTCTTTAATCCCGGTTCATGTCCTGGTTGCGGTATATTATTTTTTTTAATTTTTTTTTCATTGTACGTCGGTTAGGTTAACAATGAGGTATTCATACGATGTCATGCATCCATTCAAATATTATTTTGAAATTTTTAAATTTAAAAATATCTACCAAAAGCTGTTGTAGCGCTAGGCAATTACTGGATTTGTACTTGAATCTCTGTTAAAATCCTGGAAGGTACTTATTTATTTTATAATCTTTTATCCTAAATCGGTTCGAGCTACAATGAGGTGTTCATAAAATGTCATGCAACCCTTTCCATATTATTATCACATTTTTTAATTAGAAAAGTATCACAAATTATCGTTGTAGAACTTAGCAATTCTTCATCATATTCTTGAATCCAGGTTCAAATCTTGGCAGCTGTATATTACGTTATTATTGTTATTTTTGAAAAGTGCAATTTAAAATTTCTTCGAACCAGAACGTGGATTACACGGTGTCATAGAGCTCATATGATATTATTTAAATTTTGAAATCAAATATAATACAAAGAGTAGATATAGCGATACAAAAATTGAGATTGTGTTTTTGAAGTCACGTTTAAATCACAATCAGGGTATATTAGTTTATTTTTTTAATTTTGAAATTTTTAATTCTAAATTATTTTCGGACAGAAGGAGGCGAGTATACGTGGTCATACAACCCATCCCACATTATTTTCAATTTTTTTTTACACAAAACAAATTGCCACATTCCATGATAGAGCTTCAAAATCACAAGAATTTACTTAATCATGGTTCATGTCCTGGCCGTGGTATATTATTTTTTATTTTTTTTCATTGCAAGTTAGTTAGGTTAATAATGAGTTGTTCATATTGTTGGAATATTTTTATGAGCTAACATTAATTGAATTAATTGTTTTCGAAAAACGGGTTAATGGATAATCTATTATTTAAGTAGCCTAAATAATCAGTGATCATATTTTGATTTGGGTTGTGGCATCTTTTATGTAGAAGCCTAGTTAAGTGGCAATCATAGGTTTAGGGTTTCGTTGAAGCCCGTTACGGGAGGGCCCAACGTGAAACCCTAATATATATAACTAAGTCCCCTCCCTAATCTAGAATATAGGGTTTCTTCCCATTGAGAGCTGCCACCACGAAATCTAGATCATAGAGAGGAAGACCTAGTTAGTAATCCGCTATGATAGATTCAATCTCCTACGATGGCTGAGACAGATACGCTTTCGATTACCGTTCTTCATTGTTATGTCCTATAATCCATGTATGTTTACGATTATTAATTAATTCTATTTTATTATGATTATGAGAAATAATCAACACATATGATGTCATCCATCGCTTCATATATCATTTTTATATTTTTTAAATAAAAAATACTTACCAATAGCGTTGTAGCACTTGGCAATTAACGAATGTGTATTTGAATCTGGTTTAAATCCTGACAGCGACTTCTATATTTTTTAAGATTTTAATTTTTTATTATAAATCGATTCAGGCCACAATGAGGATTTATAATAAAAAATTAAAAAATTAAAAATCTGGTTTAAATCCTGACAGCGGCTTCGTCATATTCTTGAATCCTGGTTAAAATCCTGGTATCGGTATATTATATTATTATTGTTATTTTTAAACTGTATAATTTTTAATTTCTTCGCACTGCAACGTGGATTCGTGATTGTGCTTTAAAATCCACGTTTGAATCACAATTATGGTATATTACTTTATTTTTTAATATAATATACCGAATATAATATGCCATGATGCATTGTAGATCTTGAAAATCATGAATATCTTCTTTAATTAATCCAGCTTCATATCTTGGCTGTGGTATATTATTATTTTTATTTATTTTTCATTGTAAGTCGATTAGGTTAATAATAAGGTGTCCATACTATGTCATGCATTCCCTCACATATTATTTTCAAAGTTTTCAATTAAAAAATAGTTACCAAAAGCCGTTGTAGCGCTAGGCAATTCGTGAATTTTTACCAGAATCTCGGTTAAAATCCTTGCAATTCGTGTTCATAAGCTGTCATGCACCCTTTTCAATATTATTTACAATTTTTTTAATTAGAAAAGTATCACAAATTGTCGTCCTAGTACAAGGAAATTCTTTATCATATTCTTGAATCTACATTATTATTGATAATTTTGAAAACTGTAATTTAAAATTTCTTCGGACCATAACATGGATGACACGGTGTCATAGAGCTCATATGATATTATTTAAATTTCGAAATAAAATATAATACAATGAGACATTCATACGATGTCATCCATCTCTTCATAAATTATTTTTATATATTTTAAATAAAAAGACATTTACCAAGAGCCATTTTAGTGCTAGGCAATTAATGAATTTGTACTTGAATCTCGGTTAAAATCCTAGCAGTTGTTTATAATTTTTTTAATTTTCTAATTTTTTATTCCAATTCTATTCGGGCCACAATATGGTGTTCGTAAGCTGTCATGCACCACTTTCATTATTATTTTAAAATTATTTAAATTGAAAAGTATTATAAATCGGCGCTGTAGCACTTGGCAATTCTTCGTTATATTCCTAAATCTTGGTTCAAATCCTGGCAACAGTATATTGCATTATTATTCTTATTTTTGACAAGTATAATTTTTTTATTTTATTTTTTTGCACCGCAACGTGGATGACACAGTGTCATAAAGCTCATATGATATTATTTAAATTTGAAATAAAATATAACACAAATAGTAGTTGTAGCGGTACGAAAATCGTGATTGTGTTTTTGAATTCACGTTTAAGTCACATAAAATTGTTTTAGGGCATAAGGAGGCAAGCGTATGTGGTCATACAACTAGTTGTATGTTATTTTCAATTTTTTTTACACACACACACCAAAAAAAAAAAAAAAAAAACCAAAAGAAAGGACAATCGCCACGTTTCGTGGTAGAGTTTGAAAATCACAAGTATCATCTTTAATCCAGGTTTATGTCCTGGCTGCGGTATATTATTTTTTATATTTCTTATTTTTTTCCTTGTAAGTCGATTAGGTTTTTTTTTTTTTTTTTTTTTCACATTGTTTAAATAGAAAATTATCACAAATAGCTGTTGTACCGCTTGGCAATTCATCATCATATTCTTGAATCTAGGTTTAATTCCTAACAGGGGTATATTACATTATTATTGTTATTTTTGAAAGTATAATTTTCAATTTTTTCGGACCACAACGTGGATAACACGATGTCATAGAGCTCATATGGTATTATTTAAATTTTGAAACAAAATATAATACAAAGAGTAGTTGTAGCGATTTGAAAATTGTGATTGTGTTTTAGAATTCATGTTTAAATCACAATCGTGGTATATTAGTCTATTTTTTAAGGCTGAAATTTTTAATTCTAAATTGTTTTGGAGCACTAGGACTCAAGAATATGGGGTCATACAACTAGTTACACATTATTTTAATTTTTTTTACACAAAAAATATCGCCACAATCCACGGTTGAGCTTGACAAAAAATATCGCCACTTATATTCTTTTATCCTGGTTCATGTCCTGGCTGCGGTACTTTTCAAAAATATTTCATTGTAGGTCGGTTAGGTTAATAATGAGATGTTCATACAATGTCGTCCATCCCTTCATATATTATTTTCAAATTTTTTAAATAAAAAATGTTTACCAAATTTTAGCACTAGGCAATTCATGAATTTGTACTTGAATCTCGGTGAAAATTCTGGCAACTACTTATATATTTTTTAATTTTTTATTCTAATTCGATTCGGGCCATAATGCGGTGTTCATAAGCTGTCAAGTACCCCTTTCAAAATTATTTTAAAATTATTTAATTTGAAAAGTATCAGAAATAGTCGCTGTAGCACTTGGTAATTCTTTGTTATATTCCTAAATCCTGATTCAAATCCTAGCCACGGTATGTTCCATTATTATTGTTATTTTTAAAAGAATAATTTTAAATTTCTTTTGAGCACATCGTGGATGACACGGTGTCATAGAGATCATCTGGTATTATTTGAATTTTGAAATAAAATATAATACAAAGAGTAGTTGTAGCGGTTCAAAAATTATAATTGTGTTTTTGAATCCACGTTTAAATCATAGTTGTGGTATATTCGTTTATTTTTTTATTTTGGAATTTTTAATTCTAAATTGTTTTGGGGCACAAGGAGGAGAACATATAGTGTCATACAACTAGTATTACATTATTTGCAATTTTTTTACACAAAACAAATCTCCATGATTCGTGGTAGAGCTTGAAAATCACGACTATCTTCTTTAATCCAGTTTCATGTCCTAGCTAAGGTATATTAGTTTTTATATTTTTTCATTGTAAGTTGGTTAGGTTAATAATTAGGTGTTCATGCGATGTCATCAATCCCTTCACATATTATATTCATTATTTTTAAATAAAAAAACATTTCCTAATAGTCGTTGTAGCGCTAGGCAATTAGTGAATTTGGACGTGAATCTCAATTAAAATCCTGGTAGTTGCTTTTATTTTTTCTATTTTTTAAATTTTTTATTCTAAATCGGTCAAGACACAATGAGGTGTTCATATGCTGTCATACACCCCTTTTAATATTATTTACACATTATTTATATCGACAATTATCACAAATTGCCATTATCGCACTTGGCAATTCTTCATCATATTCTTGAATCCAGGTTTAAATCCCGACAGCGGTATCTTACATTATTATTGTTATTTTTGAAAAGTATAATTTAAAATTTCTTCAGACCACAACGTGGATGACATGGTATCATAGAGCTCATATGATATTTATTAAATTTTGAAATAAAATATAATACAAAGAATAGTTGTAGCCGTACGAAAATCGTGATTGTGTTTTTTAATTCACGTTTAAATCACCGTTGTGGTATATTAGTTTATTTTTTAATTTTAAAATTTTGAATTCTAAATTGTTTCGGGGTGTAAGGACTTGAGCACATAGGGTCATACAACCAGTTATACATTATTTTCAATTTTTTTACGCAAAAACAATTGTCGCGATCCGTGGTAGAGCTTGAAAATCAAATGTATTTTCTTTAATCCTGGTTCATGCCTAGCTGCGGTATTTTTTTTTATTGCAAGTTGGTTCGGTTAATAATAAGATGTTCATACGATGTCATCCATCCCTTCATATATTATTTCAATGTTTTGTAATTAAAAAACATTTACTCATAGCCATTATAGCACTAGGCAATTTGTGAATTTGTACTTGAATCTCGGTTAAAATTCTGGCCGTGGCATATATATTTTTTAAATTTTTTATTTTTTATTCCAATTCGGTTCAATCCACAATGCGGTGATCATAAGATGTCATGCACCTCTTTAATTATAATTTTAAAATTATTTAAATTGGAAAGTATCACAAATATGCGCGGTAACACTTGGCAATTCTTCGTTATATTCCTAAATCCTAGTTGAAATCCTAGCAGCGGTATATTACATTATTATTATTATTTTTGAAAAGTATAATTTTAAATTTTTTCTCACCACAACATGGATGACAATGTGTCATAGAGCTCATATGATATTATTTAAATTTTGAAATAAAATATAACACAAATAGTAGTTGTAGTGGTACGAAAATCGTGATTGTGTTTTTGAATTTATGTTTAAGTCACAGTCGTTGTATATTAGTTTATTTTTTAATTTTGAAATTTTTAATTCAAATTTTTTTTAGGGCACAAGGAGTCAGGTATATGGGGTCATACAACCAGTTTTCCATTATTTTCAATTTTTTTACGCAAAATCACGACAATCTTCTTTATTCCAGTTTCATGCCCTAGCTGAGGTATATTAGTTTTTTTATTTTTTTATTTTTTTTCATTGTAAGTTGCTTAGGTTAATAATTAGGTGTTCATACGATGTCATCAATCCATTCACATATTGTATTCATATTTTTTAAATAAAAAAAAAACATTTACTAATAGTTGTTGTAGCTCTAGGCAATTTGTGAATTTGGACATGAATCTCGGTTAAAATCCTAGCAGCTGCTTGTATTTTTTCTAATTTTTTAATTTTTTATTCTAAATCCAATGAGGCATTCATATGCTGTCATGCACCCCTTTTAATATTATTTACACATTATTTCTATAGACAAGTATCACAAATTGCCATTATCGCACTTGGCAATTCTTCATCATATTCTTGAATCCAGGTTTAAATCCCGACAGCGGTATCTTACATTATTATTGTTATTTTTGAAAAGTGTAATTTAAAATTTCTTCAGACCACAACATGGATGACACGGTCTCATAGAGCTCATATGATATTATTTAAATTTTGAAATAAAATATAATACAAAGAGTAGTTATGACGGTACAAAAATGATGATTGTGTTTTTGAATTCAAGCTTAAATTACAGTCATGGTATTCTAGTTTATTTTTTAATTTTGAGGAGTAAGGAGTCGAGCACAAGGGGTGACACAACCAGTTATACATTATTATCAATTTTTTTTACGCAAAAAACAAAAATCGCCACGATTTGCGATGGAGCTTGAAAATCACGAGTACTTTCTTTAATCTTGGTTTATGTCCCGATTGCGGTACATATTTTTTTGCATTTCAAGTCGGTTAGGTTGAGATGTTCCTACAATATCATCCATCCCTTCCTATATTATTTCCATATTTTTTAAATAAATAAATAAAACATTTACCCATAGCCATTGTAGCGCAAGACAATTCGTGAATATGTACTTGAATCTCGGTGAAAATCCTAGCAGCTGCTTATATATTTTTTAATTTTTTATTCTAATTCGGTTCGGGCCACAATACGGAGTTCATAAGCTATCATGCACCCCTTTCATTATAATTTTAAAATTATTTAAATTGAAAAGTATCACAAATTGTCGTTGTAGCACTTGGCAATTCTTTGTTATATTCCTGAATCCTGGTTCAAATCCTGGCAACAGTATATTACATTATTATTGTTATTTTTAAAAGTACAATTTTACTTTTCTTTGGACCACAATGTGGAGTACAATTTTACTTTTCTTTGGACCACAATGTGGATGACACGGTATCATAGAGCTCATATGACATTATTTAAGTTTTGAAATAAAATATAATACAAAAAAATAGTTGTAGTGGTTCGAAAATCGTGATTGTGTTTTTGAATCCACGTTTATATCATGAAAAATTGTTTTAGGGCACAAGGAGGCAAGCTTATGAGGTCATACAACCAGTTGTATATTATTTTAAATTTTTTTACACACACACACACAAAAAAAAAAAAAAAAATTAAAAAAATTGTCACGTTCTGTGGTAGAACTTTAAAATCACAAGTATCTTCTTTAATCTAAGTTCATGTCCTGGCTGTAGTGTTGGAATATTTTTTATGGGGTAACACTAATTGAATTAATTATTTTACAAAAATAAGTTAATGGATAGTCTATTATTTAAGTAGCCTAAATAATCAGTGATCTTGCTTTGATTTGGGCTATAGCGTCTTTTATGTAGAAGCCTACTTAAATTGCAAGTGTAAGTTTAGGATTTCGTTGAAGCCTATTATGAGAGGGCCCAACGAGAAATCCTAGTATATATAACTAGGTCTCCTCCCTTGTCTAGTTTAAAAGGGTTTCTTTCCATTGAGAGCTACCACCATAATAATCTAGATCATAGGGAGGAAGACCTAATTAGTAATTTACTGCGATAGATTCAATCTCCTGTGATGGCCAAAACAGGTACGTATTCGATTATCGTTCTTTATTGTTGTGTCCTAATATTCATATATGCTTTTGTATATTAATTAATTCTGTATTATTGTGATTATGAGAGTTAATTTCAACATGTGGTATTGAAGCCTACGTACATAATTTAGGATCTACAATTAAAAATAAATTAATTTTTAATTATATTTTGGAGTCGCAACATTCCCTGTTGCCGAAGCTTGCAACCCTAAACCTGAGAATGCATTGAACTGATCTCATCTATTTTCTCTGTTGGATTTTGACTCAAAAGTGGAGGATCTATAGACTTTATGCTTGATTTTGGGAAATTGAAACTTTGCTTTTGAATGTTAAATTCACTGCTTTATATGATTGTGGATACTTTTATGTTATAGTTATATCGATGATGAATATGTGAACAGAGAAGAGGAATATAGTAATTTTCGTTTAGTCGGTATCCATGTTCCATACTGTGTTGGGCTTTTTAGTAGAGCAATTGAATGAATTTTAAGCTTTTTTATAATGACAGTTGTTGTTACTAGTGAAATATTACTTGCTTAAGCCTCTTCTGAAGAAGTATATACCCTGAATCTCCGGCAAACGATTAACTACTGCTGGAGCTTCAATCATCGGCTCGACCTCCTTCTCCTTACCATCAACCATTTTCGGTGATCCAATGTCCAGATCGGCAAAAGGGAGGCGAAAATAGAGTTTTGATTTAGGAAGTCAGCGCTAGGGTTTTACCCTGAGGTGAGACTTTGTTATTTAAAAAACTCTTTCCCCAACCCTAACCCTAATCGCTATCGCAAACCCATCTCGTTCTTAACCGAGAACAAGGTGGTGGCGATGTTCTGGTGGCAACCCTAAATTTCCCCAGCGAATATTATTCTCAGCTTCAGACCACCCCATATCCAGTGCCGTTTTATTATTCCAGTTCCTGCGCTGGCAAAAGTGGTTACGGTAGGGGAGGACTACCGACATGGCCAAAGAGGCAGGTTCTCGAGCTTGAGTCTTTAGATGATGGTATGTTGGAGGAGCTTCTGGAATCTAAAGACCAGAAGAAGAAAAGAAAAGATTGAGAATTTTGATTTTTTGGGTTTTTCCTTTTTGATGTTTTGTTTTCCTAATTTAAGTCTAGTTGGGTTTCGGATCTTGGATCCAAATCTGTCTGTACAAAAATGTGCTCAGCCTCAATAAATGGTAGAAACCCATAAATAGTGTCCAAGCAATTAGGTCAAGTGGGAAACGGGTGATTTTTGAAGCATGTTATAAAATATAATAGGATATTTGTCAACTGTAATTGCCTTGCAAGCCAACGCTTGGGGCTTAGTGCATGGGGCGTGTAGAGTCCATCACCGATCCGTTTTGGTTTTTTTTTTTTTTTTTTTACTCGTTTTTTTGTCCTCTATTTTTCTAAATAATTTATTTTATATTTTGAGAATGAAAAATATTTTTTAGTTAATTATTAGTTATTTATGTGATTTAATTAGCTTATAATTAATTTTTGGTATATTTTAATGTTGAAAATTTACTAGAAATTATGTTAGTTTATGTGAAATAGGATTACAGTACTCACTCTCCCTAGATTAATATATTTTGATGTGTGCTCTCCTAATTAGTTTTAAGTTACATAAAACTAATTTAATAATTAATATAAGACTCTCTCTCTCCAATTGTGGCTCTCCTAGCATGCCGAAACAGTAGTTTCATCTATGAAAGCCTTATTTAATCCTTTTTGGGAAGGGTATTATTACATTATTGGCCCCTAATATTTAGGATTTATATCAAATCAGTCCCAAAATTTAGCACAATTCCAATTTTGTCCTTCTATTCCCAAAACTTTTGTCCAGTTTTGAAACCAATTGGATTTGTATTCCCATGTTCTGGACTGTTGTTATGATGCTAGGTTGTGCTTTGTCCAAGAATTGATGTTTTTTGGAACTAATCCCAAGTTTTTTTGGTTCTGCGAGAACGTTTTTATTCGATTTTAAATTCACGTATCGCATATTTACTTAGTGATTGAAACTAAGTTCATTGGACCACACCAATAACTTGTGATATTCAGTCATCCTTATGGGGAAAAAAGTCTTTTTGACTGACCAATAAGCCATATGGAAGTATCTGCAATAGGGAAGAACCTACCGGGTGCTTGATTTTCTTTGAAGTTAAGTGGTGGAGTATCATGCCTGAATAAACGACCTCTTATATTAAACTTACATGGACCAATTTTTTTATGTCATCATGGAAAAAGGAAAAATAACATTAATATAATTGTCGGATCATTATTTCTAAACCATGGCAAGTTTCAAAGCATTCTTCTTTGTTGTATAATCATAGTAACAACTACTTCATGATATACCTGACTTGTAAAACTTTAGTGCTTTGATTTCTTACTGGTCAACATTGTCACTCACCTATAATATGGTTTAAAATTCTAAGCTCTATATGCTAAATGGGAAAACTAGTACCAAATTGTTGTGTTCTTAAAACATAACAGAGTACTGCACATATTATTGGGTTGGAGCTTTATCATGTTTGTTATTATTGTATAATTTCGGCTTCTAGCTTTTGATTTATGAGATGTCCTCCTAATTCACTTAGCGTAAAAATGCAATATACGTTGGCTATCCTTATTAAGGTTTAGGGTTTTAACACTTTATACACGGAAGTTTGACTAAAATCTCACTTTGATCCAAGTTGTTTCAATTTAAACATATAAGACGTCATATTAACTTTATATTATTATTTTTTTTCTGAAGTGTAATGAACTGAAATTAGTAAGAAGGGTTAATTACACAATTAACCCATAAAGTTTAGAGGTTCTGTAAATTTGTCCATATGATTTTGGTTCATGCATTCTTTTATTCATGTATTTGATGGTTAGGAATTCTAAAGTTGATCGACTCCTTATCTTTTTATTTGTTATCTTTATGAAATATTTACATGATGAGTGATATGATTGAGAGAAATATATCATTGTTTTGTTTTGGTAACTTGATGGAAGCTAAATTAAATAGAGCACTATTGAGAAGTGGTCGTAGATAATCAGATGTATGATATGTATTATGAAATCTTGGTGGGTTAAGTATGATGTTAATAACCAATTTGGTTATTACTACACTTTCCATCAACAAAAATGAGATCTTTCATTTTTTAAATTTGGGCTATGTTTGGGGCAATATATTTGCATTTTGGAATGGAAGAAAAATACTAAGTTATTTTTTTACAATTTTGCATGGGTTTCTTCTTGTATTGTCTAGGTCTTAAAGTGTTTAATGGGTCATATATATATTTTGATGAGCCTGTTAGGCCATTAATCATTTATTAATTAACAAGGCTGATGGAATTACTAATATGGATAAATTATTCATGAACATATGAGAAGATCTTGAATTGCAAACACCATCACCGCGACTAGAAAATCTTGGTAGGGATCAAAGTTTAGACTCATTATATAGATATTGATTTTAGGTTTAGACCTATGTAATATCTCAGCCAACTGGATTTTTTTAAGTACAACTCTCGACTTTTTGAGGTTCATATTAAGGAGACCATAAAAACACTAATTATGATTAATTATAGTTTTCAAAATTTCAAGCCCTTAATTTGCTTTTATTCTAAATAGAGACTAATTCAATAATTAGTTTAAGAGTGCAGTAAAATTATTATTCAAATTCTTGCAACCATAATTGATCGTTGATCACTAAAAGTATATTTTATAACGTATTTCATCTTGTTTTGATCATATGCATATTTGTCGCCAATATGCACTGTTGTTGTTGGGCAATATAGTTTAATTTTTCTATTTTGCAACGGTTGCTTATGAATTGTTAAGGTTATTTTACCAAAGTGATTTAACCAATATATTATTGATGAGGAAAATTTTAGATTAATTCGTGTATTCACCTGCCCAAAGAGAGTTGTTGTGTAGATTAATTTAATTGTTGCATAATATAGTTTAATATTCTCAATTTGGAACGGTTGCTTGTGAATTGTTGAGGTTATTTTACCAAAGTGATTTAACCAACATAGTTTGCAAGTTTTCGAGTTCCTATTTTGTTGATGGAAAAATTTTAGATTAATTTATGCATTCACCTGCCCAAAGGGGGTTATTGTGTAAATTAATTTAATTGCTTAAGGATATTATGTAAAATAAATAATTTGATAAATTTGTTTTCCCAAAAGGAATGAATTTTGAAAGATTATTTGTCTTATTATGTTTTGAAGGAAATATATAGATTTTAAGATCAATCTACCTAAAAGGAAAGGATTTTTAAATCTGTATTTTTTTTTTTATTTTGTTGATTCTCACGATTAAAGAATAATTGATTATTCTACATTTGGGCTAGCTCCCATTGCTGGTGGAAAGCGATTCGTTAGCTTTGGTTCATTCTGTAAGGAAGGATAGTCCAGTCTGGTCGATTGTCCATCTTTAGAACACAGTTCGGTTTTGGATTCTATCATTTGACATTCAGATTGCTCATGTTCATTGAGAATGTAACTTTGTTGCCGATAGTCTAGCTAATATTGTTTCGAATAGCCCTTTATTGTTTCCTACAGATAGCCCATTACCTCACGCCGTTCTTTCTTACGTTCGTGAGGATCAAGAGAGTTTTCCACGTCTTAGATTGTAACTTTTTCGCTATTTAAAAAATAAAATATATATATATATATATATTGATTATTGTAGACTCTGTCCAAATGGAGTTTTTTATAACACAATTGATTTTTATATTGTATTACATATGCTTAATTGGGCATTTTGCCTATTACTCATAATTGATCTAGTTGTAATTTTTTATGAAAGTAGTTTCTTTTTTATTGTGAACAACAATAACGCCACAATGAAATTCTAAATTAATTCTTGGATTTAATGGGAGTCTCTGTAATTTCTTTTATTTCGATGATTGTGTCGTATAAACATTGATCACTATTGTTTTAACGTTTTCCTTATTTTGTTGATATTCATACTTAAAGAATAATTATTTATTGTAGACTCTGCCCAAAAGAGAGTTTATGATGACTCAATTGATTCTTGTGTCGCTTATACTTATTTGAGCATTTTGATTTTCTGGTTTAATGATTTTTATTTTTTTTTGTATTTTCTTTTATTTCTATGATATGTTGTGACCATTATTGTTATGCGTTTGACAAAATTGAAATCTATTTTGTGGGCCCAGTGAACTACCCGAGAGGGGGGAGAATTGGGTAGATAAAACAATTATCAGAGAAAAAAATACTTCAATAATCCAAATAATTAATTTTAATCGTAAATTAATTATTATCTTTATATCACAGCGGGAATATGAAATCAACTAGGAGCACACCAAACAACAAAAATAAATAATGTAAAGATAGTGGCACACCAGAAATTAATACTAGTTCACTAATCCACTCTTGGCTAATCCAGTCCTCCGAGCCTCACGGAGAGTCACACCCACTGAACTTAAGATTCTTTTAAAGGTAAGAACCAAACCCTCACAAAGATTCTTTTACAGGCTCAGAATCAAACTTTACAAATTCCTTTTCACAGGCTTAGGAATAATATCTACTTTTTATAGGCTGAAGAATAACCTAATTCTTTTTTAAACTAAGGCTAAACAATCAAAACCTCACAAACACTCTAAATATCCTTTTACCCAGTAAGGATTTAACCGTTAAAAAATTCTTACAAAACAATTCAATTCAAAAAGAATTACTACATCAATCTCTTTACAAGAAGAGACTGAAATTAGTTACCCTTAGATTAAATGCTCCCAACAGTATTCAATCTGTCACTCAACTCACCAATTAAAAATTGACAAGTGATTTTTCTCACTCGGAGCTTCTACCACCCTAGATAAATTGGAACTCAATTAATATTCCAAAACTAGTGATAGAAAAGTGAGATATTCAAAATCTGATTTTAAACAAAAATGGGTAGCACGTAATCAGATTGATTCAAGAAATTGTTTCAAAAATATTTTTCAATAAAAAATTAGAAAACAATTTCTAAAGATCAAATTCAAAATATAATCAAGAAATACTAAATAGAAAGTAATTTGGAAAGATCTCACCATGAATTTACCGAAAGAAAAATTATAACAATGTCACTTCAGATTCGGTAGCAGTAATGATCTATAGTATATAATTCACAATAATAACTCTTAGAAAAGCTCTCACAATTCTCAATATGATTTCTCTTAGAGAATCTCAGTATAATACTCTTGATCTCTATATCTCTAATAGGAAAAACGCAGATCTATATAAATGGGAATAAAATAAGCTCTCTAACGGCTAGTTTCTACTTGTTATGACACTTAATTTCTCTTATAGACCCCTTATATCATTAGGACTTCATCATGATTTAAATCACTTAATTATAACTTTTAAACTTCTTAATTAAGTCCCTCAAATATTTCTCAATCACAATTAAATAGGATAAAAGTATTTCATGTACCAAATTGAAATATATTCAAACTTAATGAACCATATATATAGGGATATCATAATATATGTTGCATATCTCAAATAACATTAAATCCATAATATATCTCTTGAATTCTAACCAAATATCAGCTAGTAACGGCTACTTTTAGAATAAAATTCAGAATTTCATAATATCCTGAAATAGTCCAATAAGTCGATTGACCAAGATTACCTGTCGACCGATCGATTCAGGATGTAGCCAAGCCAAATATTTTGTGCCCATTGGTCAACCTATCTGTCAGCCTAAAGATTCAAAGAGTTCTATTTCTTATCACGGGTCGATCGCTCTGTCGACTTATAGATACAGGGGGTTCATATTTAAGCATAAGTCGACCTACCTATTGACCGAGAGATACAGAGACTTTACCTTCCATGCTCCGATCGACTTACTAATGCTGGAACACTTCTCTCAATTCGTTTTTAATCCATTTGCTTTGACGTTTTCACCTCTTTAACTGATTTCATTTCTCGGTTAGCTCCACTAAATACTTAAATTCAATTTTAATCAATTATTAATATTTCTTTTTCAATTACACATAGGAGCAATTAATTTAACTAATTAGGATCCTATTAAAAACACACATATTTATAAAAATTATTTAAAAATCTTTTTGTGTCGTGTGTGATCCTAATTGGGATATTAAGAGTTGAAATTTAACCTGAGTTATTTTCCCTAGGTTCTTCAAATTCTTCAATCTCTTAATCCTTCATCATCTTTGTCATCTTATCTTCATCATTTGGAACTAAAACTGAAACACTTAATCAAACCGTTAGTTCCACAAAAAATATTAACATTTAATTGTCCATCAAAATCTTAAGATCAACATATTTGATGATCATCATTATTACATATTATATTGTTGCGTATCATACTATTTGAATTGATCATATTAAACCAAGGTTTAAAACCTGTATCGTTCAAGGTACATGTTATGAATACGAGTGTCATTGAGTCTTTTCATTATCTAGTTTAGTGAGAGTTTTTTTATTTCCTTTTATTTCGATGATTACGTTGTAACCACTATTATTATGCATTTTACAAAATTGAAATCTATTTGATGATCATTATTATTGCATATTTTATTGTTGCATATCATGTTATTTTAATTAATTATATAATATGGTATCTTAACATATTGTGCCTTAAGAATTACAATTGTATAGTTTTGGTTGTCACAAATCACTATTTTGAGATCCTGTGATGTATTGTTAGTGATAGATGACTTGTTAAAGTCAAACAATTTCATATTGTTGAGAAATTGCAGTAGTTTCATTTTGTTGAGAAACTATAATTAGCAATTTTGTTTTGTTAAGAAATTGCAACAGTTTCATTTTGTTGAGAAACTGCAATTAGCAATTTCGTTTTGTTAAGAAATGTCAGCAATTTCATTTTGTTGAGAAACTACAATTAACAATTTCGTTTTGTTAAAAAATTGCAGCAATTTTATTTTGTTGAGAAACTGTAATTAACAATTTCATTTTGTTGGGAAATTGTAATGAGGACTGATAAGAAATAATGCATATAAATAATGATCACATGTTGGCATTAGTTTCATACTACACTACTGGGCTTACGATTTATGTCGATATGGTTATAAGTATTTGTGAGTATGAATGGTCTTATGTTTGTTGAGATTAATCTATATACCATCATAATCCAATTTTAAGATCATGTTGGACTAGATAAGTTTATCAAGATGCTACTTATAGACTATCATTTCTTTAAATAAAAGTTGTGGTCACACCAAAAATAAATTTTTTTATGTTATTAACTCGAGAGTCTTATTATCAAAATTAAATTTATTCAATTAATGTAGCCTAAGTGGGAGAATGTTGGAATATTTTTTTATGGGCTAAAATTAATTGAATTAATTATTTTACAAAAACAGGTTAATAGATAGTCTATTATTTATGCAGCCCAAATAATCAGTGATCATATTTTAATTTGGGTTTTAGCGACTTTTATGTAGAAGCCTAGTTAAGTGGCAATTGTAGGTTTAGGGTTTCATTGAAGCTCGTTATGGAAGGGCTGATAGGTGTAAAATACCTATCTATTTCTAAACCGAATTTACCAGGTTTTGAGTATTTTATTAATGTTTTAATTACGTTTTAGTTGTTTTTTATATAAGTCAGGTGAAGGGCCGTAAACAATTTACAAACCGAGCGAAACGGTGGGAAATTGGTAAAGAAAAGTTGAAAAAGTAAAGTTTCAAAGCCTGCAGAAAATCCGCCTAGGCGAAGAAAACCACCGCCTAGGCAGAATTCCATCAGAAAGTTGGTATGCTGCAGTTCTAAAATCATCCAAGGCGAAGAAACGATAGCCTAGGCATAATTCCGTCAGAAGGTTGGGCGCGTTGAAGTGTTGAAATCCGCCTAGGCGAAGAAACTACCGCCTAAGTGGAAATTAGTTAGAGTGAAAAGAAGACTAAGAAGTTAGTCCTACGCCTTGGTGAATAAACCATCGCCTAGGCGGATTTTTAACCGACTTAACCTTCGCGTAGACGAAGATTCTACCGCCTAAGCGAATTTCGCAGAACAGGGCAAAATATTTGTTTAGATATTTTTGAAACCTTTGGACTATATATACCTCTTTCCCATGCCTGAAAAGTGTTGTTCATGATCCCTAACCCTAGTATAGAGTTCTTCAGCTATATTTGAGAGATCAAGGAGGAGGTTCATCATTCGGGTAAAGAGAAAAATCACTTGCGGATTGATCATTAGCGACAGTGGATCGTTTCACTTTCAGATTTGATCGTTCTTCTCTTGCTTTTATCATTGTAATTACTTTTTCATATCTAATGATGTTGAATCACTCTTGTTTTGGATGGTATATAGCTAAGATCTTGTAGTATTAATTAAATGTTACTTAGGTGTTGTTGAAATCATGTAAATGTTAAGTTGAATGAATTAATGTTACTTTAACGTGTTGTTTGTCTAAATCCGATTGTGTTTACCGTTATTCTTGATATTATGCTTGTATTGATAAACCGAGAATATGGGGCTTGACACTCGAGAGAGGTAACCCCGGATTCGGACTAGGATAAATGCAACGTGACGTTCTAATGACCCGGGAAGGCATTAGAACGTATGCAATCCATGATGTTGGCTTAAGACTCATGCGACCTAGGGTCGTTAAATCGTTGAGGGGGATTTCTTCGTTGACACGAAGTCGTGTAATCCCCCATCTTACGCTCGGGAGAGATAGCGGAGAAGTTATCGATACAAAGATTATCGGAATAGATAAACACTGTTATAGCTAACTAAATGAAGTCAATTATGCATTATGTGAAATAAATCAATACCTAAGTAATTAGTGTAATTATAACTAACCTCATAGTTGTCATTTATCTTAGTAGATTAAATAGAATACAAACAATTTTTGATTAGTCGAGATAATACGAGACTATGTCAATCACAATATTCAACCAAATTACACGTGTTCCCAGCGGAACGATATCCGATCCTACAAGATCCATTATATTAAAACTAGACCTCGTATACTTGAGAGTAGTTAATACACGAGGATCCAAATCCTCCACCGTACAAGTTTTTGGTGCCGTTGCCGGGGAATTACGGTGTTTTTCAATTGAGTTGATATTGTGATCAAGTAGTTGAATGTTAATCACGATAATTCTTTTGCTTTTAATTTCATTCAATTCATTTGTTTATTTGATTTATTTATTTGAACTAAGCAGTGCATGCGGTGTAGGAAATGAATTAGTAAACAGAAATAGGAGAAAGCTACCACTATGGCCGAGGGAGGTAAAAACGTCCCGCAACCGCCGGAGCCGCACGTACTCCAACCTCCGGAACAAGAGCGCCTACAGAGAGTCCTTAGGGATTATTATCAACCATTGATGCTGGATAATTATTCAGGTATCGGGAGGCAACCAATCCAAGCGAATAATTTTGAGTTGAAGCTCGCCCTAATCAACATGGTTCATCAAAACCAATATGGCGGGAATCTTGATGAGGATCCCAACATCCACTTGGCAACTTTTCAGGAGATATGTGACACTGTGAAGATCAATGGTGTTACAGAAAATGTTATACAGTTGAGGTTATTCCCATTCTCATTACGTGATAGAGCACGGGGTTGGTTCCAATTGATCCAACCGGGAAGCATAAATACTTGGGAGGACCTTGCACAAAGGTTTCTCACTAAGTTCTTTCCACCTTCCAAGACTTCTCAGCTCCGAGGCGAGATTGCGCAGTTTCGCCTGAGAGACTTTGAGCCATTATTTGAGGCGTGGGAGCGATTCAAGGATCTATTGCGAAGGTGCCCCCAACACGAGTATCAAGATTAGTTTCAAACCCAATTATTTTACAACGGGTTGGATGGATAAACCGAAACGATCGTTGATGCTGCCTCGGGGGGATCGTTGTTGTCCAAAACCCCGACCCAAACTAATGCACTATTGGAAGAAATAGCGGCTAACAATTATCAATGGACGAATGAGAGAATCTCTTCTATCCAAGAATCTGACCATATTGCAACGTTATCGGTCCAAGTGTCCAAGCTCTCAGATCAATTGGTTGCCTTGTCTACTAAAAGCGTTTTGTCTCAAAGGGAGGAGAATATTGCAAGTTGTTCTCAATCCGGATTGGATAATGAATTCGAGGAATGCCACTTTCTGAACAATCGAGCTTATACCTTCAGGCCCGCTACCAACATTACAACTCATTACAATCCTGGACTTCACAACCATGAGAACTTCTCATATGCGAATAATCAGAACTCTTTGCGGCCACCTCCGGGATATAGAAATCAAGCTCCGGGATATCCGATGCAATCCAATCATCAAATGAAACAACCGCCGATGCATAATCCAAAATCAAATTTGGATGAAGTAATGGGTTTGTTTATGAAGGAGACTCAGACTATGATGGATGAGACGCATAACCGGCTAAACAAACCCTAAGGAATGCAAGGAGATTAAATTGAGGAGTGGAAGAGAAGTGGAGGTGAGCAAGCCAATGGAAAACGAGCCGAGAGTGAGTCGTGAGTTTCATCATGATGAACCAAGAACAATTGCGAAGGAGGAAGTTGAAGTAAAAATCAATGAAAGAAATGAGAAGCTGAGTGAAGACTTGAATGAGGATAAGAACGAAGAGAAAGTTGAAGAGAGAAGAAGAGATAAAAGGGTAATGCCAGGGCGAGTAACATTTTCAGAAAATCCATCGATTCTAGTAACCCCATTGCCATATCCTCAAAGATTCCAAAAAAGGAAGTTGAATGCCCAATTTGAAAAATTTCTTGAAATCTTCAAGAAAATTCACATTAATATTCCTTTTGTGGATGCATTGGAGCAAATGCCCAACTATGGCAAGTTCTTGAAAGATATCATGACAAAGAAGAGAAAGTTGGAGGAGTACGAAACGTTAAAGCTAACGGAGGAATGTAGTGCAATACTACAAAGAAAGTTGCCTACCAAATTGAAGGATCCGGGTAGTTTCACAATTCCGTGTACTATCGGGAAATCTCATTTTGATAAGGCTTTTTGTGATCTTGGGGCTAGTATAAATTTGATGCCTTCTTTTGTTTATCGGAAGTTGGGACTCGAGAGTGCAAAGCCCACAACGATCTCCCTCCAAATGACGGATTGTTCGTTAACCTATCCTAAATGTGTCATTGAAGATGTGCTAGTGACAGTCGACAAATTTATTTTTTCAATGGATTTCGTTGTGCTAGAAATAGAAGAACATAGATAAATCCCGATCATCCTAGGAAGACCTTTCCTTACAACGGGAAAGGCCTTAATCGATGTGCACAATGGAAATATGACGTTAAGGGTGAATGATAAAGCGATAAGGTTCAATATTTTTAAAACTATGAACTTTTCGGATGAACTTCCCAAATGCAATCGAGTTGATGTTGTGGACTCTTGCGTGAGGGAGTTCTTTCTTGCAAATATGGAGACGGATTCGTTAGAGCATACTCTCACAAATTTCTTATCTATGGGGGATCTTGGTGATGAAGGCTCTACCACGGAATTTGATGTTGTGGACTACGTGCTGACTTTGGATGCTCAATCTAAAGATGTAGAGGATCCTATTCATGTGGTGGAGATTGAAGAAGTTGTAAACTCTCCTGAGGAATCAAATCCGCCTCATGGTGGATTATTACTCAATCAATTACTGGAACATCTTCGGTATATCTTTTTGGGAGAGAATTCAACTAACCCGATTATAATTTCATCATCTTTGATGGAAGAAGAGGAGAGTAAGTTGCTGAGAATCTTTTAGCGGCATCGATCCGCTTTTGCTTGGTCTATATTGGATATCAAAAGAATTAGCCCTTCGGTTTGCATGCATAAGATTTTGATGGAGGATGCATTCAAACCCTCCATTGAATATCAACGGTGGCTAAATCTGGCTATGAAGGAAGTAGTGAGAGTGGAGGTGTTGAAGCTCTTGAATACGGGAATTATATATGCTATATCCGATAGTGAGTGGATTAGCCCGATGCAAATGGTGCCCAAGAAAAAAGGCATGATGATGGTGAAGAATGATAAGGATGACCTTATTCCTACACGGACTATCACAAGATGGCGTGTGTGCCTTGATTATAGAAGGTTGAATAAGGCGATGAGGAATGATCATTTTTCTCTTCTTTTCATTAACCAAATGCTTGATTGATTAGCCGGATATGAGTACTATTACTTTCTTGACGGCTATTCAGGTTACAATCCACTGGAAGACTATGAAAAGACTACTTTCACATGCCCGTATGGGATGTTTGCTTATAGGCGTATGTCGTTCGGCCTTTGCAATGCACCAACAACTTTTCAACGGTATATGATGGCAATATTTTCAAATATGGTGGAAGAGAAAATGAAAATCTTCATAGATGACTTCTCAGTCTTTGGGTCATCTTTTGATCACTGCCTATACAATTTGGCTCTTGTTCTTGACCAATGTGAAGAGAAAAATTTAGTTCTCAATTGGGAGAAGTTCCACTTTATGGTTAAAGAGGGGATCGTCTTGGGTCATCGAGTCTCTTCCAAGGGGCTTGAGATGGACTGAGCAAAGATTGAAACGATTGAGAAGCTTCCGCCACCAATTAATGTGAAAGGAGTTCGAAGTTTCTTAGGGCATGCCGGCTTTTACCGACGCTTTATTAAGAACTTCTCGAAGACAGTGAAGCCGTTATGTCACCTACTTGAGAAGGAAACTCCATTTGAATTCAATGAAGCTTACTTAGAAGCATTCAAAGCGATAAATGAGAAGTTGATCACGGCTCCAATAATGGTTGCTCCGGACTGGGAGGTGCCATTTGAGATTATGTGCGACGCGAGTGACTATGCCGTTGGCATGGTGTTAGGACAACAGAAGGAGAAGATCTTCCGATCAATCTATTATGCAAGTAAGACATTGAATGATGCCTAGGAGAATTATACCACGACAGAGAAAAAAATGCTAGCTGTTGTTTTTGCTTGTGATAAGTTTCGGTCTTATATCATTGGTTCAAAAGTGATCGTCTACACAGATCACGCGGCTATGCGATACTTATTTGCAAAGAAAGATGTCAAGCTAAGATTGATAAGGTGGATTCTTCTATTGCAAGAGTTTAATGCTAAAATAAGGGATAAAAAGGGGAGTGAGAACGTTGTTGCTGACCATTTGTCAAGGTTGATTCAAGAAGATGTTGGTAAGGAGTCTAGCATCATGGAGGTGTTCATAGACGAACAACTATTTTCAGTTGAAAATGCACTTCCTTGGTATGCGGACATTGTGAACTATCTTGCATACAATGTGTTACCACCTGATTGGACTAAAGCCAAAAGGAAGAAATTCCTTTTCGATTCAAAGCATTATTTGTGGGACGAGCCGTTGATATTCAAGAAATGTGCTGATCAGGTAATCCGTAGATGTGTTCTGGAGGAGGAGATGGCTAGTATTCTCTACCATTTCCATTCATCACCTTGTGGTGGCCATTTTGGTGCGACTCGGACAGTAGCGAAAGTACTTCAATCAGGTTTTTTCTGGCCTTCCTTATTTAAATATTCATACACGTTTGTGAAAACTTGTGATACATGCCAAAGGGTGGGTAACATATCGAAAAGGCATGAATTGCCATTGACATCTATTCTTGAGCTTGAGTTGTTTGATGTGTGGGGCATTAATTTCATGGGGCCATTTCTGCCGTTATTTAGCAAGGAGTATATTTTGTTAGCGGTGGATTATGTGTCCAAATAGGTCGAGGCCGTGGAAACACCTACCAATGATGCCAAAGTGGTTTTAAAGTTCCTTCAACAAAATGTCATGACACGGTTCGGGACACCTCGAGCCTTAATCAGTGATGAGGGAACTCACTTCTGTAACAAAATGCTTAGTGCTTTGTTGGCAAAGTATGGGGTTAGGCATAAGGTGGCGCTACCATACCACCCACAGACAATTGGCCAAGCTAAAGTTTCAAACCGAGAAATCAAGCTAATTCTGGAGAAAACGGCTCATACTAATCCCAAGGATTGGGCGATGAAGCTTGATGATACTTTATGGGCATACCGCACGTCTTTTAAGACACTGATTGGCATGTGTCCGTATCGATTGGTGTTTGGGAAAACGTGTCATTTGCCCGTTGAATTGGATCACCATACATTCTGGGAGATTAAGAAACTCAACTTTGACCTAAAGGCATCTGGTGCGCAACGTCTCCTCCAATTGAATAAAATGGAAGAATTCTGACACGAGGTATATGAGAGTTCCAAGCTTTATAAAGATAAAACAAAGCGGTGGCATAATAAAATGAAGACAGACGAACTTTTCGAGTCAACGGTGAGCGGATCAAGCACTACTTCAAGGATGAAGAGCGAGTTGTGGAGAACATCTCCCTCATTGAAGGATAAAGCCGGAATTCATAAATGTCCAACTAGGGACGTAAAACCAAGCAACATCTTTTGATATGTTGTCGAGGGAAACGAACATTCCCAACTTTTGTATAAATTACTTTATGGAGATCGTATTGATCTCGGAATATTTTTTGTGGTAAACTGATGAGGCTCAATACTTAGGGTTGAATTACACGCTAAAAATCGTTTGAGGAACAAAGTGGAAGTAAGTGCCATAGAGAAGAGTGGTGAAAACATGAAGAAATCCAGAAAAAAATTTACACTGATGAAAATTCACCTAGGCGGAAAAACCACTGCCTAAGCGAAAATATGGCAGTAGCTGAGTTTTTATACTAGCGTAAATTTGCCTAGGCAGAAAAACCATCACCTAGGCGGATTAACGACAAAAATCAAATGTTTTTACATTAGTATAAATTTGCCTAGGCGAATTAGAGTCAGAAACCATTAAGTTTTACACTGACATAAATTCGCCTAAGCGGAAAAAACCACCGCCTAAGCGGATTAATGTCAGAAGGTCTTCTAAACAAATAGGCGCTACTTCTCCTAGGCGGAAAAACCTCCACCTAGGTGAATTCGCGTCAGCCCTGTTTTAAAGAGGAGCCCTTCCCCTTCGCAAACAGCACTCCCCCCTAAAATTTTCGGAAATCTCTCAACTTCACCATTCCAAATCCTTTCCTCCCTTTATAAATTCATCCTACATTTGTGAAAAACTTGGATTTCCACCAAGAATCTTCATCCAAACATTGGATTCTCTCCCCCATTTTCAGAAATCTAAGGTTTAAAGGGTGAATAGGGCGAAATCAACCTCTTCAGGCGATTTGACCGAAATTGTTCAACAAGTAAGTGTGAATGATCCTATTTTTCATTTAATTGTTTAAATATTTGCTTGATTTTGCATATTTATTTAAAAAATACTTGGATTTAGATAGAACTCTAAACCCTTAACCCCTAGTTTCATATTTGTCATGTTCTTAGGGCTTTAGGGTTGATTTTTGGTGAAGACTATCATGTTTATGTGTAGATACACTATGTTAATGGTTTACTTTAAGCTATATTGAGAAATTCGTATTGATTTGGTTTTGGTTGGTATGTGGTTGTTATAAAGGCAATGAGTGTTCGCTGACAATGGGTTGAATTGTGTGTTCTATTGTTATTATTGTGGCTTGTGTTGTGATTATGATTTATAGGCAAAATGGCCATGCATCGAGCATCTAAACAACCACGCAAAGAAGAATCTTCGGTTGCCATGGATTACAACTCCTCAAAATTCATTTCAAAGCAAGCCGAAGCCCATTTCAACGGATATGAAAGTAGGCACACCGACATTTGCTAAAGCGGGTTCGGACCTTTGCAAGAACTCCCTGAAAAATTTAGGACAATCATACAAAGTCAAAAATGGGAACAATTATGTGCTTTACCCCTACCAGGGGAGTTGGCCTTGGTACGCGAATATTACCGAGGCCACTGGCTTTCAAATAAAGGTCCGAAGCACCCCAAATTTGTTCAGTACGGATAACTTCAATGTGTTGTTGGGTTTGACGGGGCCGGAAGCCTCGCGGGATTTATCTGAAGCTGCCACACCAATGATGAATACTGTGATCCAGGCCCTGACTACGGGTGACACACAATGAAAAAACACATGGCAGGGTCAGGCCATCTTTAAGGCGCAGTTTCTGAGGCCACTCCCACAGATATGGCATCATTTCATCTGTGGGAATCTGCTTCTTACCTCCCATGTTTCAGATGTTTCCAAGGAACGAGCTTTTATACTTTATGGCATCGATAGAGGGACCCCCATCAATGTCAAGTGGCACATGTACTCTTTGATTCTTCATGCGGCCAGAACGACGAAGGGTGGTCTTCCTTTTTTCTTATTCTTAATCGTTCTATTTACGCGTGCCAGAGTTCAATTCACAGAGACTAGCCCTTAGCAACCTATTCATCCACTCGATCTTTCAATGATTAATCGATTGTGGAATGGAGGACCAATCGACCTGGCTAAGCGGCCAGTGGAGGGAGATGAGGGTCCTGGAGAAGAAGAAGCAAGCCCTTCGGAAGTACCGATACCCAAAACCCGCTGCGACCAACTGAACCAAATTTCGCGTGATATCCATGGTCTCTGATCTGACATGAGCCATCTTGAACATAAATTTTCTCGGATGAAGATTTACATGGATCACTACACTAGGCAGCAAGATCAAAATCAAAGGGTGCTATTCGAGCACCTCGGAATCGACATGATATGTTATACGCCTGTGTCGCCTTTCGAGACCGATGAGCCGCAACCACCATCTCTTCCCCAATGAATGGTAGGAGGTTAGACTATTATGTCTTCCTTCCTAGGTATGTGTCCGACCCAGTTTTCAATACTTAGATGTCTATTCTGTTATTGGGTTCTCTGCTTAGGTAGTAAGGACACTGGCTCGTTCAAGTTTGGGGGTATTAAACATGGGAGCATGTATTTTCTGTTCTTTTTGGGATATTTTGGGATATAAAGGATGATTTTTTATTTATTTTTTTGATGTGAATGATGTAGGAAAAAAAAATTGTGGACAAATTATTGTTTGTAATGGTATTAATGTTTAGCTTTTGTAAATTTTGAAATTCTTTTTGTTGTGCATGTGTAATGATTAGTTATGAATGTATAAGGATAATTAGTATAAGTATGTTAGTTTGTAGAATTAGAGTAGATATGTTAATGAATGTAGTTGTACGTACGAACCATGTCCCGAAGATGAAAATTATCCCCATGTCCTAAAGATGAAAATTATCCCCAAATTGTATATTGAGGTCGGGGGTAATGCCATTCATGGGTGTTTTGTGTGCTTAGAATGTCGATTAGGTAAAAATTATTTTGATCCTAAATCACACGATCCCATAGACTCATTGTATAATTAGTTGAACGATTTGACACCAATTATTTAGTAATAAGTTATGACAGAAATGAGGAATCTAGAACTTGATTGGGGGAGGCTTGAGGCGAAATTATAACTTAGGTAATTCCGAAGGCATTATATAGGCCTTCATTTTTATCGCTTGAACCTTCTAAAACTAACCAGAAAATTTATTCCCCCGTTCTCCTATCGAAGCCCATAAACTTTTCAATTCTGAACTTGTTTCTACACTTTAGCCAATTAAATCTTTAAAAAAAAGAAACCCGTTGTCGCTAAGGATAAAAGTCAAAAGTGAGTGAAATTAAGTATCATTAGTTTATGCTACTTAAAGTGAGCGATTGAGGTTTCGGACGAAAGGCAATTGTTTGAGTATTAGCGTATTCACTTGTCAGTCTTTTAGTTGTATTTACACGCCCCTAAAATTGTACAAAATTGAATAAGTTTGGGGGTATGTGTTGAAAAAAAAAAACACTATGTGAATATAGTGTTTAATCTCGGTTGTTGTGACAAATGAATACAAGTTTACTTAATCTTATTCAGGTTGTATCTTCAAAGTTGGGGGTTACGAGAGAGATTTTGCGATATGCGTTTGTGCCTCGGGTATCGTTAAATTATGACGAGTTTTTGTTTTCCATTCCTACGATACCTTTGGATGTTCTCCAAAGCCAAGCCAAGCCCTATTGATCTCTGTGAATGTTCGAACCTACATTAGTGGATAGTTGAGCCCAATCAACCATATGGCTTTCCTGAATCTTTTAAAAGTTTAAGTCATTACCTTATTTATTGAATAATTCAATCTGTTGTTTGATTAGTTATACATCTGAGTTCTCACACACACACATTTCAAATGGATCTAGAATAGTTTTAACTGATATTCAGTGTTGAAATTCTAGAACACCATGTGGTGTGTGTTATTCCTTAACTTGATCTAATTACAGGTTGTTGAGGGAAGAACCACATGGTTTCTTTGATTGAACTTGAATCCCGCAGGCGTTTACTTCTTAATTGATTATGTTATTTATTTTTAGAATAGAAATCAACTAATTAGTATAGTTAGTGTTATTTAGTGTTAGGATGTTTTGCTCGAGGACTAGCAAAATTCCAAGTTTGGGGGTATTTGATAGGTGTAAAATACCTATCTATTTCTAAATCGAATTTACCAGTTTTCGAGTACGTTATTAATGTTTTAATTATGTTTTAGTTCTTTTTTACATAAGTTAGGTGAAGGGACATAAACAATTTACAAACCGAGCGAAACGATGGGAAATCGGTAAAGAAAAGATGAAAAAGTAAGATTTCAAAGCCTGCAAAAAATTTGCCTAGGTGAAGAAAACTACCGCCTAGGCGGAATTCCACTAGAAAGTTAGTATGCTGCAGTTCTGAAATCCGCCTAGGCAAAGAAACGACCGCCTAGGCATAATTCCGTCAGAAGGTTGGGCGCGCTGAAGTGCTGAAATCCCCCTAGGCGAAGAAACTACCACCTAGGCAGAAATCAATCAGAGTGAAAAGAAGACTAAGAAGTTAGTCCTCTGCCTTAGCGAATAAACCATCACCTAGGTGGATTTCTAACCGACTTAACCTTCGCCTAGGCGAAGATTCTACTGCCTAGGCGAATTTCGCAGAATAAGGCAAAATATCTGTTTAGATATTTTTGAAACCTTTGGCCTATATATACCCCTTTCCCACGCTTGAAAAGTGTTGTTCATGATCCCTAACCCTATTATAGAGTTCTTATGCTATATTTGAGAGATCAAGGAGGAGGTTCATAATTCGGGCAAAGATGAATCACTTGCGGATTGATCATTAGCGACAGTGGATCGTTTCACTTTCAGATTTGATCGTTCTTCTCTTGTTTTTATCTTTGTAATTACTTTTCCATATCTAATGATGTTGAATCATGCTTGTTTTGTATAGTATATGGCTAAGATCTTGTAGTATTAATTAAATGTTACTTAGGTATTGTTGAAATCATGTAAATGTTAAGTTGAATGAATTAATGTTACTTTAACGTGTTGTTTGTCTAAATCCGATTCTGTTTACCATTATTCTTGATATTATGCTTGTATTGATAAACCGAGAATATGGGGTTTGACACTCGGGAGAGGTAATCCCGGATTCGGATCATGCTAAATGCAACGTGACGTTCTAACGACCCAGGAGGGCGTTAGAACGTATGTAATCCATGACATTGGCTTAAGACTCATGTGACCTAGGGTCATTAGGGCTTTAACGAGGACTTCTTCGTTGACACGAAGTCATGTAATCCCCCGTCTTATACTCGGGAGAGGTAGCGGAAGAGTTATCGATACAGAGATTGTCAGAATAGATAAACACTGTTATAGCTAACTAAATGAAGTCAATTATGCATTATATGAAAGAAATCAATACTTAAGTAATTAGTGTAATTAGAACTAACCTCATAGTTGTCATTTATCTTAGTAGATTAAATAGAATACAAACAATTTTTGATTAGTTGAGATAATATGAGACTATGTCAATCACAATATTCAACCAAATTACACGTGTTCCCAGTGGAACGATATTCGATCTTACAAGATCTATTATATTAAAACTAGACCTCGGATACTTGCGAGTAGTTAATACGCGAGGATGCAAATCCTCCATCGTACAAAAGTCTAACGAGAAACCCTAGTATATTTAATTAGATCCCCTCCCTAATCTAGTTTAAAAGGGTTTCTTTCCATTGAGAGTCGCAACTACAATAGTCTAGATCATAGGGAGGAAGATCTAGTTAGTAATCCACTGCGATAGATTCAATCTCCTGCGATGTCCCAAACAGATACGTATTCGATTATCGTTCTTTAATGTTGTGTCCTAATATTCATGTATGCTTTAGTTTATTAATTAATTCCGTATTATTTTGATTATGAGAGTTAATTTAGATGTGCAGTATATTATTATTATAAGTCGTTTAGGTTAATAATGAGATGTTCATACGATGTCATCCATCCCTTCATTTATTATTTTCATATTTTTTAAATAAAAATATTTTACCTAGAGCCATTGTAGCACTTGGTAATTCATGAATTTGTATTTGAATCTGAGTTCAAATCTTGGTCGTGGCATATATATTTTTTAATTTTTTATTCTAAATCGGTTCGGGCTCCAATGAGGTGTTCATAAGCCATCATGCACCTATTTCAATATTATTTTCACATTGTTTCATTGGAAAAGTATCAAAAATAGTTGTTGTATCACTTGGCGATTCTTTACCATATTCTTGAATCTAGATTTAATTCCTAGCAACGATATATTACATTATTATTGTTATTCTTGAAAAGTATAATTTTAAATTTCTTTGGACCACAACATGGATGAAACAGCTTTATAGGGCTCATATGGTATTATTTATAGTTTGAAAAAAAAAATATAAAACAAAGAGTAGTTGTAGCAGTTCAAAAATTGTTATTGAGTTTTTGAATCCACGTTTAAATGATAGTCGTTGTATATTAGTTTATTTTTTAATTTTTAATTTTTCAATTCTAAATTGGTTTGGGGCACAAGGAGGTGAGCATATGGGGATATACAATAAGTTATAAATTATTTTCAATTTTTTAACACAAAAAAATAAAAATAAAAATCACCTGATCCATAGCAGAACTTGAAAATCACAAATATCTTCTTTAATTAAGGTTCATGTCCTAGCTGTATTATAGTATTTTTTATTTTTTATTTTTTTTCATTGTAATTCGATTAGGTTAATAATCAGGTGTTCATATGTCATATAATTATTTACCAATCACCATTGTAGCGCTTGGTAATTCATGAATTTGTACTTCAATCTCGGTGAAAATCCTGACAACTGGTTATATATTTTTTAATTTTTTATTCTAAATCAGTTTAGGACACAAAGAGGTATTCATAAGCTATCATGCACCCCTTTCTATATTATTTTCACATTATTTAAATTGTAAAGTATCCTAAATAGCCGTTGTAGCAATTGGCAATTCTTCATCATATTCTTGTATCCAGGTTCAGTATTTGGCAACAATATATTACATTATTATTGTTATTTTTTTGAAAGTCTAATTTTAAATTTCTTCGGACTACAATGTGGATGACACGGTGTCATAAATCTCATATTATATTATTTGAATTTGGCAATAAAATATAATACAAAGAGCAGTCATAGTGGTTCGAAAAATCATGATTGTGTTTTGAAAACCACGTTTAAATCACAGTCGTAGTTTGTTTTTCAATTTTAGAATTTGTAATTCTAAATTGGTCTAGGGCACAAGGAGGTGAACATATGGGGTGATACAACTAGTCACAAATTATTTTCAATTTTTTCACACAAAAAAAAAATCTCCACGATCCAGGATAGAGCATAAAAATTAGGAATATCTTTTTCAATCCAGGTTTATGTCCTAGCTGCAGTATATTATTTTTTTTATTTTTTATTATTTTTCATCGTAATTTGATTAGATTAATAATGAGGTGGTCATATGATGTCATCCATCCCTTAATATATTATTTTTATATTTTTAAAATAAAAATTATTTACCAAGCGCCGTTGTAGTGCTTGGAAATTCATGAATTTGTTCTTGAATCTCGGTTAAAATACTGGAAACTGCTTATATATTTTTTAATTTTTTAATCTAAATCATTTCTGAACATAATGAGGTGTTCATAAGTTGTCATGCATGCCTTTCTATATTATTTTAACAATATTTAAATAGAAAAGTATAACAAATAGCTGTTGTAGCACTCGGTAATTCTTCATCATATTCTTGAATCGAGGTTCAAATCCTGGTAGCCGTATATTACATTATTATTGTCATTTTTGAAGAGTATAATTTTTAATTTCTTCAGACCACAACGTCGATGACACGGTGTCATAGAGCTCATATGATACTATTTAATTTTTGAAATAAAATATATTACAAAGAGTACTTCTAGCAGTTCAAAAATCATGATTGTGTTTCTGAATCCAAGTTTAAATCACAGTCGCAGTATATTAGTTTGTTTCTTAATTTTGTAATTTTTAATTTTAAATTGGTTTGGGGCATAAGGAGGCAAGCATATGGGGTCATACATTATTTTCAATTTTTTCTCTAACAAAAATCGCTACAATCCATGCTAGAGCTTGAAAGGCACGAGTATTTTCTTTAATCCTGGTTCATGTCCTGGCTATGGTATATTATTTTTTTTTTTTTTTTTTTTTTTTTTTACATTGTAACTCGTTTAAGTTAATAATGAGGTGTTCATATGATGTCATCCATCTCTTTATATATTATTTTCATATTTTTTAAATTAAAAACATTTACCAAGAGTTGTTGTAGCGCTTGGTAATGTTGGGATTAATCGTTATAAATCTAAATTATTTTCTCAAACCTAAATCAACAAGTCAATTTATCAAGAGTTTTTTAAGCACGTAAATCGCGTACCTGGATCCGTTATAAACAACCAACTACCAATACAGAAATCTACGATGATCGATCGCGAGTAGGGTACAGATCAAGTGGGTACGTGATCTTCCTCGACCAAATATTTGGAGTTCCTCAATGGAATTTACGATTCTCTTCCAAATGGGGAGAAGGGAGTCGTCAAGTGATTTGATATATTGGGGACCATAACCCTAATATTATCTATATATATGGTGTGATTAGAGTTTCTATTATTTCCTAATCACCCCAACAGTTTCTGTTATCCACACATTTAACCCACATTCTTTTGACTAGTCTATGGGCTTACCCAAATTAATTAGATCACTTAATTTTTTCTTATTAAATTTAAATAGAAAATAAAATTGAGTTAATAATATGTTGCCCATAATAGATTAGGAACTAAAATTTTCTAGCAATCTCCCACTTGAGCTACATATTGTTCCTGAAACAATTATATCACAAAATTTCTTAGGCGCACATCCGTATGCTATTTATCTGTAGACTTCTCCTTAAATCTGGTTCATCTCATATACTAGCAATGGGATTACCGCAATGTTTATCACAATACAGTTGTGACTAAACCACGATGATCACCATACTAATACACTTAATGGCATAGATCAAATGTGGATGAGTAGCATGGAAATTACATGCAATGTGATCTCAGACAAACCTATTTCCAACTAGTCCAACTTTAATCTTTACTAAGATAAATCCAAAGTCCTTAATGCAATGCAAACATTGCAAACAAAAATAAACCATCAACTTTATTCTGTTGAAAACTTAAACAATTCAATATCTAAAGCAAAACATATTAAACAAACCTAACTCCCACCAAACCTAGGTATTATCAGAAATAACACCCAGGTGAGTGGTGTGCTCATGAAATACCTTCGGGGTTAAGCCCTTGGTTAATGGGTCCACTAGCATAGAATCTGTTCTTATATGTTCTAGAGAAATCTGTTTATTCTAAGCTCTCTCCTTAACAACTAGAAACTTGATGTCAAAAAATTTGGACTTCATCGAGCCCTTGTTATTGTTGGAGTAAAGCACCGCTGAGTTATTGTCACAATAAATCTTAAATAGTCTTTCAATGCCATCTACCACACGCACTCTAGTGATAAAGTTCGTCAACCATATTTCATGATTGGATGCCTCATATCAAGCAATAAACTCTGCTGCCATGGTTGAAAAAACTATGAGAGTCTGCTTAGCAGACTTCCATGAGATAGTTTTTTCAACCAACATAATGATGTAGCATGATATGGAGCACTTGATATCCTAGTATCCCGTAAAATTGGAGTCAGAGAACCCAATGATCTCTAAATTATCTAATCTCCAATAAGTGAGCATGTAGTCTTTTGTTATCCTCAAATTACGCATCACACATTTGTCGGCCTTCCAATGTTGCATACCTGGATCACTCAAGTATCTGCTGAAAACTCCCACTATAAATGTTATGTCGGGACAAATACAGACTTGAGCATACATTCGACTCCCTATTGCCGACGCATAAGGAATCTTATGCATCTCTTTTATTTCAAGATCATTATTGAGGCATTAATTGAGACTAAACTTGTCTCCTTTAGCCATGGGCGTATCTCATGGTTTACTATTTTGTTGTGCCAAATCTACTCAGAACCTTATCGATATTGCTCTTTTGTGATTGATAGGTGTGATCTACCTACGTATTTCCAAACCGAATTAAGTTAGTTTTCATGCGTTTATATAGTATTTTATTATGTTTTAATTAGTTTTTCTCTTTTTGTATTAAATCAGGTGTGGGGGGCAAAAAGATAGGAAAAGAGAGCAAAAACAATGAAATCGAACCGAAGGCGAGTCAAAGTTACGGTGGATAAACAAGCAAGGAGGCAAAAATATGAAAGAAGCCCACCACTTAGGCTTCCAAACCTCCGCCTAGGCAGTGAAGATGCTGAGAATGACAAAAGGCTACTGATAGCCCATCGCCTAGGCATGAAATTCCTCCGCCTAGATGGAAATCCCAGTAGAAACATTTCCAAGTCCACCGCCTACTTCTTTGCCTAGGCGGTCACCAAACCTGCAAAGCCGGTACAGGTGCTGTAATGTCAAGGCTATTTTTGACTATGATGTAATTAATTTTGGAAACACTCAAAACATGGTATTTGTATATATTTTTCTTATAATTCCATAGGGTTTTGAATCACCTCAATCGGAGTTTGGATGAAGACGTTACGGTCAAAACAAAATTGTAAACCTGTAGTAACTTTGCCGAGGCAAAGTTCCGGTAGAAAGTTAACCGACCTAACTTCTCCTGGAAAAGTTTTATTCGCCTAAGAAAAACTCCGGCACCACAGCTTTGATATTTATTAGATATTTTGAGATCTTTTGCCTATAAATACCCCTCTCCTCTCCTTTCTCCGGGCTTTCTTGGTTTTTTGGAGCACCTTAGGCTATATTAAGGCCGAGGTTTAGGAGTTTTAGAGGTGGAGCTCACATCCGGAAGTGGAGAAGACGGCAAATCGATCATAGAGCATTCTTAGCGATTTATGTTTGGACGAGGCTAAGTTCTTCAATTGTTTTTCCTTATTTCTTTATCTTAGGATCATGTGAGCATGTTTAGCTCGTTATTTTATTGTATATGCAGCTATGGCCTCGAGTTAAATATGAATTGTAGTAGGGATTAACGAATATTTATAAATATGTTTGTTTGGATGATTTCGGTATTTCGTTTGTGTTTGTTCTTTGTAGTTTGATTGCGTTTATCGTATTGTTTGTTTATCATGCTTAGTTAGATAAATATGAGAATACAGGATTTGATAAATCCCAGATTCGAATTAGGGTAAACAAACACCACGATTCTATAACCCGGTTGGGGTTTGAATCGTGGACAATCGATGACGTTGGGGCAAGACTCACGCGACATAGGGTCGTTAAGACATTGAGGGGGACTTATTCATTGACTGAAAGTTGCGTTATATCCCTCGTCTTACACTCGGGAGAGGTGGCGAGGGAGTTTTAGAACGGAGATTGTCGATAGGGTAAATACAACGCGACGATCCAATAAATCGGGAGGGAGTTGGATTGTGTGCAATCAATGACACCAGGCGAGAATCACGTGACCTAGGGTCATTAAGACGTTGAGGGAGAATTCTTCTTTGGCTCGAATTCAAGTATTCCCCCGTCTTACACTCGAAAGAGGTGGCGGTGGAATTTATGTACCGAGGTTGTCAAATAGGTTGAACACAGTAAACGTGAGTAAATCAAAATCGAACACGTATTTGTAAACACGTTAATCCCTAGGCAATTATTCACCCTAAAACATATTAGCATATTAGTGTAGTTAATTTAGGTTATATTAGTATTAGTTTAATTAATTAATTACATTTGTTTTTTGCCTAGATAAAATTAGATCACGACAAACGTGGTATTCGATAGTAACGACACCAATCCCTATGGATACGATAACCCGATCTTTCACGATCACACTATACTAAAACTTAGACCTCGTATACTTGCGAGTGTAAGTAGCGGCATAATTTATGCGCTACCAAGTTTTTGGCGCCATTGCCGGGGATTGTTTTGATGTTATTGTCGGAGAAACGCGGTAACGGCCGGAGACTTAAGTTTTAGATAGGAGAAGCAAGTGTATCGTATTCTAGTCCAGTCAACGCACCAAGTTTTTGGCGCCGTTGCCGGGGATTGGTCATTAGGCAAATTCAGTTCTTGGCGATCGCTACTAAGTTTTGGGTAACGATTGTCGGGCATTGATTTGTTGTTATTATCGATATTGTGTGTAAATGACTTAATTTTACTTTAGGCATTTCTTTGTATATAATTTTTGTTTGTAGTTTTGTTTTTGTTTCCCATGTAGGGTACTTGGCGATGTTAGATCGACGGGTATTGATGCATCCCTTTTTGATGAGATTCCAAATCATTTTATGTTGCTTGGCCAAGCACATAAGCCGGTGAAGCGTTTCGTTGAGAGATTGAGCCATCCAAAGCAAAACCTCGCCAATCTTGAGGGCGTTCTAAAAATGTCAGGCCGAGGACATTAAACCACATGCTTCTTGGGAGGCAACTCAAGGTCAAAATAAGTTAAATCCATCACATCCAACTTGATTCGAAGGTGAGATCCTCTTGCCTCCCAAGTAAGTATTCTAAACACCCTTCGTCAGAATGCTTTAAATTTCATATGTTGAGATTAATGATTGGGATCGCTGAGGACACAGTCCATTTTTAGTTCGAAAGTGATGTGTAGTATTTAGTATTGTTAGTTTATGTGTTATTGTTTTTTTTTTTTTTTTTTTTTTTGTATTGCATGTGTGTTTAGGTTAGAATGTGTTTATGTTTTTGTGTTGTTGTTTTTATGTTGAGTTTTGTGTTCATCTGGGCCATCACCCGATGATGAAAATTACCCCTGGTTGTTTTCGAAGTCAAGGGTAATACCCATGCATGTGTGATTCTGTGTGCTTGACTATGCTTTTTGGTAAAAATTATTGTAGATCCTAATTTGCACGGGCACATAGACTCAATGTATTTTTATTTAATTGATTTGAGGATGATTATCGATTAACCAAATTCATGACACATTAAGGATTCTAAAACTTGATTGAGGGGAAGCTTGAGGCAAAATCCTAGGCAAGGTAGTTCAGGAGATGTGATTTAGGCATTCTCTTTGTCGCCTGAGCCTTGGAAGCCTACCTTGATATATTTTTATCCCTCGTTACCCTCTCGAAGCCTAAATAGAAATTCAATTCTGAACACATAAACTAATATCCTGACCAGTTGATCGTTTTCCAAACCTATATCGCTGAATTTAAAGGCACATTTGAGTGAATCAAGTTAGCCATTGCAAAGGCTTCTTGATGTGAGCGGTTGGGTTTAGGACGAACTTCTAATTGGTTTGGTATTTGAGTACTCACTTGTCATTTTTCATTTGTATTTTACTCACCACTTCAATTGTAACATTCAAATAAGTTTTGGGGTGTGTTCGTTAAAAAAAAAAAAAAGTCAAATGTAAATACAGTTTTTGTTTCCGTTTCTTTTGACAAGTGAGTACGTTGGTCTTAAATGCATGTTCGGGATTGTTTCCAATCTTTCTATGGGGGTTCGAGAGTGAATGTGCCAAGCGTTGAGCCTTGGGTAACATTAAGTTAACAATGTTAACCCGTTTTCTATTCCAAATTACCCTTGGCCAAATATACCAAAACCGAACCAAGTCCTAATGATCTTCATGAACTGCTAAACCTACATTAGTCGAGAGTGGACCCCAATCCATCTTATGGTATTCCTTAACTCGTAAATTTTGTTGGGGGATAATCCAATCCGATCGTTGTATTCCATATTGTTAAGTCTCGCACTAACACGTTTACAGGATCTAGAATAGCATTCACCATCATTGCATGTCGAAAATCTATAACATTACATGTTGTGTGTTACTGCTTGAACTCAATACTACTAGCGGTTGTTGAGGGCAAAAATAAATAGGTCGTTAGAAGAAGTCAAAACTCGCATGTTGTTATGTTTAGATTGTTTTTAGGATGTTTGTTATTTAATTCAGTTTATTGTTTTTTTTTTCATTTTAGTGTGTGTGTTTGGCTCGAGGTCTAGCCAAATTCCAAGTTTGGGGGTATTTGATAAGTGTGATCTACCTACGTATTTCCAAACCGAATTAAGTTTGTTTTCGTGCGTTTATATAGTATTTTATTATGTTTTAATTAGTTTTTCTCTTTTGTATTAAATTAGGTCTGCGGGGCAAAACGATAGGAAACTGGAGCGAAAACGATGAGATCGAACCGAAGGCAAGTCAAAGTTACGGTGGATAAACAAGTAAGGAGGCAAAAATATGAAAGAAGCCTACCGCCTAGGCGTCCAGACCTCCGCCTAGGCAATGAAGATGCTAAGAATGACAAAAGGATACTGACAGCCCACCGCCTAGGAAAAAAATTCCTCCGCCTAGGTGGAAACCCCAGTAGAAACATTTCTAAGTCCACCGCCTACTTCTTCGCCTAAGGCGGTCACCAAACCTGCAAAGCCGGTACAGGTGCTATAACTTCAAGGCTATTTTGGACTATGATGCAATCCAATTTTGGTAACACTCAAAACATGGACATTGTATTTTTTTTTCTTAGCTTTCCATAGATTTTTGAATCACCTCAATCGGAATTCGGATAAAGAAGTTACGGTCAAAACAAAATTGCAAACCTACAGTAACTTCGCTGAGGTGAAATTCCGGCAGAAAGTTAACCGACCTAACTTTGCCTAGGCAAAAATCCGACAGCACAACCTTGATATTTATTAGATATTGTGAGATCGTTTGCCTATAAATACCCCTATCCTCCCCCTTCTCCGAGTTCTCTTGGTTTTTTGGAGCACCTTAGGCTATATTTAGGCCTGGGTTTAGGAGTTTTAGAGGTGGAGCTCACATCCCAAAGTGGAGAAGACAGTGAATCGATTGTAGAGCGTTCTTAGTAGTTTATCTTCGGACGAGGCTAAGTTCTTCCATTTTTTTTCCTTATTTCTTTATCTTAGGATCATGTAAGAATGTTTAGCTCATTATTTTATTGTATATGAGACTATGGCCTCGAGTTAAATATGGATTGTCGTAGAGATTAATGAATATTTATAAATATGTTTGTTTGGATGATTTCGGTGTTTTGTTTGTGTTTGTTCTTCATAGTTTGATTGTGTTTTATCGTATTATTTGTTTATCATGCTTAGTTAGATAAATATGAGAATACGGGGTTTGACAAATCCCAGATTCGGATTAAGGTAAACGAACGCCACGATTCTATAACTCGGTCGGGGTTTGAATCGTGGACAATCGATGATGTTAGGGCAAGACTCACGCGACCTAGGGTCGTTAAGACGTTGAGGGGGACTTCTTCGTTAACTCAAAGTTGCGTTATATCCCTCATCTTACACTCGGGAACAGTGGCAAGGGAGTTTTAGAACGGAGATTATCGATAGGGTAAATACAACGCGATGATCCAATAACCCGGGAGGGAGTCGGATTGTATGCAATCAATGACGCTGGGCGAGACTCACGTGACCTAGGGTTGTTAAGATGTTGAGGGGGACTTCTTCATTGGCTTGAAGTCATGTATTCTCCCGTCTTACACTCGGAAGAGGTGGCGGTGGAGTTTACATACCGAGATTGTCAAATAGGTTGAACACTGTAAATGTGAGTAAATCGAAATCGAACACGTATTTGTAAACACGTTAATACTTAGGAAATTCTTCACCCTAAAACATATTAGCATATTAGTGTAGTTAATTTAGATTATATTAGTATTAGTTTAATTAATTAATTACATTTGTTTTTCGCCTAGATAAAATTAGGTCACGACAAACGCGGTTTTCGATAGTAACGACACCAATCCCTGTGAATACGATAACCCGATCTTTCACGATTACACTATACTAAAACTTAGACCTCGTATACTTGTGAGTGTAAGTAGCGGCATATTTCACGCCCTACCAGTGATATCCTAAGGATACCTCGAGAACTATCTCTTAGTATTTGGATACTTAATACAAAAAAGGTGTTACCAAGATCTTTCATCTCAAATTTCTTCGTCAGAAATTTCTTGGTCTCGTGCAATAAGCCTATCTCGCTGTTAGCAAGCACAATATCATTTGATACCAATAATATATATTTGTTCCTACTAAACTTGTGATATACACAGTTATCAACGACATTTGCCTCAAAACCGTACGAGGTGATGACTTGATGAAACTTGTGATACCATTGACAGAAAGCCTGTTTGACACCATAAATGGATTTCTTTCATTTATAGACCATAGGCTTCGGATCTCCCGATACAAAGTTTTCTGGTTGTACCATATAGATCATTTTGTTAATGTCTCCATTAAGAAATACAGTCTCGACATCCATCTGATGTAGTTGTAGATCAAAATGAGCTACCAGGGCCATTATAGTTCTAAAAGAGTCTTTCAAAGACACTGGATAAAATGTCTCTTTGTAGTCTATGCCTTTTTTTCAGTAAAGCCTTTAGCGACAAGACGAGCTTTATATCTCTCCATGCTACCCTTTGAATTCCTCTTGGTTTTCTTTCTCGATGTTGTCTCTCTTCTTCTTGCACACAGTGAGATATAAGCTCATTAAGGGATCATTTGTCTTTCTGAGTATTATAAGTCACATTGAATTGCCCAAAGTGTGCTGGAAGAGAAATCAAAACTAAGTGCACGAGAAAGTCATTAGATAACTCCAACTTTAGTGCCTTTAGTTTTGATGCAAGATTAGATATCTCCATGATATACTCCATTATGTTGCCTTTACCTTTATAGTTCATTGCAACGAGTTTACCCAGAAGGTTACTCGTCTCTGACTTTTCTTTTTTGGAAAAATATTGCTCAATTTCCTCCAGGAACTTCTTGGCACTCTTGCTCTTAGTAATAGATCCCTGAAATACTTCCTGAATGGAATGCTTCATGATCATCAAACATATTCGGTTGGACCGATCCTACTTTCCTATTTTAACTACATTGATGTTTTCCTGAGTAGAAGTAGGTCGATTCTCCTGAAGCGCTTATTCCAAATCCATACAACTGAGAACAATTTCCAAGCTTTCTTTCCAGACTTTGAAGTTCATCCCGCTCAGCATTGGGATGTTACTGACTTGGGCATAAACATTCATAGTAGTAGTAACAGAAACTATACAAAGAACAAAATAAACAAGCACACATATGAGCATGTCATAAAATAATAAAACTAGACATGAACAATTAATCTAAATTTGGGGACCCATCTCAAGATATCAAACACAACATTAATTCCTAGTTTTTGGACAGAGAAATTAACTCTAAGTGGTACTCTCAATGCAGTAATCAAATGTTGGAAATAAATCCTATCAAACAATAAGTCTTTCTTTGGACTGAATTACTGTTCACATGAAAACATGACAATCATCACTCATTTATTACTACAGGTATGTTTACTAGTTGGCCAAACAATAATCTTTCTTTGGGCCGATAAATAATAATCATACGCACATCAATATCAATGTTTATCATTTAGTCTAACAATAATCTTCCTTTGGGTCAGTTATCGTTCGCATAAACAACAAACACTAATGCTTATTATTTGGTCAAACAGTAACCTTTCAAAATAAGACAATTTGTGAAATAAAAAAATTTATTCTGAACATTCGTGTATAGCTACCAAAATATATAAAAACTGAGTAGTGATTTCAAATATGGGGCGGTAAATGAACGGTCCCAAATTGCGGCCAAAACTACCAAATAAACCCACTAATATTCATGTCCACCCAACAGTCCTTTTGCTATTTTTGTGATGGAAATACCCCTTACATTATATGCAGCATTGTAGACTCCTTATATAGGGGAGCTAAATTTGGTAAACAATACTAATATTCATGTGCACAATTTGCTTCGTTTTTTCCTCATATTTCCATGTGAAAAAAGATAAAAGTTGCAAAAACAAAAATGTTCATTTTATTCTCTTTCAAATGAGATGTTAATCACATTTTTTGGACATGTTCAACATGATGCACACGAATGTTACATGTAACATTCAAAAAGGTTATGATGAATTTCGTATCATTAATGTTAATGTTACATGTAACATCAATGTTGCATGTAACATTAAAACCAACTCAACATCAAACCCCCCAAAAGAAGTTAGTACCTACACCTTATTATATGTAACATTAAAAAATTCTAGAAATATCATGTTACATGTAACATGAATGTGAAAATTGAAACTAGTTAATCATATTTTTTGGACATATTTAACATGATGTACACGAATGTTACATGTAACATTCAAAAAGGTTATGATGCATTTCGTATCATTAATGTTAATATTACATGTAACATCAATGCTGTATATAACATTAAAACCAATCCAACATCAAACCCCCCAAAAGAAGTTGGTACCTATACCTTGTTACATGTAATATTCAAAAATTTTGGAAATATCATGTTACATATAATATGAATGTGAAAACTGAAACTAGTTAATCACATTTTTTGGACATATTTAACATGATGCACACGAATGTTACATGTAAATTTCAAAAAGATTATGATGAATTTCGTATCACTAATGTTATATGTAACATTAAAACCAACCCAACATCAAACCCCCCCAAAAAAGTTGATAACTACACCTTATTACATGTAACATTCAAAATTCTGGAATAATATTACATGTAAAATGAATGTGAAAATTGAAACTAACGAAAAAAAAAAATAGTGAATTGGATATTATTTTAAAGATCTTGTTTAGACGAATCTGAATATATAATTAAATTGTAAAAAAAATGTGTACAATAATAGTTATTTTCATTTTAATAAAATAATTTTATTAAATATGGAAACTCTCAATCCTTATTAAAGAAATTTTATTGCCACATATACTGAAAATATCATGTTACATGTAACATGAATGTAAAAATTGAAACTAGTTAATCACATTTTTCAGACATATTTAACATGATGCACATGAATGTTACATATAACATTCAAAAAGATTATGATGAATTTCGTATCATTAATGTTACAAAACCAACCCAATATCAATCCCCCCCCCCCCCCCCCAAAAAAAAGTTGATAACTACACCTTATTACATGTAACATTCAAAAATTCTGAAAATATCATGTCACATGTAACATGAATGTGAAAGCTGAAAACTAATGGAAAAAAATAGTGAATTGGATATTGTTTTGAAGATCTTGTTTAGACGAATCTGAATATATAATTAAATTGTAAAAAAGATATGTACAATAATAGTTATTTTCATTTTAATAAAATGATTTTGTTGAATATGGAAACTCTCAATCCTTATTAAGGAAACATTATTGCCGCATATACTGCAAGGGCAAATCTGTCAATGAAAAGTGTACAGGTCAAATTTTTGGGACTGCGTTGTGCAAATAATATGTAACTTAGGATTTCTTGGTTTATTATCTAATTAGTGGGTTTAACCAGTAATTTGATGGTATTTTTGGGTCCTCTCGGTATTTTTCCCATCAAATATATCCAAAAAAATTAAAAAATAATAATAATGGTGTTGAGATGCACTTTTCGAATCACTTTCCACTGTCCCATAAAATCAATTCAGTTTAATGGCAATATTTCACGTGACTTAAGTTCACTACAAGAAAAAAGGCTTTTCATCATAGTTAAAAAACATGATAAAAAAGTTTTTATCACAGTTTTTGGTCCTAGAACAAACCGTGATAGTATGCGGTGTGATTAAAAGTATATTTTTTATCACAGTTAAAAACCGAGATGGTAAGCTTTTTATCACAGTTAAAAATTGAGATGGTTAATCCATCTAATATCACGATTTTCAAATGTGATTAAAAGGGTTATATATATGTGATCAAAGTAATAAACGTGATTATTTTGACGATATCTATCTCACTTTTGTATCAAACTGAGATGTTTACTCTCTTTTCTATCACCTTCAATAATAAAACAATCACATTTAAAAATTGTGATTGTCTCTCATATCTCTATTAAACAAAAAATAACAAAATAATAATAATAATAATAATTTACCCACTATTTTATGAAAAATACTATAAAAATTAACTAAAAAAATAATTTCATATTACCCAAACAATTAAAATATTAATCATATAAGAATTCTACATCAACATAAAAAACACAGATAACAATAAAAATCATAAACTTAAATTTCTTTAAGTATAAATGTCTAAAATATAAAATTTCTGTCAAATATAAAACAAATAAAACTAATCTACCAAAATCTCGGTCATAGAGCATCCAAAAGTGAAGTTCAGCTAACTTTTGACATCAGTTGATCCAAAAAGGAAGTCCTGCATCTAGAAAAAAAAACAACTTAAAAAATACATTGGCATCTAAAACTACACCTAGGAAAAAATAAACTTGCTAAAAACAGCTACAAAAAAAAAATACTTAGAGCTACAGAAGAAAAAAGAAAAAACCAACTAAAAAAAGCTACAAAATAGACTCGTAGCTACAAAAAAAAAAAAAAAAAAAAAAAAAAAAAAAAAAAAAAAAACAGCTAGAAAAAGAACTTACAGCTACAAGAAATCAACTCAAACAATAAACTTGAAGATACAACAAACAACTTACTAAAAAAAAACTTTAAAAATAAAAAACAAGCTCAAAAAACTTATTAAACTTTATTTTCAGCGCTGTTCAAGGACTTGCACTAACAATCTTATGCAGAAAAAACATATTTATAGTTAAACATTTCTATCGAACAACTGTTTTGCTATAAAACAGCAATGGGTTTGCTGCAAAAACAGCAAAATAGTTCTGTGTGCTGCTGTTTTTGCAGCAAAACAACACTGTTTTGCAGCAAAACAACACTGTTTTGCAGTGCACAACACTGTTTTGCTGTTTTTGCAACAAACCAATTGTTGTTTTACAGCAAAAACAACAAGACAACAACGGTTTCGCTGCAAATACAGAAACACAGCTTAAACGTCTCACAAATGAATTACATATTCAAGATAATGACATACCTTTTCTGCAATCACATTTGTTTTAACATATATTTAATCCATTAAGCTCTAAATTCGTCTAATTCTTCTTTGGAGTAGGCATTCTTCCTATTAAACTACAAAATTTATTCAAATGAGTTAAAGAAAAAAACAATTCGAGCGATGCAAAGTGCAAAATAAATAAAAAAAATCATATTATTTTCGAGGGATTCAAAATGCAAAATAAATTAAAAATAAACAACTTATCTCACATTTTCTCGAAAAATGATGCTCTTATCTCTAATAATATCTTTCATGAATCTCATTATGTAGATATAACAAAATTTGATGAGAACTGGTGTAACAACTGTGCTATTATACATATACATATTTCTTTTATAGATATATATTGAAAAATATGTTTATCACCTGAATGTACTTCCAAGTTGGAGTTTTTTTTGTCCTTGTTTTGGTCTTTTCCAATGTTCTAAGACCACTACATAAAGATTCTGTGAAAAAAAAATAGAAAAAAAAACTTACAAACATAAAAAGTTATGAGAAAAAAATGCATAAATAGTTGCCTACATAAAAGGTCGTGTAAAAGAAACACGGAATAGAATAAAATGACACTTACGTGCTTATTGTGAATTCAAGAGTTGTATTCACTTCACCTGAACAGCACGGATCAAAATAGAATACCGTTAGAATTGATAGGTCAATAGCCAACAATATCCAGCGTTCCCTGAAAAGTTAAAAATGAAAAGTACAAACAATGAGATTCACAACTCATGAATATTCTAAACCTAAAAACTCGATACATCTAAATTATAAGAGACCTACCCAATATCAAATGGAATAATGAATAATTGGTTAGCTCTTGAAGTCTCTAATCTTCGTGCAAGCATTCCTGATTTTTCACCACTACCTTTGGATCTTCCATTGCTAATGGACAACGGACTAACACATCCAAATTTTTCATCCAATTTGCCCCTCTTAATAATTCCATATAGATAATTGAAATCAAATAGAAAAATCATAATCTTTTGACAACTTACCAATCTAAAAACAAACATGATGAATTCACAATAAAAAACAAAACAATTTTTTTTTACCTCATGTATAGCATGATGCATGCAACCGATATTTTGTTAAACTCACAAAAATACTCTAAATCAGATTTAGTAAGTTGGAGTATTATGCTCTCTCCAAATATTTCTTTTACCAATTGAATGTTTACAACTTCATCATCTTTTAAAAGATCTATATAATTTTCCACAAAAGAATTTATGCAATCTAAGTTACCATCACCATTCGTCTCTCTCGAAGGTACCTGTGACATAACAAATCCAATATCAACACTCAATTGTTAAAGAAATAAACGAATGGTTTAGAATTTAATAATACAGAAGTTTAATACCTCATCAACGACTACTATAAGATTCTTAGGCCAAGCCACAAGAGACCCCTCAGCATCTATAACCTTGTACATCTCGTCATGTACAGGCATTGGAAGAATAGCATCTCTCTTAATTGCACAATCCACAGAAACAATTTTGTATACTTGGTACACCCTGGGTACAAAGCTTTTTCAGCATCTTCAACCAATTTATGGAACGTATTAGGGTCTTCCATAAATTTATCGTGGGCTACATGAACCATCTCAACTCTACCAACTTCGTCGTTTAAAGGAGAACTTCTAAATTGTTGATGGACAAAATTATAGTCATTCATATCTAGATTTGCATCATTAGGAGTTGTCTCATTATGAGTCATTTCTCCATGCCATATCCATACACGGTAACTCTGATCTATACCATTACAAAATAAGTGATTTCTTATATCTCGAACATGTTGGCTTATCAGGTTGCCACATTTTTTACATGGACACCGTATCCAATGAGGATCATTAGAATTCGTCACACCAAAATCTAAAAAATATTCTACTCTTTCCCCATATTCTCTTAATGTTCTATCTTTGCACCACCATGATTAGACTAGAGAAAAAAAATCATATGATATTGGTAAGAGATGACAGTTAGAGGGAAAAGAAATTTGGGGTTGGATTTGGCGAGAGGGGAACAAGAATTTAATACATAAGAAAAATTATGATGAATTGATTGGTTAAGAAGAATCACGCATGTCATCAGTTCAACTGGTAATTTCACACTTCACATGTTTTCTCCGACTTCAACCCTACCGGTTAAACCGGTAAGTTTATATGTTTTCTTTGGCTTCAACCCCACATAGTCATTAAAGGCCCTCGGCCATAGTTGTTAAAAGCGCGCAAGGTGCAGCAAGGCGCAAGTTCTGCGCCTCACCTAATTTTAGGCACATGCCTTGCACAAAGCACGCGCCTAGGGATCGTGGGCAGAGGGTGCACTGTGCGTCGAAGGTGCACCTAAGGATGAAGACTTATTTTGCCAAATTTTCTTAGTCTTTCTAAATTTAGTAAGATCCATAGTTGTTAAACACTGTAGGCGCACCGAGGCGCACAAGTTGTCCCAAAGCCTAGGTGCAACGAGCAAAATGAGGGACTAACCTAAGCGAACCCAGGCGCACAACATTAAAAAATAAAAAATAAAAATTATAGCACTATCCAAGTATTTATAACAAAAAAGAACCAAATTCAAATTTAACAGAAATAAACAATTTTATAATATAAATATACTAAATAAACAATTAAACAAATATATTATAAACAATTAACCAGCAGTTAACATGTAATAACCCATAATAAAAAGAACCAAGCATTTAATAACACAGCCCAATACATGTTTGATTAGGCTGCTGAATTCGCTTCTTGAGCGAAGAACATAGCAGGTATACTTAGTGCTCTGGGAATAAAAACCGAAATCTAGCAACAATTCAATATGTTCTCAGAAATTAGGAGAAAAACAGATCTATTTTTTGCTTCCCATATTTCTATTTATGTTCCCTTTTTGGGGGGGAAACAGAAACACAAAACAAACACAGCTTTAGTGTGTGATTCATTATCAAAGAAGTAATACTACTGATCCAAACTAAAATTCTTGTATGCTGCAGTAAAACAGGTACTTGAAACAAAAAAACTAGATCTAAGTGGCTTAAGGAGGGGTATAACAATACATGACTTTTTTTTCTTCATAATTGTGTCAATCTCAAAAGGCAAATAATGTCTGATTATCCCGAAATTGATGAGATTAAAGCCACTGTCTCTGAGATGGAAAAAAGTTCAGAAATAGAAACATGAAACTGAAACATTAAACAATTTTTTTAGGTTCAGAAACAGAAACATGAAATAGAAACAGAAACATAGGTTAGAAAAAAAAAACAGGGCAATAAATAGAAATAGAGCAACAATTAGAAGAAGAAATGATTGGAGCAGAGCAAGGAGCAACAAGCATTTAATTTTGCACAATAAAACTCTAAATTAGAAAGGAAGACACTCTAAATGAAACTGTAAAAGGGAAAAGTGAGCAAAAAAAGAGGACAAACACATAGTATGCACAAAAAAACTGGAGCAAGGAAAAAAAAGGAAAAACGCTCTGTTTTATTTTTTCAGCTTTGTCAAAGGAAAAAAAAAAAAAGCTCTGTCCAGGTTGGTTTAAAAGGGAAAACTGAGCAAAAATGGAGGAAAAACAATATAAATTAAATTCTATTAAACAAACAACTATACAAATAACACAACTAAACAACTAAGTAATAACAAAAATTAGAAACGTGAACAGAAATAGAAGAACAGAAACAGGAAAAAAACAGAACAGAAACATAAACTTGAATAACAAAATAGAAATGTGAACAGAAACAGAAAAAACAGAACAGACGCGGGGTCTTTTGATCCTTCACTAGCCATTTAATTTGAGTTCTAACAAACAATATAAATTAAATTCTATTAAACAAACAACTATACAAATAACACAACGAAACAACTAAGTTGTAAGACCCCGATTTCTTAGACACAAATAGTTTTGATTGCATTTTTATAATATTTCGAAAATAGCAGGGAGGATTTTGAAATCAAAGATGTAATTTAAAAGTTTAGGGGACCAAATTGTAAATTTTCAAAAACATTAAAATAAAATTTATTTTAATTTATAAACTTAACTAAAATGAAGGGGGTTTAAGTGCAATTATATATATATATACTATAATTATAGAAAGAGAAGTAGTGGAAATGAGATCCGGGCCCCATTTATCAACATACACACATACATATATGTATATATACATACACATGCATTCATCCACGAACGTCAGAGAGGGGAGAAGGGTCGAGAAGAATCAAGAAAACGGAGAAGGGGAGTTGGTGGCCCAATTTCCAACAATATATATATATATATATATAGAAAATCACAGAGGGAGGAAACGAAATAGAAACAGAAACAGAATCAGAGAAGACAAAATAGAGAGAGAAGAGAACTGAAGGAGAGAGAGAGGATCGACGGGCGTATCTCGACGTCGGCATGGGTATTTGGGTGATCGTCGCCGCCGTCGGTAAATGTGTCTGTGTGATTCCTCTATTTGTTTTAGTGTGGGTATATGTGTGGGTGGGGTCGTTTCGTCGCCGATAGTGACGATGATCGTGTATATGATGTGTGTGTGTGTTGTCCATCCAATCGACGGTGGGGTCATCCACTCCGGTGGGATGTCGCCGGCGGTAGGATAGAGATAGAGAACTCACCGATGGTGTGGGTTTTAGTTGGTGGTGTGTGTATATGTGATCATCGCCGGGTGGTGGGTTTGCTGTGTGCATGCGTGTATGTGTGAGTGTGCGCTCCGGAGTGTGTGTATGTGTGTCGTCGTCGGTTATTTTGGCCGGTGGTAAGTGAGAAATAGAGAGAGAAAGAAATGGGTGTTGTGTGTGTGCCGTGATCAGTTTGTGTTGTGTGTGCCGTGTGTGTGTTCGGGTCGGCGGTGAAGATCGGCGAAAGAAGAGAGTACTGGCCGGTGTTGAGATCGTGCGGCGGGAGTTCCAAACTGAAATAGAGACTGTAAAGTAGAAACCGAAACAGAAAAAGAGGAAAGAAAGAAAATGAAAAAAAAAAAAAAAGGGAAGGAAAGAAGGGAAAAACAGAAATTACGCAAACCCCCCCAGTAGAATCCAAAAATCCATCTCGCGGCAGACGAAAAATCCAGGAGAGGTAGAATTCCGAACTTTCTTAATCTAAGAATTTAATTATCTCGTGGGTGATTATGAAACTAATTATTAGCATTGAAATGTCAAAAACGAAGATAATAAATAATGAGACCGTTAATATGAACAAAGTTTATATAGTAAACCGAAACGGAGCAATGTTAATTTAATGATAATATTACAAAAGAAAAGACGGGAATAGGAAATTAAGGAAATTAGGGTTGCATGGCGTGATTTGGGTGTTTTTATACAAAATATTAATTTAGGCCCTGTCACTATTAGGTTCGTAGGCACCGGAGTACCGGTAGGGAATAAGCGGTCAAGTCTACGAAAATGGATATTCAGGTGAGTGTACTGTCTTCTTGTCAAATTATTTTCATACATACATATATATATATATATATGCGTGTAAAATGATTTTACTGAGACTAGATGATTTTATAGAAGATATGGATCAAGCAGGTTTTGGGGTGAGTGAGTAAAATGGATTTTTGTGAAATTACGATGGTTTTCGAAAGAAAGTTGAGAACGATTTTTGTTGAATTTGGTGGTGTTTAAAAGAGAGTGGACAATATTTGTTTTTCTAAAAATGCCTAATTTTCAAAAAAATAAAAAGTGAAAAGGTGGTTTAGGTAAAATTAGTCGTTTTCTTTTAAAAGAAAGTGAGAAATATGATTTTTGAATTAAAAGGCGATTTTGGGAAAGAGAAGTGGATGTTGTGATTTGACGATGTTGTTGTGGTTTATATAATCCCCATAAGGGGTGTGGATTTTTAGACGATATTGATGATTTGGATGATGCCATAGTTTTCTCCCCATATGGGGTGTAGTTTCTCCCTGAAAGGGGTGCGGATTATATTTCTCCCCGCAAGGAGTATGGATTCTTCCCATAGGATGTGGATGTTTCTCCCCGTAAGGGGTGTGAATTATATTTCTCCCCAAAAGGGGTTTGGATATTTCGTAGGAAAGCATTCCTACGGATGTTACAGTACCGTTGCAACTCCCGATCGTGAGGTTAAAACGATCACTATGGCTAGCCAGTGTGTGTTGTGATGAAATGGTGGTTTGAGATATATATTTGAGATGTGGTGTTTTACTTATATTGGGTGATTTATTATGGTGATTGATATGATTTTATACTAGATGGATTTGGATGGAACTTATCCATATCGCTTTATTTTCATTGCTTATATACGTATGCTTGATCCATATTTAATTGTGGTAATATTTAAAATGTATTATTATTTTAAAAATATTTTACTAAGAAGGCAGTACACTCGCACGTACAACAGTTAGGAGTCGATCCCCTATTGGCACTAGATAAAGCTATGTGATGGAGTCATATAGGCGATTGAGAGAAACTGTCAGAGGCGAACCTATAAAAGGTTCATGGATAAATACTTTGAGTTAGAAAAATTTCGGGACGGGTGTGTCCCCCATAATAGATGTTTGTATTATTAAGTGTGTGTATATTGTCATTCATTAGTTTATTTGGGTTTTTGATGATGTCATATTGTAGTCACGCCAGTCTCGGGATGACGGGTGTCCGGGACGGGTTGTGACATAAGTAATAACAAAAATTAGAAACTTGAACAAAGACATAACAAAACAAAAACGTGAACAAAAACAGAACAGACGCGGGGTCTTTTGATCCTTCACTAGCCATTTAATTTGAGTTCTAACAAACAATATAAATTAAATTCTATTAAATAAACAACTATACAAATAACACAAATAAACAACTAAATAATAAAAGAATTAGAAACGTGAACAGAAACAGAAAAAAAAAAAAAAAAAAAAAAACCATAACAAAACAGAATTGTGAACAGAAACAGAAGAACATAAACAGCAACGTGAACACATAGTATGCACAAAAAACCTGGAGCAATGAAACTGGAAATGGAGCAAGGAAACAACAAAACAGTGCTATGCAAAGACAGACCTAAAACAAAACTTGAACGAGAAAAAACAAATTGAACAAAATAGAGGCATTCGGATAAGGCACAGATTAATCAATATCAATTAAAATGGAAACAGAAATCTGGAAATTAAAAGTGCTAGAAAAATTCCAATTCCAATTCCAATTCCAATTCCAATTTCACATAAAGTTCAATCAATCAAAGATAGAATCTAAATTTCACACGAATTTGAACCAATGAGTCTTGAATCTTCTAATTGAGTTCACATAGAGTTCAAACAATCAAAGTTGAATCTAGATTTCACATGAATTTAAACAAATGATTCTTAAATCTTCTAATAGAGTTCACAAAAAGTTCAATCAATCAAAGATGAATCTATATTTCACATGAATTTGAACCAATGAAAGGCGAATTAAACCTCAGATTACCTAACCGTCGGTGAGAGGAAGAGAGAAGGGCTGGAGGTCGTCGGGGAGAGGGTAACGGTGCTGCTAGGGCTGGAGCGATGTCCGATGTACCAGAAAGAGGCACAACGAAGATGATGGTGAGAGCAAGGTAAGCGATATGGCGGTGAACCTCGTGTGATGGAAGATTGGCGCAGCAAGGTAAACATGGTAGCTAGGTCTTGCGAGGTTCTTCTCTAGCGTGATGGATAACCAGGGAAGGAAACTCTATTTGGAGATGAGCGCCTTTTCTCCCACTTCGATTTAGCGCTCTTTTTTTCACCCAACACAAGATATCCTATTTTAATAAAAATATGTGATAAAAACTATTTACTTATTATTACATTTATTTAAAAAATGTGATAAAAAAATATTTTTAATCACACCATAATTTTAAATGAGATTAGATTTCACTTATATTTTAACAATCACAGTTTAAATAAAAAATAAGATAAATTATATTTACAAAACGTGATAAAAGGCCTTTTTTCTTGTAGTGGTTTAGTAACATATCATTGCTTCTATTTGTGAATTAGATCAAACATCTTACTGGGCAACATCCTTATTGATCACACTCTGACCATACAAATAGTAAGCGAGGCATATGGGTATAATCCCAAAACATTATACATGAGCAATATGTATACAATCAACATTAGATCAAATAAAAAGGAGCGCGATGTGATTGGATGGTCTTTACTCACTATCCAGTTTCTCAGTAGCGTGTATCGACAAATTTCACTAACATTTTTGGTCCATTTATTATCGGACCATTACATAACAAAAATAAAGAATAACCGAACTCTAAATAACCAAAATGGGCAGTTAAAAATAATCTGAAACATATGTATGAACATAAAATTTTTAGGAAACCCAATCATTTAACATGAAGTAGGTTCTAATACCAGTTGTTGGAATTAATCCCTACAAATCTCAATAGATTTCTCAAACCTAAATCAACATATCAAATTATCAAGAGTTCTTTAAACACGTAAATCGTGTACCTAGATCCATTATAAACAATAGACTACCGATGCAAAACTCTGCGACGATCGATCACAAGTAGGACACGGATAGAGTGAGTACGCAATCTTCCTCAACCAAATCTCCGAAATTCCTCAATGGGATTCGCTATTCTCTTCTAGATGGGGAGAAGGGAGCCATCAAGTAATTTGGTATATTGGGGATCATAACTCTAATATTATCTATATATATGGTGTGATTATGGTTTCCATAATGCCCTAATTATCCTAATAGTTTTCAGTAACTACACATTTAACTCATATTCTTTTAAGTAGTCTATGGGCTTACCCAAATTAATTAGATCACTTAATGCTAACCCATTAAATTTAAATAGCAAATATAATTGAGTTAATAATATGTTGTCTGAAAGGTGTAATTTACCTATCTATTTCCAAACCGAACTTGTTAGTTTTCGAGTGTTATTATAGCATTTTAATACATTTTTATTTGTTTTGTATTAAATCAGGTGTTTGGGGTGAAAAGAGATGAAAACGAATTATAAACGATCAAATCGGATCAAGAGTGGTAGAAGAACGGTGGAAAAAGAGCAAAGAGGCTAAATTTTAGAACTTGCAGCCCACCGCAGCGGCGGTCAAAATACAGAGAAGGGCCTAAACTCTCTACAAATCCACCTCCGCGACGGTGAAACAACAGAAACTCTCTGCTTCTACCGCTGCATCCACCACCGTAGTGGTGACACTGCCGACATACCCACTGCCGCAACGGTGACCCCTGCAACTGTAAAGTAGATTTTTTAGATATTTTGTTCCCTTTATCATCCTCCCTCCTCTCCAATTTGGCCAGAAGAGATACCTTAGTTTTAGAATAGAATAGAACCCTCCATACACTTAAGGGAGGATATTTTGAAAGGTTTTTGAGGGAGAGCTCACAACCCGAAGAAGAAGAACACAAAATGAAGAAGGAGGAAGCGATTGTTGAATGGTTTTTGCGATGGATCTTCGGACAACGGCTAAGTCTTTCGTTTCTTTTAAACAAATGTATTGAAAATTTCCAGGCTGAAAACACCGATCTTAAAAAACAAATTTCAAAAATTGTTTCATGTGATTTAGAAAAGGAAAACATTTAGTTAAGGTTCAAAGTTATGGATTTATATTATATTGTTTTCCAGTTAAAAAAGGTGAAAATAATTTCAAAATGATTTTGGGAAACTCTAAAGGCATTTTCGACAATGCCGGTCTTGGTTTTCAAAAAAATGTCAAATCAAAGAGATTTAAAAAATTCTTTTCTGAAACTAAGATAGTTGTGAAATATTTTAACTGTGATATTGTGGGGCATACCGCTTGTGAATATTTGTTAAAGAGATCTAAATCTAAGAAGGTATGGATTCCTAAAGGAACAAAGACGGATCCGACTAACAAAATTGGACCCACGTAGAATGAGTACCATCTAGGAACTTTTTGAAGTGCTTCTTGCAAGTTATCAAATAAACATCTATGTGCAAGGACAAATTGTTCCTAGGAAAAGGTTGTTCTCCGCATGTGAAGAGAGATCAACGCTTAAATTACGTCTTTTATACCTAAAGGCGACGGTTATGTGAATGATGAAGAATATGCCGAAGAACGCTTCAGGAACATAACAGAATCATCTTCCTAAATAAAACTAAAGCGATGACATATATATATTATTTTTATTTTAAAATATTTTGGTTGTAAATGTTTTATCTTGAATGATAAGGATAATTTGAGTAAATTTGATGTTAAATCTGATTATGGTAAGCTACTAACAGTAAAGCTTATAGAGTTTATAATAAACGTACATTAGTAGTAGAACAATCTATGCATGTCATATTTGAGGAATTTGATCCACTTGTGTTGAGAAAGGTTTTGGATAATAATAATGCAGGTACACAAAATAACCAAATTCAAGGAGGTAATACGACAAATGAACCACGGGTTGATGTGCAAAAATGAGAGGAATCGTCTCTACCACGGGCTATAAGATAGTAACGGAACACTCGATAAAAGAAATCATTAGTAATTTCGAAAACGATGTAAGTGTAGTGAAAAAAAAAAAATAAATAAATAAAATAATATACCGTAGCCAGGACATGAACCAGGATTAAAGAAAATACTCGTTTTCAAGCTCTAGCATTGATTGTGGTGATTAATTTTTTTTTTGTGTGTGAAAAAATCGAAAATAATGTATGACAGTTGTATGACCCCAAGCGCTCGCCTCATTGTGCCCCAAACCAAATAGAATTGAAAATTCCAAAATTAGAAAACAAACTAACATACTACGACTAGGATTTACATGTGGATTCCAAAAACACAATCACCATTTTTGAACCGCCACAATAACTTTTGTATTATTTTTCATTTCAAAATGTAAATAATATCAGATGAACTTGATGACACCATGTCCTCCACGTTGTGGTCCGAAGAAATTTAAAATTATAGTCATCAAAAATAACAATAATAATGTATTATATCGCTGCCAAGATATGAACCTAGATTCAAGAATATGATGAAGAATTGCCAAGTGCTACAACAACTATTTGAGATATTTTTATATTTAAACAATGTGAAAATAATATAGAAAGGGTTGCATGATAGCTTATGAACACCTTATTGTGGCCCGAACCAATTTAGAAACTATATAAGTCGCTGCCAGGATTTGAACCTGGATTCAAGTACACATTCACAAATTGCCAAGTGCTACAATGACTCTTGGTAAAAAAAAAAAAAAAATTATTTAAAAAAATATGAAAATAATATATGAAGGGATGGCTGACATTGTATGAACACCTTAGTATTAACCCAACCAACTTACAATGAAAAAAATAGAAAATAAAAAAATAATATATCGCAGCCAAGACATGAGCCTAGATTAAAGAAGGTACTCGTGATTTTCAAGCTCCCCCATAGATTGTGGTAATTTTTTTCTTTTCTTTTTTTTTTTTTCTTTTTTTTGTTGTTGTTGTGTGTGTAAAAAATTTAAAATAACAAATAACTGGTTGTATGACTCCATATGCTCATCTCCTTCCTCCCTATACCAATTTAGAATTAAGAATTCCAAAATTATAAAACAAACTAATATACTACAACTATTATTTAAACGTGGATTCAAAAACACAATCACGATTTTTGAACCGCTACAACTACTCTTTGTATCATTTTTTATTTCAAAATTTAAATAATACTAGAAGAGCTCTATGACACTTATCCTCCACGTTGTGGTCTGAAGAAATTTAAATTATACTTTTTAAAAATAATAATAATGTGATATACCGCGGCCAAAATTTGAACCTGGATTCAAGAATATGATAAAGAATTGCCATGTGCTACAACAGCTATTTGTGATACTTTTCTTTTTAAAAAATCTGAAAATAATACAGAAAGGGTTGCATGACAGCTTATGAACACCTCAAGTACAAATTTATGAATTGCCAAGTGCTATAATGACTCTTTGTAAATGTTTTTTTATTATAAAATATGAAAATATATATTAAAGGACGGATGACATTGTATGAACACCACATTATTAATCTAACCGACTTATAATGAAAAAAATATAAAATAAAAAAATATAATATACCGCAGCACAGACATGAACCTGGATTAAAGATACTCGTGATTTTCAAGCTCTACCAAGACCGTGGCTACTTTTTCTGTGTGAAAAAAATTAAAAATAAAGTATGATTGCTTGTATGACCCCATATGCTCACCTCCTTGTGCCCCAAACCAATTGAGAATTAAAAATTCAAAAATTAAAAAACAAACTAATATATTACGACTGTGATTTAAAAGTGGATTCAGAAACACAATCACAATTTTTGAACCCCTACAACTACTCTTTGTATTATTTTTTAATTTGAAATTTAAATAATATCATATGGGCACTATAACACCATGTCCTCCACATTGTGTTCTAAAGAAAATTAAAATTTTACTTTTTGAAATTAAAAATAATAATGTAATACACTACTACAAGGACTTGAACCTGGATTCAAGAATATGATGAAGAATTAATTGCAAAGTGCTACAACGGCTATTTGTGATACTTTTCTATCTAATCAATGTGAAAATAATGTAGAAAGGGGTACATGACATCTTATGAACACCTCATTATGTCCCGAACCAATTTAGAATAAAAAAATTAAAAACATTAAAGCCGCTACCAAGATTTGTACATAGATTCAGTTACAAATTCATGAATTGCCAAGTGCTACAATGGCTCTTGGTAATTTTTTTTATTTTTTATTATTATTTAAAAAGTATAAAAACAATATATGAAGGGATGGATGACATCGTTTGAACTCCTCATTATTAACCAAGCTGATTAACAATGAAAAAAATATAAAATAAAAAAATAATATAACATAGCCAGGACATGAACCTGGATTAAAAAAGATATTCGTGATTTTCAAGCTTTATCGTGGATCATGGTGTTTTTTCCTATGTAAAAAATTTAAAATAATGTATGTTTGGTTGTATGACCCCATATGCCTACCTCCTTGTGCCCCAAACCAATTTAGAATTAAAAATTCCTAAATTAAAAAACAAACTAATATATTACCATTGTGATTTAAAGGTGGAATAAAAAACAATATCACAATTTTTGAACCGCAACAACACCACTTTCTATTATTTTTTGTTTCAAAATTTAAATAATATAAGATGAGCTTTATGACACCATGCCATCCACGTTGTGGTCTGAAGAAATTTAAAATTATACATTTCAAAAATAACAATAATAATGTAATATATCGCTACGAAGAATTGAACCTAGATTCAAGAATATGATAAAGAATTGCCATTCGCTACATCGGCTATTTGTGATACTTTTCTATTTGGACAATGTTAAAATAATATAGAAAGGTGTGCATGACAACTTAAGAACACCTCACTATGGCTCGAACCAATTTAGAATAAAAAATTTAAAAATTAAAAAATATATAAGCCACTACATGGATTTGAACCTGGATTCAAGTACAAATTCATGAATTGAAAAGTGCTATAATGGATCTTGGTAAATGTTTTTTATTTAAACAATACGAAAAAAATAAGTGGAAGGATGGATGACATTGTATGAACACATCACTACTAACCTAACAGATATACAATGAAAAAAAAACACTGTACCGTAGCTAGGACATGAACCTGGATTAAAGAAGATACTCATGATTTTCATATATTAGAATTAAAAATTCCCAAACTAAAAAACAAACTAATATACTACGGCATTGATTTTAACGTGGATTTAAAAAGACAGTCACGATTTTTGAACCGCTACAACTATTCTTCATATTTTTTTTAATTTTTTTTTTTTAAATTTAAATAATATTAGATAAGCTCTATGGTTCTGTGTCGTCCAAAGAAATTAAAATTATACTTTTTCAAAAATAACAATGATAAAATAATATACTGCTGCCAGGACTTGAACCTAGATTCAAGAATATGAAGAAGAATTGCCAAGTGCTACAATAGCTATTTGTGAAACTTTTATATTTAAATAATGTGAAAACATTGTACAAAGGGGTACATGACAACTTACGAACACCTCATTACGGCCCGAACTAATTTAGAATAAAAAATTAAAAAAAAAATATAGCAGCTGCAGGATTTAAATCGAGATTCAAGTAGAAATTCATGAATTGCCAAGCACTACAACGGCTCTTGGTAAATATTTTTTATTTAAAAAATATGAAAATAATATATGAATGGATGGATGACATCATATAAATACCTCATAATTAACCTAACTGACTTACAATGAAAAAGATAAAAATAATAATAATAATATACCGCAGCCAGGACATGAACCTGGATTAAATAAGATATTCATGATTTTCAAGCTCAATCATGGATTGTGGGATTTTTTTTGTGTAAAAAAATTGAAAATAATGTATTAAAGGTTGTTTGACACCATATGCCCGACTCTTTGTGCCCCAAACCTATTTAAAATTAAGAATTCCAAAATTAAAAAGAAAACTAATATACTACGACAGTGATTTAAACGGGAATTTAAAAAGACAGTCATGAATTTTTAAGCGAGACAACTACTCTTTGTATTATTTTTTATTTCAAAATTTAAATAATATCAAATGAGCTCTATGACACCGTGTCATCCACGTTGTGGTCTAAAGGAATTTAAAATTATACTTTTTGAAAATAACAATAATAATATAATATACCGGTTCTAGGATTTGAACCTGGATTCAAGAATATGATGAAGAATTGCTAAGTGCTACAACAGCTATTCGTGATATTTTTATATTTAAACAATGTGAGCATAATATAGAAAAGGGTGCATAACAGCTTATGAACACCTCATTGTGTCGCGAACCAATTTAGAACAAAAAATAAAAAAATATATACGCTACTACCAAGATTTTTAACTAGATTCCAGTACAAATTCATGAATTGCGAAGCCCTACAATGGCTCTGGGTAAATATTTTTTTATTGAAAAAATATGAAGGGATGGATGACATCATACGAAACACCTCATTTTAAACCTAAGAGAATTAAAATGAAAAAAATATATATATATTGTAGCCAAGACATGAACTTGGATTAAAGAAGATACTCGTGATTTTCAGGCTCTACCATCCATCAAGGCGATTTTCTTGTGTAAAAAAATTGAAAATAATATATAACTGGTTGTATAACCCCTTATTCTCGCCTCATTGTGCCCCAAAACAATTTAGAATAAAAAAATTCAAAATTTCAAAATAAACTAAAATACCACTATTGTGATTTAAATGTGAATTCAAAAACACAATCACGATTTTTGAATCACCACAACTATTCTTTGTATTATATTTTATTTCAAAATTTAAATAATATCATATGATCTCTATAACACCGTGTCATCCATGTTGCGGTTCGAACAAATTTAAAATTATACTTTGCAAAAATAGCAATAATAATGTAATATACCGTTGCTAGGATTTGAATCTGGATTTAAGAATATGATGAAGAATAGGCAAGTGCTATAGCTATTATTAGTGATACTTTTCATTTAAAACAATGTGAAAATAATATAGAAAGTTGTGCATGATAGCTTTGGAACACCTCATTAATGCTTGAACAGATTTAGAATAAAAAATTAAGAAATATAAAAGCTTGCTCGGATTTGATCTCGGATTCAAGTTAAAATTCAAGAATTGCCAAGTGCTACAATAGCTCTTGGTAAATATTTTTTATTTAAAAAGAATGAAAATAATATATCATGTGACCGGTTGTATGACCCCATATGCTAGCCTCCTTGTACCCAAAACCAATTTAGAGTTAAAAATTCCGAAAATTAAAAAACAAACTAATATACTGCAATTGAATGTGGATTCAAAAGCACAATCACAATTTTTTGAACCGCTCAACTATTCTTTGTTTTATTTTTTATTTCAAAATTTAATTAGTATCAAATGAGCTCTATAACACTGTGTCGTCCAGGTTATGGTCTGAAGAAATTTAAAATTATCCATGTCAAAAAACAACAATAATAATGTAATATAGCATTGCCAAGATATATACCTGGATTCAAAAATGTGATGAAGAATTGCCAAGTGCTACAACAGATTTTTGTTATGCTTTTCTATTTAAACAATATGAATATAATATAGAAAGGGGTGCATGATAGCTTATGAAAAGCCTCATTGAGGCTGGAACCGATTTCAAATAAAAAGTTAAAAAAATATATAAGTTGCTGCTAGGAGTTGAACTTGGATGTAAGTACAAATTCATGAATTGCCAAGTGCTACAACAGCTCTTGGTAAATGTTTTTTATTTAAAAAATATAAAAATAACATACGAAGGCATGGTTAACATCGTAGGAACACCTCATTATTAACCTAACCTACGTATGACTAATTAATTAAAAAATAATAAATAATAATATACTGCTGCAAGGATATGAACCTAAATCAAAGAAGATACTCATGATTTTTAAGCTTTACCATGGATCGTGGAGATTTATTTTTTTCGTGCAAAAAATTGAAAATTATATATGTTTGGATGTATGACCCAATATGTTCGCCACCTTGTACGCCAAACAAATGTTGAATCAAAAATTCCAAAATTAAAAAGCAACAAATATACTACGACTCTGATTTAAATGTGGATTGAGAACCACAATGACGATTGTTGAACCGCTACAACTACTTTTGTATTATTTTTTAAAAAAATTTAAATAATATCAGCTGAGGTATATGACGCCATGTCATCCATGTTGTGGCCAGAAGAAATTTAAAACTATACTTTTCAAAAATAAAAATAATAATTAATTATACTGCTGCCAGGATTTGAACCTGGATTCAAGAATGTGATGAATAATTGTCAAGTGCTACAACAACTTTTTGTATAACTTTTCTATTTAAACAATGTGAAAATAATATAGAATAGGGTGCATGACAGCTTATGAAAACCTCATTGAGCCCGGAACCCATATAGAAGAAAAAATTAACAAATATATAAGCCGCTGCTAGAATTTAAACCCAAATTCAAGTAAACATTCATGAATTGCCAAATGCTACAACGGCTCTTGGTAAATATTTTTTATTTAAAAATATGAAAATAACATATGAAGGGATAGATGACATCATATGAACACCTCATTTTTAACCTAACCGACTTACAATGAATAAAATAAAAATTAAAAGAAAATAATATGCCGTAGCCAGGACATGAACTTCGAATGAAGAAGATACTCGTGATTTTTTAAGCTTTACCATGGATCGTGGAGATTTGTTTTTCATGCAAAAAATTGAAAGTAATGTATGTTTGGATATATAACCCGATATGGTCGCCACCTCGTGCCCAAAACAAATTTCGAATTAAAAAAATCCAAAATTAAAAAAGTAAACTAATATACTATGACTGTGATTTAAACGTGGATTCAAAGACACAATGATGATTTTTGGGCTGCTACAACTACTCTTTGTATTGTTTTTTATTTCAAAATTTAAATAATATCAGATGAGGTCTGTGACACCATGTCGTCCACGTTGTGGTTTGAAGAAATTTAAAACTATACTTTTCGAAATTAACAATAATAATTAATTATACCACTACCAGCATTTGAACCTTGATTCAAGAATGTGATGAAAAATTGCCAAGTGCAATAGCAGCTCTTTGTGATGCTTTTCTATTTAGACAATGCGAAAATAATATATAAAGGGGTATATGACATCTTATGAAAGCTTCATCGAGGATGGAACCGATTTAGGGAAAAAAAATAAAAAAATTAAAAGATATATAAGCCGCTACCAAGATTTCAACCCGAACTCAAGTACAAATTTATGAATTGCTAAGTGCTACAACGGCTCTTGATAAATGTTGTTTATTTAAAACAATTGAAAATTACATATGAAGTGATAGATGACATTGTATGTACACCTCATTATTAACCTAACCGACTTACAATGAATAAAATTAAAATTAAAAAAAAATAAGATACCACTGCCAGGACACGAACCTGGAGTGAATAAGATACTCATTATATTTAAGCTTCACCATGGATCCTAGAGAATTTATTTTTTTTTTCGCGCAAAAAATTGAAAAGAATGTATGTTTGAATGTGTGACTAGATATTCACACCATCTTGTGTGCCAAACAAACTTTGAATTAAAAACTCCAAAATTAAAAAACAAACAAATATACTAGGACTATGATTTAAATGTGGATTCAAAGACACAATCAAGATTTTTGAACCATTACAACTACTCTTTGTATTATTTTTTATTTTAAAATTTAAACAATATCAGATGAGGTTTATAACACCGTGTCGTCCATGTTGTGGTCCGATGAAATTCAAAACTATACTATTAAAAACTGACAATAATAGTTAATTATACCACTGCCAATATTTAAACCTGGATTCAAGAATGTGATGAATAATTATCATGTGCTACAACGGCTTTTTGTGTTGCTTTTCTATTTAAAAAATGTGAAAATAATATGGAATGGAGTGCAGGACAGCTTATGAAAATATCCTTGAGGCTAGAACCGATTTGGAATAAACAATTAAAAAATATATAAGCCACTGCCAAGATTTTAATCCATATTCAAGTAAAAATTCCTGAATTACCAAGTGCTACAATGGCATTTGGTAAATGTTTTATATTGAGAACATATGAAAGAATGGATAACATCGTATGAACACCTCATTATTAACCTAACCGACTTACAATGAATAAAATAAAAATTAAAAGAAAATAATATACCGCAGTGAGGACATGAACCTGGAATGAAGAAGATATTCGTGATTATTAAGCTTCACCATGGATCACAGAGATTTTTTTTGTGTGCAAAAAATTGAAAATAATGTAAGTTTGGATGTATCACCCGATATGCTCGCCTCCTTGTGTGCCAAACAAATTTTGAATTAAAAATTCCAAAATTTTAAAACATACAAATATACTAGGACTGTGATTTAAACGTGGATTCAAAGACACAATGACGATTTTTGAACAGCTACACGAACTCTTTGTATTATTTTTTATTTTAAAATTTAAATAATATTAGATGAGGTCTATGAGACTGTGTCATCCATGTTGTGGTCCGATTAAATTTAAATTGTAATTTTCAAAACTAACAATAATAATTAATTATATCGTTACCAGCATTTGAACCTGGATTCAAGAATCTGATGAAGAATTGCAAAGTGCTACAACAACTTTTTGTGTTGTTTTTCTATTTAAACAATGTGAAAATAATATGGAATGGGGTTCATAACAGCTTATGAAAACCTCATTGAGGCCGGAACTAATTTAGAATAAAGAATTAAAAAATATAGAAGTCGTTGTCAAGATTGGAAACCAAATTCAAGTACAAATCCATGAATTGCCAAGTGTTTCAATGGCTCTTGGTAAATGTTTTTTATTTAAAAATATGAAAATAACAAACGAAGGGACGAATGACATCGTATGAAAACCTTATTATTAACCTAACCAACTTATAATGAATAAAATAAAAATTAAAAGAAAATAATATACCGCAGCCAGGACATGAACCTGGAATGAAGAAGATACTAGCGATTTTTACGCTTCACCATGGATCTGGGAGTTTTTTTTTCTGCAAAAAAATTGAAAATAATGTAAGTTTGGATGTATGACCTGATATGCAAGCCGCCTTGTGTGGAAAACAAATTTTAATTAAAAATTCTAAAATAAAAAAAACAGATAAATATACTATGATTGTGATTTAAACATGCATTCAAAGACACAATGATGATTTTTGAACCATTACAACTACTCTTTGTATTATTTTTTATTTTAAAATTTAAATAATATCAGATGAGGTCTATGACACCGTGTCGTCGATGTTTTGTTTGAAGAAATTTAAAACTATACTTTTCAAAATTAACAATAATAATTAGTTATACCGCGGCCAATATTTGAACCTGGGTTCAAGAATGTGATGAAGAATTGCCAAGTGCTACAATAGCTTTTTGTGTTACTTTTCTATTTAAAAAATGTGAAAATAATATAGAATGGGGTGCACGATAGCTTATGAAAACCTCGTTGAGGCTAAAATCGATTAAGAATAAATAATTAAAAAATATATATGCCGCTGCCAAGATTTGAACCCGGATTCAAGTACAAATTCATGAATTGCCAAGTGCTACAACGACTCTTGGTACATATGAAAATAACAAATGAAGGGATGGATGAGATTGTATGAACACCTCATTATTAACCTAACCGACTTATAATGAATCAAACAAAAATTAAAAGAAAATAATATATTGCAGCCAGGACATGAACCTGAAATGAAGAAGATACTTGTGATTTTTAAGCTTCACCAAGGATCATGGAGATTTTTTTTTCATGCAAAAAATTGAAAAAAATGTAAGTTTGGATGTATGACCTGATATGCTCGTATCCTTGTGTGCCAAACAAATTTTGAATTAAAAATTCCAATTTTTAAAAACAAAAAAAAAAATACTAGGAATATGATTTAAACGTGGATTCAAAAGATACAATGACGATTTTTGAACCGCTACAACTACTCTTTGTATTATTTTTTATTTTAGAATTTAAATAATATCACATGAGGTCTATGACACTGTGTCGTCCATGTTGTGGCCTGAATAAATTTAAAACTATACTTTTCAAAACTACAATAATAATTAATTACACAGCTACCAGCATTTGAACCTAGATTCAAGAATGTGATGAAGAATTGCCAAGTGCTACAATGATTTTTGTGTTGCTTTTCTATTTAAACAATGTGAAAATAATATAGAATGGGGGTGCTTGACAACATATGAAAACCTCATTGAGGCCGGAACCGATTTGGAATAAAGAATTAAAAAATGTAGAGGATTGGAACCAGATTTAATTACAAATTCATGAATTTCCAAGTGCTTCAAGGGCTATTGGTAAATGTTTTTTATTTAAAAAATATGAAAATAACATACGAATGGATGGATGACATCATATGAACACCTCATTATTAACCTAACTGACTTATAATGAATAAATTAAAAATGAAAAGAAAATAATATATTGCAGCCAGGACATGAACTTGGAATGAAGAAGATACTCATGATTTTTAAGCTTCACCAAGGATTAGGGAGATTTTTTTCGTGCAAAAAATTGAAAATAATGTATGTTTGGATGTATGACATGATATGCACACCACCTTGTGTGCAAAACAAATTTTAATTAAAAATTCTAAAACAAAAAAACAGAAAAATATACTAGGACTGTGATTTAAACATGGATTCAAAGACACAATGACGATTTTTGAACCACTACAACTACTCTTCGTATTATTTTTTTTATTTTAAAATTTAAATAATATCAAATGAGGTCTATGATACCATGTCGTCCATGTTTTGTCTAAAGAAATTTAAAACTATACTTTTCAAAACTAACAATAATAATTAATTATACCATTGTCAGCATTTAAACATGGATTCAAGAATGTGATGAAGAATTGCCAAGTGCTACGACTTTTTGTGTTGCTTTTCTAGTTAAATAATGTGAAAATAATATAGAATTGCATGACAGCTTACGAAAACCTCATTGAGGCCGAAACCAATTTAGAATAAATAATTAAAAAATATATAGGCGGTTGCCAGGATTTGAACCCAAATTCAAGTACAAATTCATGAATTGCAAAGTGCTTCAACGACTCTTGGTAAATGTTTTTTATTTTAAAAAAATATTAGAATAACATACGTAGGGATGGATGACATCGTACGAACACCTCATTATTAACCTAACTAACTTTCAATGAATAAAATAAAAACCAAAAGAAAATAATATACTGCAGCTAGGACATGAACCTAGATTACGGAATATACTCGTGATTTTCCAACTTTTCCATGGATCGTGCCATTTTTTATTTTATTTTTTGTAAAAAATTGAAGATAATGTATGTTTGGATGTGTGACCCAATATGCCCGCCACCTTGTGCCCCAAACAAATTTTGAATTAAAAATTCTGAAATTAACGAACAAACAAAGATACAACCACTGTGATTTGAACATGGATTCAAAGACACAATGACAATTTTTGCGCTGCTACAATTTTTCTATGTATTATTTCTTATTTCAAAATTTAAATAATATCATATGAGGTCTATGACACCATGTCGTTCATGTTGTAGTCCAAAGAAATTTAAAACTATACTTTTAAAAAATAACAATAATAATTAATTATACAACTGCTAGCATTTGAACCTGGATTCCAGAATGTCATGAAAAATTGCCAAGTGCTACAGTAGATTTTCGTGATCCTTTTCTATTTAAACAATATGAAAATAATATATAAAGGGTTGCACAACGGCATATGAAAACCTCATTGAGTCTGGAACCGATTTACAGTAAAAAATTAAAAAATATGTAAGCCTCTGCAAGTATTTGAACTCGAAATCAAGTACAAATTCATGAATTGCAAAGTGCTACAACAACTCTAGGTAAATGTTTTTTATTTAAAATATATGAAAATAACATTTGAAGAGATGGATGGCATCGTATAAACACTTCATTATTAACCTAACCGACTTACAATGAATAAAATGAAAATAAAAGAAAATAATATACCACAACCAAAAAATGAACCTGGATTGAAGAAGATACTCGTGATTTTTAAGTTTTACCATGGATCGTGGAGATTTGATTTTCATAAAAAAAATTGAAAATAACGTATGTTTGGATATATGACCCGATATGCTCGCCACCTTATGCCCCAAACAAATTTTGAATTAAAAATTCCAAAATTAAAAGACAAACAAATATAGTACGACTGTGATTTTAACGTGGATTCAAACACACAATGATGATCTTTGAACTGCTACAACTACTCTCTGTATTATTTTTTTATTTAAAAATTAAATAATATCAGAAGAGGTCTATGACACAGTGTCGTCCACGTTGTGGTTTGAAGAAATTTGAAACTATAGTTTCAAAAAATAACAATAATAATAATTATACCACTGCCAAGATTTGAACCTGGATTCAAGAATGTGATGAAGAATTGCAAAGTGCTAAGCGGCATTTTTTGTTGGTTTTCTATTTCAACAATGTAAAAATAATATAGAATGGGGTGCATGACAGCTTATGAAAACCTTATTGAGACCGGAACCAATTTAGAATTAAAAATTAAAAAATATATAAGCCCTTGACATGATTTGAACCCGGATTCAAGTACAAATTCATGAATTGCCAAGTGCTACAACGGCTCTTGGTAAATCTTTTTTATTTGAAAAATATGAAAATAACATACAAAGGGATGGATGACATCGTATGACCACCTCATTATTAACCTAAACGACTTATAATGAATAAAATAGAAAATAAAATAAAATAATATACTGCTGCCAGGACATGAACATGGATTAAAGAAGATACACGTGACTTTATAACTTTACCATGGATTGTGTTGATTTTTTATTTTTTTTTGTGTAAAAAATTGAAAATAATGTATGTTTGGATGTATGTCCCGATATGCTCTCCAACTTGTGCCCCAAACAAATTTCGAATTAAAAATTCCGAAATTAAAAAACAAACAAATATACTACGACTGTGATTTAAACGTGGATGAGGTCTACGATATTGTGTCGTCCGTGTTGTAGTCTGAAGAAATTTAAAACTACACTTTTCAAAAATAATAATAATTAGTAATTATAGTGTAGCAATAATTTGAACTTGGATTCATAAATGTGATGAAGAATTGCCAAGTGCTACAGCATGTATTTATCATACTTGTCTATTTAAACAATTTGAAAACAATATAAAGTGGGTACATGACAGCTTATGGACACCTTATTGAAGCTCGAACTAATTTAGCATAAAAAATTAAAAAATATAAAAGCCTTGCCTAGATTTGAACTCGGATTCAAGTACAAATTCATGAATTGCCAAGTGCTACAATGGCTCTAAGTAAATATTTTTCTTCAAAAAATATGAAAATAATATATGAGGGGACGGATGACGTCATATGAATACCTCATTATTAACCTAATCGAATTAAAATGAAAAAAAAGAATGTACTGCTTCCAAGATTTGAACTAGGTTTCAAGAATGTGGCGAAGAGTTGCCAAGTGCTACAACAGCTATTTGTGATACTTTTCTATTTAAACAATGTGACAGTAATATAGAAAGGGGTCAATGACAGTTTATGAACACCTTATCGTGGCCTGAATCGATTTAGATTAAAAATTAAAAAATTAAAAAATATATAAGCCACTGCTAGGATTTGAACCCAGATTCAAGTACAAATTCATGAATTGTCAAGTGCTACAATCGTTCTTGGTAAACATTTTTTATTTAAAAAATATGAATATAAAATATGAAGGGATGGAGGATATTGTATTAACACCTCATTGTTAACCTAAAAGACTTAAAATGAATAAAATAAAAAATAAAACAAAATAATATACCACAGAACATAAACCTGGATTAAAGAAGATACTCATGATTTTCAAGCTTTACCATGGATCATGCTAATTTTATTTTTTCTATAAAAAATTAAAAATAATGTATGTTTGGTTGTATGGCCCGATATGCTCGCCACCATTTTCCCCAAACAAATTTTGAATTAAAAATTCCAAAATTAAGAAACAAAATAATATCATATGATTGTGATTTAAACTTGGATTCAAAGACACAATGACTATTTTTGAACCGCTACACCTACGCTTTGTATTATTTTTTATTTCAAAATTTAATTAATATCAGATGAGGTCTATGACACCTTGTCGTCCGCATTGTGGTTCGAAGAAATTTAAAAGTATACTTTTCAAAAATAACAATAATAATTAATTATACCACTTCTAGCATTTGAACTTGGATTCAAGAATGTGATGAAGAATTGCCAAGTGCTACAATGGATTTTTGTGATGCTTTTCTATTTAAACAATGTGAAAACAATATAGAAGTGGGTGCATGATAGCTTATGAAAACTTCACTGAGGCTGGAACTGGTTTAGAGTAAAAAATAAAAAAATACATAAGCCACTGCGAGGATTTAAACCCAGATTCAAGTACAAATTCATGAATTACCAAGTGCTACAACATGTTTTCAAAGACGCAATGAAGATTTTTGAACCGCTACAACTACTATTCGTATTATATTTTATTTTAAAATTTAAATAATATCCGATTAGGTCTATGACACCGTGTCATCCACGTTGTTGTTTGTAGAAATTTAATACTATACTTTTCAAAATTATTAATAATAATTAATTATTCCGTTGCCAGCATTTGAACCTAGATTCATGAATGTGATGAAGAATTGCCAAGTTATACAGTGGATATTTGAGATACTTTTTTATTTGAACAATTTCAAAATAATATAGAAGGGGTGCATGACAGGTTATGAACACCTCATTAAGGCCCGAACCGATTTAGAATAAAAAATAAAAAAATTTAAAATATAAAATCCGTGCCAGGATTTGAACCCGGATTCAAGTACAAATTCATGAGTTGCCGAGCTCTACAACAACTCTTGGTAAATATTTAAAAATAAATAAATAAATGAAAGTAATATATGAAGGAATGGATGTCATCATATAAACACCATATTATTAACCTATTCCAATCGCAATGAAAAAAAATAATGTACTACAGCCAGGGCGTGAACTTGGATTAAAGGAGATATTCGTGATTTTCAAACTCTTCCGTGGATCATGGGAATTTTTTTTTTCTTTTTTTTGTGTTGAAAAATTAAAAATAATGTATAACTGGTTTTATGACCCTATATGCTCGCCTCCTTATGCCCAAAACCAATTTAGAATTAACAATTTCAAATTTAAAAAATAAAGTAATATCCCACGACTGAGATTTAAATGTGAATTAGAAAACACAATCATGAGTTTTGAACCGCTACAACTACTCTTTGTGTTATATTTTATTTTAAAATATAAATAATAACATATGTGCTCTATGACATTGTGTCATCCAAGTGGATTCATGAATATGATAAAGAATTGCCATGTGCAACAACGACTATTTGTGACATTTTTCTATTTCAACAATGTGAAAATAACATAGAAAGGGGTGCATGACTACTTATGAACACCTCATTTGGGCCCGAACCAATTTATAATAAAAAAATTAAAAATTAAAAACTATAAAGCCCTGCCAAAAATTGATCCCATATTCAAGTACAAATTCATGAATTGACAAGTGCTACAACAACTCTTGGTAAATATTTTTTATTTAAAAAAATATAAAAATAACATATGAAGTGATGGATGACATCATATGAACACCTCATTATTAAACTAACAAACTTACAATGAATAAAATAAAAAATAATAGAAAGTAATGTACCGCAGCCCGGATATGTACCTAGATTAAGGAAAATATTTGTGATTTTGATGCCCAACCATAGATCATGGAGATTTTTTTTTGGGTTCTCGGTTAAAAATTTGAAAATAATGTATGACTATTTGTATGACCCCATTTACTCACTTCTTTGTGCCCCAAACCAATTTGGAATTAAAAATTCCAAAATTAAAAATCGAAGTGATGTACCACAATTGTGATTTAAACGTGGACTCAAAAGCACAATCATGGTTTTGAACCGCTACAACTACTCTTTATATTACATTTCATTTCAAAATTTGAATAATATCAGATGAGTTCTATTACTCCGTGTCATCCACCTTGTGCTTCGATGAAATTTAAAATTATACTTGTAAAAAATATCAACAAGAATGAAATATACCGCTGCCAGGATTTGAACCTGGATTCAAGAATATGTTGAAGAATTGCCAAGTGCTGCAATGGCTATTTGTGATATTTTTCTATTTAAACAATTTGAAAATAATATAGAAAAGGGTGCATGATAGCTTATGAACAACTAATTGAGGGCCAAACTGATTTAGAATAAAAAATAAAAAAAATTGGAAAACATGATTGCCCTACCAGAATTTGAACCCAGATTCAAGTACAAATTCAGAAATTGCCAAGTGCTACAACCGCTCTTGGTAAATATTTTTTATTTAAAACATATGAAAATAATAGATGAAGGGATGGGTGACTTAGTATGAACACCTCATTATTAACCTAACCCACTTAAAATGAAAAAAATAAAATATATATATAAAAAAAAAATACCGCAGCTAGGGCATGAATTTGGATTAAAGAAAATACTCATGATTTTTAAGCACTACCATGGAAAGTGGTGATTTTTTGTGTAAAAAAATTGAAAATAATGTATGACTAGTTGTATGACCACATATTCTCACCTCCTTGTGCCCGAAACCTATTTGGAATTAAAAGTTGCAAAATTAAAAAACAATCTAATATACCACGACTGTGATTTAAACATGGTTTCAAAAAGACAATCACAATTTTCGAACCGCTACATCTACTCGTTGAATTATATTTTATTTCAAAATTTAAATAAAATCATATGAGCTCTAAGACACCGTGTCATCCACGTTGTGGTCCGAAGAAATTTAGAATTATACATGTAGACAAATACGGAAACATTAAAAACAGAAGCGTACCTTTCATATTCGGAAGATTCGTTTACAACCCATTTCTCGTATCTTCTCTCGTTGGCAAAAAAAATACTACTAGAGTATTTTTCGATAATATCCACACACTCACTAACCAAGGCCAATCAAATTATCTATAATATGATGGAATACATACATTGATGTATCAACGCATATTTATAGAGAAAATCCCAAAAGTTGTGTCCTTTCCAATGGGTACATACTGAAAGGGTATGTCCATTCCAATGGGTGTCTATCAAAAAGACGTGATCCTTAAGATCATAGGTGAACCCATTCACATGGTGACTCTCCATGAATCATAGGGTCCATGTGGACTCTCCACAGATTTATCTGACTCGCTCTATAATCCAACAATACATTTCGAAAATAACAATAATAATGTAACATACCACCACCAAGATTTGAACCTTAATTCAAGAATATGATAAAGAATTTCTAAATGCTACAACAACTATTTGTGGTACTTTTCCATTTAAACAATTTGAAAATAATATAGAAAGGGGTGCATGACAGCGTATGGACACCTTATTGTGGTCCAAGCCGAATTAGAATAAAAAATTAAAAAAAATTAAAGAATATATAAGATGCTACAAGGATTTGAATCCGGATTCAAGTATAAATTTATGATTTTCCAAGTGTTACAATGACTCTTGGTAAATGTTTCTTATTCAAAAAATATGAAAATAATATATGAAGGGTTGGAAGACATCGTATGAACACCTACTATTTAAGTTGTATTTTATTTCAAAATTTGAATAATATGAAATGAACTCTATGAAACCATGTTATCCTCGTTGTGGTCCAAAGAAATTTTAAATTATACTTTTCAAAAAATAACAATAATAATGTATTATACCACTGCCTGGATTTGAACTGTGATTCAGGAATATGATGAAGAATTGTCAAGTGCTACAGTGGCTATTTGTGATATGTTTCTATTCAAACAATGTGATAATAATATAGAAATGGGTGCATGACATATTATGAATAGCTCATCGTGGCGCGAACCGATTTGGAATAAAAATTAAAAAATATATAAGCCGCTGCCAAGATTTGAACCCAGATTCAAGTACAAATTCATGAATTGACAAGTGCTACAAAGGCTCTTGGTAAACATTTTTTATTTAAAAAAAATGAGAATAATATATGAAGATATGGATGACATCGTACGAACACCTCATTATTAACCTAACAAACTTACAATGAAAAAAATAAAATAAAATTGTGAGCCTAACTGGTTTCAATAATAGGATTTTTGGAAAATGTGATTTTGACGATAATGCATCATTTGACGTTTTAAATGAACTAACATTCTTTTCAAGTATAATTCATCCATATATTATGGAAATACATCATGGATATGCACTCAAGTCGAAAGGTATGATTTAAATAATGTAAGTTTTCATTTCGACAACATTACTTAAGATATTAAACTCGGAACTCTATAGGTTACACACACATACCGAGGGTGCATACATTTGTGATGTTTTGTTTCTAACATGTCCAATATACCTAAATATCACATTGTGCATTATATGTTTAATCATATCATGCAAATTTGGAAAATTCACATCTTGATCACAAATGTGCTTAATATATTTAAACTTGGATTTAATTTGATCAAATAGTACATTGCATGATCTTAATGTGAAAACACTTCAAATATCATTGATATAATATTTTGAACATGTCCATATAATTATTATATTATGATTCATGTAGTAATAATGTTCATACCTTGCTCAATTGAAACTTTCATATTTTGATAAAAAAAAAAATGCTCAAATTGCTTAAACTCAGTTTCTATGTGATCATAAGGTATATTGTATATTTGGATCATCAACACACTTTGAACATCATTGAAATAATGTTTTTAAGGTGTTTGGATAAAAAATGATCATAGGCATCGACCAAAAGCAAGAACGGGCAATGAAAAATAGAATTGTGTTGAAAACAATGTTGCAATCAACTGTTGTTGTCCAAAAAATCAAAATGGACCTTTGATAGTAAATTGGCCGTATCTCTCTTATTACTTGTCCAAATCTGATGAATCTTATATGGTTGGAAATCTAATTCAAATATATTTAAAACCGTATAAATTTAATATCAATCCAAGTTGGTTTGGTTGTTCAAATTTCAACATTTTGGCAGAAGTAAGTATCTGATTTTTACAGAAAATTCTGTCTAGACCTTTGCTCACTCATTTGATAATATCTCACTCATTTGGAGTCCAAATGAGGTGATTCTTTTTTATATGGAACCCTTACTCCATAATATTTATTTATGTGCATAGTAGGAAAATGGTGGACATGTTTTTACTATAAAACAGTAACCATTTATAAAAATGTCAATAGTCTTTCTCTCTCCTGCCTTGTTTTTGCTCTGTTTTCAGCTTCACGTTTTGGCGTCGTATGTTTGTTCTAATTTATTTATGGTGATTCATATGACTTATAATGAATATATAACATGTTTTAATCATTCAATTTGATCAATAAAATGTTGAATTGAAAAGGAATTGATCAAAATATCTTGAAACATTTTAGAACTCAAAATACAGAATTTTGTCATAAACTCAAATTTGGATTTGCGTATCATATTTTGTTCGGAATGTTCAAATCATGATATGAAATGTTATTTTAACATGTCTATATGATATATGCATGATCAATTGATATGCTTATCAATACATCTATGATTAATTGACAAAGGGTATGAAAATTCTGTTTTCATCATGCTAAATGAATTCCAAGTGTTCAAATGCTTGAAATGCTTGTATGTGCTTAATTGGATTGTATACGTGTATAATATACTTTAGACATATTGTATACACTTGCTCAAATGCATAATCATACATGAATACAAGTATTAGATTTGAATTTATTAAGATAACCAAGTTGGAATACAAAGATATTATTTTGACTTAGTCGTAGGATAACTCATTAAATGATAGCCATTGCCTTGTCTTCCACAATGTGAATGGCATCTTATCTTATATTCAATGATTCCTACCCAACTTTGAATATTTCTATAATGATTTGTCTACATTCCTTATTACTAATCATACTCAATTATATATGTTGGCCTAGTGAGCTACCCAAGAGGGGGCTGAATTGGGCAGTGATAAAATTTAATCAAAATAATAATACTTAAAAAATTTAAATAATTAATTTAATCCTAAATTAATTATTATCTCTTTATAGCAGCGAAAATATATTATCAAGTAGATGCACACCAAACAACAATATATAAGTAAAGTAAATAAAACAGCACACCATGATATATCTTGGTTCACCAAGCTACTCTTGGCTAATTCAGTCCTCCGAACCCCATGGAGATTTGCACCCATTAAACTCAAGATTCCTTTAACAGGTAGGAAACAAACCTTTACACAATGATTCTTTTCCCAAGCTCAGAATCAACCTTTACAATTCTTTTTCCCATGCTTAGGAATAACCTCTTCTTTTTCCCAGGCTCAAGAATAACCTATCTTTTTATAGGTTAAAGATTAACCAAATTCTATTATAGGGACAATCATGACTTAATTCTTTTTATACCTTAAGCTCAAGAATCAAAACCTCACAATCACTCCAAGTATCCTTTTCCCAAGTAAAGATGCAACATTTACAATTCACTTACAAATTCAATCAAGGAAGAATTAAAACCTAATTTTTACAATTCACTTACAAATTCAATCAAGTAAAGAATTATATGAACCAATTTGAGAAATAACCAAAATATATGGACCATATCTATAGGGATGACAAAATATCAATGATATATCTTTAGTACTATCATATCCCTAAAATTTATCTCACATCTCAACCATAAACGGCTAGTAACGACTACTGTTTGATCAGAATTCTCGAAATCCTCTAAACCTGAAACAGACTTATTAGTTGACCGATTAATGCCCATAAGTCAACCACCCGATTCAGGTTCTAGCCCAAGCCAAACGTTTCTCACACATCGGTCGACTGCCCATCCATCACCTGTCGACTGGACGATTCAGAGAGTTTCATAAGTCGACCTATCTGTCGACTTAAAGATTCAGAGAGTTCTTGTTTTAAGCTCAGGTCAACCTACTTGTCGACCGAGAGATTCAACAACTTCATTCATTAATCACCGATCGACTTATCTATTGACCCAGAGATTCTGGAATCCTTTCCTGAATTTGTTTTAAATCCAATTTCATCGACGTTTTCGCCCCTTTAACCGATTTCTTTTCTCAGTTAGCTCCACTAAATACTTAAGTTCAATTTTAGTTAATTAACTTTATTTATTTTTCAATTACACATAGGAGAAAATAATTTAACTAATTAGGATCCTATAAAAACACACATAATTTTGAAAAAATAAAATAAAATTTGTGTCGTATGTGATCCTAATCGGGAATCATTAAGAGTAAAAATTTAACCTGAGTAGTTTTCCCTAGGTTCTTCAATTTCTTCGGTCTCTTAACATCCATTATCTTTGTCAGTCTTTTCAGCATTCATTTTCTTCATGATAATATCTTTACTGGAACTTATAAACTGAAATACTCAATAAATCCATTAGTTCCACAAAACATATCAATATTTAATTGTCCATCAAAATCTTAGGATCAATAATATACATTGAATATCTTGAACAATTTGTTGTATTTTTTCACTACCTCAAAGTCAAATTGGACAATGGGTCCTTTGCAATTAATTAGACATATCCAACATTTATGAGGTTGGAAAAAGTAGATGGAATGTCGAAAAATCTGCAGAGATAATGGAGGGGTGCCTCATATGTCTTGACATTTGAAGAGATCACATGCAACGATCACTTTAGCTTTCTATACTCCAATTGTAATACCCTACCTACACTTCTCTACATCTATAAAAGGAGAAAGATAGCTAGAAGTTCATTACTCACTAACCAAGAAACTCACCAAGTATCAATCACAAACTCTCAACTTACCAAGTATCAATCACTCAAATTTGAGCTACAAAGATCAAAGAGATACTACCAAAGACTTCTAAGCTAAAATCTGTTCAACAACAGTTCTATTCTTTCTTGATTCAAATTTCTTGAGTGTTTGTTGTATTTGCTTCACACACATAGATTCTTGAGTTTTATATCTTGTGAATGTTAAAGCTTCATTTCTTGAGACAGTGAGAATATTCATTGTAAATATTAAGTAAGGGTTTTACTCAAGAGGAGAGATTTGTGAGTGAAATATATTCACTCTAAAATGTAAAGTCTTGACATACGTAATTCTTAAGCGACGACATAAATATTTTTTTTCTTCACCTTTAAGAAGATCAAAGAATAGTAAAATCCTCGAAGGAGCTCGGGGGAGTGGACTAGGCAAAGTGTGTTTGCCGAACCACTATAAAATTCTGGTGTCAATCTCTCTAACTCTACTCCTTACATTTTCACATTTATTTGTGTTTGTGATTATTGCTCTTGTTTGAATATTCATTGTACACTTGACAAAAATCACATAAACACTTAGTTTCTATTGAGTATATCTAATTAAACGTAAAATTTGCCAAAACCCAACCTCTTGGGTAATTCTTGGGCCATCAAAAATAATAGAAAGTAATATACTGCAACCCGGATATGTACCTAGATTAAGGAAAATATTCGTGATTTTGATGCCCTACCATAGATCGTGGAAATTTATTTTGGGTGAAAAAATTTAAAATAATATATGACTATTTGTATGACCCCATATGCTCACCTCCTTGTGACTCAAACCAATTTGGAAATAAAATATCAAAATTAAGAATCAAAGTGATATACCACGACTGTGATTTAAACATGGATTCAAAAACACAATTATGATTTTTGAAACGCTACAACTACTCTTTGTATTACATTTCATTTCAAAATTTAGATAATATCAAATGAGCTCTATGACACCGTTTCATCCAAGTTGTGCTTCGATGAAATTTAAAATTATACTTGTAAAAAATAACAATAATAATAAAATATACTGCAACTAGGATTTGAACCTCGATTCAGAATATGATGAAGAATTGCCAAGTGCTATAATGGCTATTTGTGATATTTTTCTATTTAAATAATTTGAAAATAATATAGAAAGGGGTGCATGATAGCTTATGAACACCTAGTTGAGACCCGAACCGATTTAGAATAAAAAATTAAAAATTAGAAAACATAATTGCCCTGCCAGGATTTGATCACGGATTCAAGTACAATTTCTGAAATTGCCAAGTGCCACAACGGCTCTTGGTACATATTTTTTATTTCAAAAATAGGAAACAAGTATATGAAGGGATGGATGACAAAGTATGAACACCTCATTATGAACCCATCCAACTTAAAATGAAAAAAAAATAAAATATAAGAACAAATAATATGTAGCAGCTAGGACATGAATCTGGATTAAAGAAAATACTCATGATTTTCAAGTCCTACCATAGAAAGTGGAGATTTTTTTTAATTTTTTTTTTTGTGTGTAAAAAAATTGAGAATAATGTTTGACAAGTTGTAAGACCCCATACGGTCGCCTACTTGTACCTTGAACCTATTTAGAATTAAAAATTGAAATATTAAAAAACAATCTAATATACCAAAACTATGATTTAAACGTGGTTTCAAAAACACAATGACATTTTTTGAACTGCTACAACTACTCATATTATATTTTATTTCAAAATTTGAATAAAATCATATGTGCTCTATGACACTGTGTCATCCATGTTGTGGTCCAAAGAAATTTAGAATTATACATTTTGAAAATAACAACAATAATGTAATATACCGCTGCCAAGATTTGAAATAATATAGAAAGAGGTGCATGACTGCTTCTGAACACCCCATTGGGGCCCGAACCAATTTAGAATAAAAAATTAAAAATTAAAAAAATATAAGAGCCTTGCTAGGATTTGATCCCGGATTCAAGTACAAATTCAAGAATTAACAAGTGCTACAATGGCCCTTGGTAAACAATTTTTATTCAAAAAAATTAAAAATAATATATAAAGCGATGGATGACATCGTATGAACACCTCATTATTAGCCTAACAAACTTACAATGAAACAAATAAAAAATAATAGAAAGTAATGTACTGCGGCCTGTATATGTACTTGGATTAAGGAAAATATTCGTGTTTTTTATGCCCTACCATAGATTGTGGAGACTTTGATTTTTGGGTGAAAAAATTGAAAATAATGTATGACGGTTTGTATGACCCAATATGCTCACCTCCTTGTGCCCAAACCAATTTGGAATTAAAAATTCCAAAATTAAAAATCAAAGTGAAATGCCACGACTGTGATTTCAACGTGTATTAAAAAACACAATCATGATTTTTGAATCGCTACAACTATTCTTTGTATTTTATTTTATTTCAAAATTTAAATTATATCAGATGAGCTCTATGACACTGTTAGGAGGTTCTAGCTTAAAAACCACATGGTGCAAAGTGGAGTAACTCCTTTGATTTATATTTCAAAATTTAGAATTATACATTTTGAGAATAACAATAATAATGTAATATACCACTGCCAAGGTTTGAACCTGAATTCAAGAATATGATAAAGAATTGCAAATTGCTATAGCTGCTATTTGTGGCACTTTTCAATTTAAACAATGTGAAAATAATATAGAAAGGGGTGCATGCTATCGTATAAACTCCTTATTGTTTCCGAGCGGAATTAGAATAAAAATTAAAAAAATTAAAGAATATATAAGACGCTACAAGGATTTGAATCAGAATTCAGGTACACATTTATGATTTGCCAAGTGTTACATTGGCTCTTGGTAAATGTTTGTTATTCAAAAAATATGAAAATAATATATGAAGGGTTAGATGATATCATATGAACACCTACTCTTTGGGTTGTATTTTATTTCAAAATTTGAATAATATCATATGAACTCTATGACACCATCTTATCCTCGTTGTGGTCTGAAGAAATTTAAAATTATACTTTCCAAAAAATAACAATAATAATGTCTTATACCACTGCCTGGATTAGAACCGAGATTGAAGAATATGATGATGAATTGTTAAGTGCTACAGTGGCTATTTGTGATATGTTTCTTTTTGAACAATGTGATAATAATATAGAAAGGGGTGTATGACAGCTTATGAATACCTCATCGTGGCTTGTACCGTCTTAGAATAAAAATTAAAACATATTTAAGCCGCTGCCAGGATTTGAACCCGGATTCAAGTACAAATTCATGAATTGGCAACTGTTATAATGGTTGTTGGCAAATATTTTTTATTTAAAACATATGAAAAAAATATATTAAGGGTTGGATGACATCCTATGAACACCTTATTATTAACCTAACTGACTTACAATGAAAAAAAATCAAAAATCAAAAATTAATGTACAGGAGCCTAGATATGAACTCGGATTAAGGAAAATGCTCGTTATTTTGATGCCCTACCATGGATCATGGCGATTGTTTTTGGGTGAAAAAATTGAAAATAATGTATGACTGTTCATATGACCCCATATGCTAGCCTCTTTGTACCCCAAAGCAATTTATAATTAAAGAATTCCAAAATTAAAAATTGAAGTAAGATACTACGACTATGATTTAAACGTGGATTAAAAAACACAGTCATGATTCTTGAACCACTATAGCTACTCTTTGTATTATATTTTATTTCAAAATTTAAATAATATCAGACGAGCTATATGACATTGTGTCATCCACGTTGTGGTCCGAAGAAATTGAAAATTATACTTTTTAAAAATAACAACAATAATTAATTATATTGCTGCGAGGATTTGAAACTGGATTCATGAATTTGATGAAGAATAGCCATGCACAACAACGACGATTTGTGATACTTTTCTATTTAAACAATGTGAAAATAATATAGAAAGGGGTGCATAACTGCTTATGAACACCTCATTGGGGCCCGAACCAATTTCGAATAAAAAATTAAAAATTAAAAAATATAAAAGCCCAACCAGAATTTGATCCTGGATTCAAGTACAAATTCATGAAATGACAAGTGCTACAACGGCTCTTGGTAAATATTTTTTATTTGAAAAAAAATGAAAATAATATATGAAGCACTGGTTGATATCATATGGAGACCTTATTATTAACCTAACCAACTTACAATGAAAAAAATAAAAAAATAATGGAAAGTAATGTACCGCAACCAAGATATGAACCTGTATTAAGGAAAACACTCATGATTTTGATGCCCTAGTATGGATCGTTGTGATTTTAATTGGGTAAAAAATTTGAAAATAATGTATGACTGTTTGTATAACCCTACATGCTCACCTTCTCATGCACCAAACTAATTTGCAATTAAAAATTCCAAAATTAAAAATCAAAGTGATATACCACGACTGTAATTTAAACATGAATTCAAAAACATAATCATGATTTTTGAACCACTACAACTACTCTTTGTATCACATTTATTTTTAAATTTAAATACTATCAGATGAGCTCTATGACACTATTAGGAGGTTCCAACTTAAAACCATGTGGTCCTATGTGGAGTAACTCATTTGATTTATATAATGACTTGGAAACTCTCAGATGAGTGACGTGGGACAAGAATCTAACACCCGCCCTTGAGTGTAACCCTTGGTTTGCACGAATAGTTTGACTACGAGGGAATGATGAGACATGTGCAACCCCCGGCTTGCACGGATGATTTGACTACGAGAAAATGAGAAACCCATAACCTTGGCTCTAATACCATGTTAGAAGGTTCCAAGTTAAAATCATGCAGTGATAAGTGGAGTAACTCTTTTGATTTATATAGTGAAGTGAGAACTCTTAGATGAGCGACGTGTGACAGGAATCTAACAGACACAGTGTCATCCACATTGTGCTTTGAAGAAATTTAAAATTATATTTGTAAAAAATAACAATAATAATAAAATATATCGCTAGCAGGATTTGAACCTAGATTCAAGAATATGGTGAAGAATTGCCAAGTGCTATAACAACTATTTATGATATTCTTCAATTTAATTAATTTGAAAACAATATAGAAAAGGGGTGCATGATAGCTTATGAACACCTCATTAAGGCCCAAACCGATATAGAATAAAAATAAATAAAAAACATCATAGCCCTGCCAGGATTTGAACCGGGATTCAAGTACAAATTCAATAATTGCAAGTGCTACAATGGCTCTTAGTAAATATTTTTTACTTAAAAAATTTGAAAATAATATATGAAGGGATGGATGACATCGTATGAACAGCTCATTGTTAATCTAACCGACTTAAAATGAAAAAAAATAATATATCGTAGCTAGGAAATGAATTTGGATTAAAGACAATACACTTGATTTTCAATCTCCACCATGGAAATTGGTGAGTTTGTTTTGCGTCAAAAAATTGAAAATATTGTACGACAGGTTCTATAAACCCATATGCTCTCCTCCTTGTTCCCCAAACCTATTTGGAATTAAAAATTCCAAAATTAAACAACAATTCAAACGTTGTTTCAAAAACACAATCACAATTTTCGAACCGCTACAACTACTCGTTTTATTATATTTTAATTTAAAATTTAAATAAAATTGTATGAGCTCTATGACACTGTGTCATCCACATTGTGGTCCGAAGAAATTTAAAATTATACATATTGAAAATAACAATAATAATGTAGCATACTACTGCTAGGATTTCAACCGGAATTCAAGAATATGATAAATAATTGTCAAGTGCTATAATGGCTATTTGTGATACTTTTCCATTCAAACAATATGAAAATAAAATAGAAAGGGGTACATGACAGCTTATGAAAACTTTGTTGTGACTCGAGCCTAATTAGAATAAAAAATTAAAAAATTAAAGAATATATAAGCCGCTACAAGGATTTGAATCCGGATTCAAGTTCAAATTTATGATTTGCCAAGTGTTACTATGGCTCTTGGTAAATGTTTTTTATTCAAAAAATATGAAAACAATATATGAAGGGATGGATGACATTGTATGAACACCTACTCTGTGTTGTATTTTATTTTAAAATTTAAATAATATCATATCAGCTCTATAACACCATGTCGTCCTCGTTGTGGTCCCAAGAAATTTAAAATTACACTTTTCAAAAAATAACATTAGTAATGTATTATACCACTACCTGGATTTGAACCTGGATTCATGAATATAGTGAAGAATTGCCAAGTGCTACAACGGCTATTTGAGATACTTTTCTATTTAAACAATGTGAAAATAATATAAATGGGGTGCATGATAGCTTATGAACTCCTCACTGTGTCCCGGACCAAGTTAGAATGAAATTAAATAATTAAAAAATATATAAGTTGTTGCCAGGACTTGAACTCGAATTTAGGTACAAATTCATGAGTTGCCAAGTGCTACAATAACTCTTGGTAAATATTTTTCATTTGAAAAATATGAAAATAATAAATGAAGGGATGGATGACGCCGTACAAACACCTTATTACTAAAAAAACCAACTTACAATGAAAAAACTAAAAAATAAAAAAGATAATATACCGCAGCCAGGACATGGACCTGGATTAAAGAAAAAACTCATGATTTTCAATCTCTACCAGGGATCATGGCGATTTTTTTTATGAAAAATATTGAAAATAGTGTACAACTGGTTGTATGACCCCATATGCTCACCTCCTTGTTCCCCAAATAAATTTAGAATAAAAAACAAAATCCAAAATTAAAAAATAGACTAATATATTTCGGTTGTGATTTCAACGTGAATTCAAAAAGGCAGTCACGATTTTTAAACCACTATAACTACTCTTTGCATTATTTTTTATTTCAAAATTTGCATAATATCGTATGAGCTCCGTGACACTGTGTCATCCATGCTGTCATATGAAGAAATTTAAAATTATACTTTTCAAAAAATAACAATAAAAAAGTAATATATTGATGTTACCGAAAAATCTCCAACACGTACAACAGCTTTGCAGGTGCCAAAAACCTTTTCACCTTCCTCCTGTTACATGCAAAATTGTGAGTTCTAATGGGGGACACAAGTGTTGTGTCGGCCAAAGAACCTCCGTCGTGAGAATAAGTTAATCTAGTATATAGAGAAAGATGTACGCAAATTCAAATTGCGTCAATTACAAGTGATATCTACCATTTTTATAAGCTCTGAGATATGTTGTCGTTACTTTAGAGAGGTCGTCAATCCCTTGACATATTCCTAACGGCTTGGAAAATAATATAGATCCCCATGATCTCAGGGGAGATCCCTGTAACGGTCCCCATTAATTATGGGTTGTTATAGTTAATCTGGCCCATCTCCTCAAGTGTAGAGGAGTCATTCATGTTGACCAGACCTATTAATTCCTTGGCCTTGGATGCCATGGGTTTGAGTATACCCAAATATGGGCCTCCTTATGGGACCGTGATTCTTTCTCAGAAGATCGTCGAAGTTAACAACTAAGTAGGACTGTCATGCTTCGTCCCAAATAACCATTGGGTTTGTCTTTTCCAGGTCAAGTTTCATACACGATCTGACCCTTTTAAGGCCACATGCCTTTGTTAGTTATGAGTGAGAATTTTTCCATATCATTTACCCTCTTGACTTTCGCGGCGATTCAAGAGAAGAGAAGCGAAAGATCACTTCTATTTCGCGTAAGTTATTTTCTTCCCTTAATCCTTCAGTAACACTTTTATTCATCATATTTCTTTTGTATTTTGATTGTTGTTTCCCTTATCGCAAAATGTCATTAAGTCAATCAAATAGTCCTGCCGAATATGGTTCATCGTCATATCCTATAATGGAACAGACAACGACGGCTCAGACTGCTCGGTCCTCTAATCCTTTAGAGAACAAAGAGGATCATGGTGCGAACAAATTTCCATAGGTATGGCTTTCACCATTTAGGGAACAATAATGTATTCCTTCGTACGTGTCAATTAGGGTTCCGTTTGAGGACGAACGCCCTCATGATGCTAAGGAAGACAAAATATTCTTTTATCTATGGATATTTAAATGTGGACTCACTCTCCCTTTTTTTCCCTATTCCTTCATAATATTTTTCGTCAAATGGAGATTACTCCGGCCCAGTTAACTCCGAATGGTTTTCACTAAATTATGGGAGTCATAACCCTTGCGAGAATAAATGAGGCACCCCTCACTTTTCATACAATTAGGAGTATTGGACACCTTAAATTCCAAACCAGTACCCAAAGATATTACCTTTCACTTCCTAAATTTTTTTCGTTTCTCATTGATCTTCGAGCTAAAGTGAGGGACTGGCAACCGTGGTACCTCTTCTTCTCTAGTGACTGGGAATTCCTTCTTGAAGAGGTGGGTGGTAGTGCATAGATATTATGTCTCTACTTTCACCACAAGTGTACAGGTCAAGTTTTAGTATAGTGGGAAGAGTGAGGGTTGTCGTATCCACAGGGATTGGTTGAGATTATCGTCGAGTACCGCGATTATCATAACCTAACTTTATATAGGAAGTAAAAAATGGTTTATAATTAATTAATACTAATACTAAGTTAATTAATCTAATTATACTAATATAGTGGTATGACGTTTATGGAAAATTATTGCCTGGGGATTAACTTCGTTCACTTAAACGTGTTCGTTTCAATCTAGTTTACATTAATGGCGTTCATCCTATCCGAAAATCTCTATATCGAAATCTCATTCACTACCTCTCCCGAGTGTACATTAAATGAATATGTGACTTCGCGTCAACGAAGAAGTCCCCCTCAACATCTATATGACACTTGGTCACATGAGTCTTGCCCCCAACGTCATGGATTGCACACTCTCTAACTTTCTCCCGAGTTATTAGATCGTTGCGTTGTATTTAAACCCTAGTCCGAATCCGTAGTTACCTCTCTCGAGTATCAAACCCCGATTTCTCAACATATCTAAACTAGCATATAATGGAAACACAAGAATGGTAAACACCATCAAATAGAGAAGAACAACCGTTAAATAAACACAATTCAAACAAACCACATATTCATAACTTATATTAATCCCTAGACAATATCCGTTTTGCTAACGGCCATTACCGTATATACAATGATAAATGAGCTAAACATACTCAAACAAACTACCAAAGTTAATAAAATAAAGAAAAAAATTAAGGAACTTAGCCGTATTCTGAATATTGGCTGCTAAAACCACTCTGAGAGCGTTTCTCATTATTCGATTTGTGTTAATCTCCTTTGGGGTTTGGATGCGCTCCCCAAAAACCTCTCAAAATACTCCCTAATATGTTCTAAAATGTGTTGGGTATGAAAGGATCAACTTAAGGGGTTCAAAATATCCCAAAATATTAAGAAAAACCCTTTACAGCTAGTGCCAGACCACCACGGCGATGGTGTCACCGCTACTGCGGTGACACTTTTTCTTGTTTTGGATGTAACTTTCTTTTACGAACTCCGATTGAGGTGATTCAAAAACATATAAAAATATAATGGAAATATATAAAACTTCTATGTTTTGAGTGTTTACAAAATCAAATTTTATCGTAGTAAAAAATGGCCTTGAATTTACTGCACCTATACCGGTTTTGCACATTTTCACCATTTTATTCAAAAACCTACCAAAGAACACAATAACATATTAAAAAAAACAAAATATCTTTAAAACACACAAATATTTGAATCTAAAAGCACTTGATTTGTTGATAAATAAATCACTTATCAGTGGGGCAGCTCTCAATTGTGCCGAGGCGCTTCAATACTCCAAGTAATTTCCCATTATTCACTTAACAGTCTATTTCCTATTCGAAATTCTACTTAAGTGATATGAATCACCTTTCTGGGATTTCAAATGCAGGTGATAGTTCTTTTCAAAGTCTTGGTCTCACATCTAGAATCAAAGAAGAATTAGGAAAATTGTTGGTTCCAGCAGAGCATTCTTATAAAGAATTAACTCACTGCCCATTTAACAAACCTGAAATGGATCTATCCCGCTTCAACGAATTGGCTGAGCTTCAAATAGGCACAAAGAAGAAGAAGAGGCCATCCAAAAACCTCGCCAAGAAGACTGGACAATCGTCAACCCAACCTGCATCTACTATTGCCGCTAGTTCAGCGATCCATCATTCTGCTAAGACTCCTGCTATCGTAAAAGTCCATCAACCAGTCCTTCATGATGAACCAAAATTTGTTGTGTCAGATGATGATTCTCAGCCTCTAAGCGTACGCAGGCAGAGAATAATTTCGGTTACAGTCCCACCCCCAACAGCCCTTAGCTCACAAGCATATGAGGAATCAAAATCTGCTTCAAGATCAGACGACATTTCTATTGTCGATCCTCCTTCCATCAGTCATCAAACATCCCCAACCTTCATTCCCAACAAGAGGATTTCTAGTGGGCGGGGTATGATGAAACAATAAATGTGCCAACTCATTGACGGGGTTGGGCCTTCCGTCCCAAGTCGTCGTGCCATTTTTGATGATGCCATCAAGTTTATGTATGAGCAATCCTAGAACAAAGGAAAAAAGATAACAAAGGGCTGGAATAGGCTTGAGATATTCCAAATAGTGATCTGTGCTCTCTTCTGTAGGTAATTACACAAGTCTTATTACTTTTTCAAATTTTATCAATTTGCTTGGTTGATCATTCTATTAATGGCTTTATTATCTTACTGTATGGATATGTCCTCTACCTTGGTCAACTGCACTGAGGACAAGAATGAGCTAGACGCCCAGCTGATGTGCGAGATGACTAAGTTTAGCAAACTGGAGGAAAATAGTCAAACCTTGGAGAATGGAAAGCTGAGCCTAGCCACAGATCTTATACTGACTAGATCTTGTCAACAGCAGTACAAAAGAAGTTGCATTCTTCTAATGACCAAAGAGAAGCCCTGCGGAAAATCAATGCACTCTTTTGTACAGAGAATAGAGAGCTCAAAATAGAGATCACTACCGTACATAGAGAGTGCTCGCCTTTAAAGGATGATGCTCGAGCCTTATCTGAAGAACTCAGCTCAGCTTTCCTAATAATCGATCAAAATGATGTTGATCTAAAAGATAAGAATACTGCCCTCCAGACCAAAGATAATGTACTTCAATAGAAAGAGACCACTCTCCAACAACTATAATTTGAGAAAGATCATCTGTCGGTTAAGCTATCAGCTGTGATCAGAAAATCCCAATAGAACATCGAAAACCTTTGGTTTCACTTCAAGGGAGAGTCAAAGAAACTTTAGAAAGTTGGATTCTTCTACTACCAAAGATGAGTATCAGAGGAATTCCTTGACTTAGACCTTTCTTTCTTGGTGGTGGAGCTTAAAGATAGACTGGAAGGAGAAAATATTGAAGGAGGCGAGGATGGGATTGCTGAGGACGAAGAAGAATTATTCATGTGGCAGTTGAGGTTCCAATAGAGAGCTCAGTGCAGACCTTGAACCAAGCCTTATCGGCTAACGTTACCACTGTGCTGATATTAAATTGACCAAATGTCACCGATTAGAGCACTACTCTTTGAGTTATCTTTCTGTCTTTTTAACTTTCCTTTTTGCACGTCTGCAATTAATTTTTAGTAATGATAATACTTTACCATCATGACTTGTATCTGAATAGTAACCATTGTTTTAAGTTCCGAGAATTTGTGATAATTATAGTACATATTTTTCAGTACACGTCATTCGCACATTTAATGCATACGTTTTTATGCTTCATTTTATTCTCTCACTTCTTTCATTTATCAATTTAAAGTCAAACTAGGGATTAAAAATTCTTCACAAGTCCAGACGCTCTCTTTCGAATTCTTGAGTTTTTTTCTTTCTTTTTTCCTATACCACCTGCAGTCAATGCATCCACTTCATGGACTAAGCCATCTACTTTTGAGATGATTCGATCTGAAAGATACATCGAGATAGAATTAGGAGATCTCTTCCACTCCCTAATAACGATAGCAAAACTAACTATGGAGAATCACCCCCGTCTGCATACCCTTGAGGAGGCTTATGTTGTCTTTTCTGTCATAAAAGCAACACATTTCCAAGAAATATCACGCCTTTATGAACTTAGGGAGGAAGTGAAATGAATTGAATGGAGCAAGCATGACCTGACCGCTGACTTTAAGTATCATAAGCTCTTCACCGATACTGTCAAGGAGAAAATGGACAAACTTTTGGAGAAAAACGAATTCAAGAAGGACAAGATCCGTGATTTGATCAACAAACTCAACAAATATGCAGATCATGCCTTCTATTTCTCCAACTCAGATTTAGAAGATCTAGGTTCTCCTACTTCTCCGATATCAGAATAAAGCTTCTCCAGCCATGGTTTTAAGAAAAAGAAAATCTTCTTTGTTTTTTTTTTGTTTTTTTTTTGGAAGAACCATTTTTTTTTTAATATCCATGTTCCCCTCTCTTTTGATAATTAAAAATATTGATAATGAAAAATGTGGTGTTCTTGATATTCTTGATCTTGTGTTGTGGTTCCATTATCTGTTGGAGTTTCTTGAGTTGCCTTACCCTTGCCTTCCCTCCTTCATGAATTAGTTATGAATTATCTGTTAGGCTTACGACAGTAGGTCGAATCGATGTACTTCCTTAGTTGCAAGAAAAATGTCATAAGATACCCAGTCTCAAACCCACCAATAAGATAAGTATTTTGGGTACTTCTTATGAAAAAACAATGAAGTCACTTTCAACTGTAAGTTATTTGACCAGCATCAATCAAAGTTTGGTTGTCCTGTATTATGAACATTTGCCGGACTGAGAAAAAATCAAAGTTGAACATGGGTTGCGAGCTGAATTGCTTAATTAAAATCTAATTGCAAGGAATCAACTGATGCTTGGCTGAGGTGTCTGGTTAATTTTTGAGTTTATATGCTTAATTAAACTCAGAGTTAGAGAACTCAGTTGTTCGCTGGGCTGATGATAGGTGTAATTTATCTATTTATTCACAAACCAGTTTTGGTAGTTTTCAAGTATTTTTATAGTATTTTAATATGTTCTAATATTTTTTTATTTATTTTGTTATAAATCAGGAATTTGGGGGTGAAAAAGGACTAAAACAATCCATAAACGAGCAAGTCGGTGAAGAAAAAGAGTAAAAAATATCATTTTCATAACCTGCATCCACCGCTGCAGCGGTGAAAATACAGAGAGTTGCTGAAAGCTCCATCGCTGCATCAGTGAAACCACCACTGCAGCAATCACACGCCAGAAGCCCACTAACCTCTCCATCGCTACAGCAGTCATCCCACCGCTGCAGCGGTAATTCGGCAGACAATTTAGATATTTTAAGATATTTTGAATCCTATAAATATCATCTCTTCACAACCAAACATAAGGTTAACATTTTTGGGAGTGTCTTGAGAGCTCCAAGGCCGATCAATCAAGAGAAGATCACAACGCCAAGAAGAGAAAACGTTCTCGGAGCAGTTTTAGCGTCGGATCTTCGGATAACAGCTAGTCTCCTCATTTCTCTCTTTATTTCTGATTTTGGTTTATTGTTTTGTATATGTTTAGCGTATATTTTATTGTATATTTGGTTAGGACCATGTATAGCTAAATATATATTGTCTAGGGAGTAATTTGTGTATGAAAACATTGTTTATATAAAATCTATGTTTCGTTAATGGTTGTTCATGTTTATCCGATTGTGTTTACCATTATTCCACGTTTATATGCTTGTTATGATATACTGAGAATACGAGGTTTGACACTCGGGAAAGGTAACCCCAAATTCAGACTAGGGTTTAAACACAACGCGACGATCTAATGACCCGCGAGGGCATTAGAAAGTGTGCAATCCATGAGGTTGGGGAAAGAATCATATGACCAAGTGTCATATAGATGCTCGAGAGGGAATTCAGCGTTGATGCAAAGTCATATATTCATTCACTTTACACTCGAGAGAGGTATTGAATGAGATTTCGATACCGAGATTGTTGGATATGATGAACGCCGTTAAGGTAAACTAGATTGAAACAAACACGTTTAAGTGGAAGAAGTTAATCCCTAAACAATTTACTCCCCTAAACATCAATATTAGTATGAGAGGCTAATTAGTATCATTACTTAATTAGTTTAGTATATTAATTATATTACAAAAATTGCATTTTTATCGCTTAAATAAAGTTTGGTTATGACAATTATGGTACTCAACGATAATCTATACCAATCCCTGTGGATACGACAACCCTTACTCTTCCCACTTTACTAAAACTTGACCCAAACACTTGCGAAGAAAGTAGCGACGTAATATTCCACTACCAAATTTTTGGCGTCGTTGCTGGGGATTAGTTTTTAGATTGTTGTTGATATTGTGAATAAATAACTTGATTTTAATTTAGGAATTTATTTTGTTTATAATGTTTTGTTTGTAGTTTTGTTTTTGTTTTTCCTGTAGGGTACTTGAAGATGTTAGATCAACAGGTACTTTTGCATTTCTTTCAACAGGATTCCGAGCCATTTTATTGTGCTTAGGATCGATATAAGGAGTTGTTGTTCTAGTTTCCGAATCATTATTTCCTGAGGGAGTGTCAACTACTAAAGTTCCTCGACGGGTTATTAGCCGCAACTAGAACTTTGGTGGAAAGAGGAAACAATACCACATCTTTCAACAACTAATCGTGGATGAATCCTATTGGTTATTGGAAGACATGGCCGAGAGTTGGAATTATTCAACAAGCTACCAACACTTGAGGGATAGTTTCACCATTTCAGAGCCATAGTTTGACACCCCGGTCCAATCTGTTGAGTCTTTCCCTACCCTGGAAGAGATATTTGTTGTATTTATGGGGGAGATTCAGGCCTTTTGGAGGGAAACAAATGACTGACTAAATGAGCACAAGGATCATCTTGACAATATTGAAATAGTTTTCACCGAAATCGATGCGATCGTAACGTCTCTTTAGACGCAAATTGGTCATCTTATTCGCTTAATATAGGCCGAGTCCGAAGCAGTGGCACTAAGAGATGAACAAGCCATGTTCAATTGTGAAAGCTATAGGGAGGAACCGGAAACAAGCAGAAGGATCTTGGGTGAGTTCAATGATGATTATTCGAATGAGACGGGAATCTAAGCATGGATTGACGATTGTGATTCTTCACCATTGGAAATCCACATTGTGATGCCACCACCGATCTAAGAAGATCACATCTGTGAAGATTTGATGTGGCTCACTTGTCTTTTTTTTGCCTTTAGCACCGTTCTTTTATGCCTACCAAGCACATGAGCTGGCAACGAGTTAAGTTGAAAGTACAGACCAAACAATGCCAAATCTCTCCAGTCTGGAGGGAGTTACGAATTGAGACCCGTATGTTGTGTTGTACAACACATTCTACGGGTGGAAGCCGCTCTTTGACGAGCCATTTTCTGTGTCAGGCAGAGGACATTAAACCAAGCGCTTCTTGGGAGGCAACCCAAGTCAAAAATAAATTAGCTACGTTACTGCCGACTTGATTTGGAGGCGAGATTGTCTCGCCTCCTAGGTACGTGTTCTAAACCTCATTTGTCATTATACTGCATGCTAAATTTTGAGATTAATGATTGGGTTGTTGTGGACACTACCTGTTTTCAGTTTGGGGTGATGTGTAGTATGCTATTATATTTTATTGTTTCAATGTATGCATGTTTGTTTAGGTTTAGTTTGTTTATGTTTGTAGTTGTTGTGTATGTGCTGAATTTTGCATTCATTTGGGCCATTACCTGATGATGATATTACCCCCTGGTTGTTTTTCGAGGTCAAGGATAATACCCATTCACGTGTGCTATATGTGCTCGACATGTCGTTTGGTGAAAGTTATTGTGGATCCTAATTTGCACGAGCATGTAGACTCAATGTATAACTATTCAATTTTATTTGAGGCCAATTATCTATTAGCCAAATTCATGACAATTTAAAGGATTCTAGAACTTGATTGGGGGAAATTTGAGGTGAAATCCTAGGCGAGATTGTTTAGGAGACGTGATTTAGGCATTCATTTGATTCTCTTGAGCCTTTGAAGCTTATTGTGTAATATCATTTATCCCTCGTTACCTTGTTGAAGCCAATTAGCCATTTCAATGTTGAACACATAACAAATACTTTGGTTAATTAAATTCTTTCCAAACCTATATCGCTGAACCAAAGGCATAATTTGAGTGAAATCAAGTTAGCATTCGTGTATGCTACTTGAAGTGAGCGATTGGGTTTAGGACGAACTTTTGATTGGTTCGGTATTCGAGTACTCACTTTTCATTTTTCTTTCGTTTTAATCACACCCATGAAATTGTAATAATCGAATAAGTTTGGGGGTGTGGTTGTTGTTAAAAAAAAAAAAAGCATATGTAAATATAGTTCAATTTTCATTTCCTTTGACAAGCGAGCACGTCGGTCTTAAATAGATGCTCAAATTTGTCTCAAATTTATTTATGGGGGTTCGAGTGTGATTATGTGCCAAGTGTTGTGCCTTGGGTATCGTTAAGTTAATGAAGTTAACTTGTTTTATATTCTCGATATACCCTTGGCCATGTTCCAAACCGAACCAAGTCCTATTGATCTTTTTTAACTTCCAAGCCTACATTAGTGGAGAGTAGAACCCAATTAGGCGTATGTAAATCCAAATCCTTTACGGTTTAAGTCGTGAGCTTCGTTGGTGGATAATCCAATCCGATTGTTGGATAGTTATATTATTGAGTTTTGCACACACACATTGAAAGGATCTAGAATGACATTTACCATTATTGAATGTAAAAATTCTAGAACATCACATAGTGCATTTTACTCCTTAACTCGATATGATTGGGGGTTGTTAAGGGAAAATGTTTTGGTCGATAGGTGAATTCAAAACTCGTATATCATTATATTCAAGTAATTTGTGTTTTTATTCTTGTTTAGTTTTTTCGTTAGTTAATTTAGTTCTGTTTTTTTTTCTTTTTCTTTTTTTTTTTAGAATGACGTCGTATGAAAACCTCATCATTAAACTAACCGATTTACAATGAAAAAAAAAAGAAAAAAAAAAGAAGATAATATACTGCAGCCAGGACAGGAACTTGGATTAAAGAAAATACTCGTGATTTTAAAGCTCTATCATGGATCGTGGCAATTTTATTTTATTTTTGGGTAAAAAAACTGAAACTAATGTATGACTGGTTGTTTAACCCCATATGCTCGCCTCCGTGTGCCCCAAAACATTTTAGAATTAAAATTTTCACAATTAAGAAAAAAACTAATATATCGTGACTGTGATTTAAACGAGAATTGAAAAACACAATCACAATTTTCAATGCGCTAGAACCACTCTTCGTATTATAAATTATTTCAAAATTTTAAAAATATCATTTGAGGTCGATGATACCGTCTCATCCACATTGCAGTTCGAAGAAAATTAAAATTGAACTGTTCCAAAATAACAATAATAATGTAATATACCACTGCCAAGATTTGAACTTAGATTCAAGAATATGATGAAGATTTGCCAAGCGCTAGAGCAGCTATTTGTGATACTTTTCCATCAAAACAATGTGAAGATAATAATGAAAGGGGTACATGATAGCTTATGAATACCTCATTGTGGCCCGAACCAATTTAGAACAAAAAATTGAAAAATATAGAAGCCGCTACCAGGATTTGAACCTAGATTCAACTACAAATTCAATAATATCAAAGTGCTACAAGGGCTCATGGAAATATTTTTTAATTAAAAAAATTAAAAATAATATATGAAGGGATAGATGACATCGTATGAACACCTTATTATTAACCTAATCGACTGACAATGAAAAAAAATAAAAAATGAAAAAAATAATTTACCGCAGCCAAGATATCAACCTGGATTAAAAGAAATACCCCTGATTTTCAAGCTCAACCATGGAAATTGGGAATTTTTATTCCGTCAAAAAATTGAAAATAATGTATGATTGGTTGTATAACCCCCATATACTCACCAACATGTGGATGAAACCTATTTAGAAATAAAAAATTTGAAATTAAAAAGAAACTAATATACCACAACTGTTATTTAAACATGGTTTGATAAAGCACAATCACGATTTTCAAACCACAACTCTTCGTTGTATTATATTTCAATTCAAAAATAAAAATAAAAAATCGTATGAGCTCTATTACACCGTGTCATCCACGTTGTGTCTAAAGAAATTCAAAATTATAATTTTCAAAAATAACAATAATAATGTAATATGCCACTGCCAAGAGTTGAACATGGATTCAACAATATGATGAAGAATTGCCAAGTGCTACAATGGCTATTTGTGATACTTTTCTACTTAAACCAAGTGGAAATAATTTAGAAAGGGGTGCGTGACAACTTATGCACATCTCAATATGGCCCGCCACGATTTTGTAAAAAAAATTAAAAAATATATAAGTAGCTACCAGGATTTGAACCTGGATTCAAGTAAAAATCATGATTTATCAAATGTTACAACAGCTCTTGGAAAATGGTTTTTTTTTTTAAATATGAAAATAATCCATGAAGGGATAGATGACATCGTACGAAAACCTCATCATTAAATTATCCAATTTACAATGAAAAATAAAAAAAATAAAAAAAGGATAATATACTGCATCTAGGACATGAACTTGGATTAAAGATAATACGTCTGATTTTAAAAGCGCTACCATGGATCGTCGAGACTTCTTTTTTTTTTGGGTAAAAAAACTGAAATTAATGTATGACTCGTTGTTTGACCCCATATGCTCGCCCTCATGTGCCCCCAAACAATTTAGAATTAATTTTCTCACAATTAAGAAATAAACTAATATACCATGACTGTAATTTAAACGTGAATTGAAAAACACAATCACAATTTTCAAAACGCTAGATCCATCCTTCGTATTATAAATTATTTCAAAATTTAAAAAATATCATTTGAGGTCAACAATACCGTCTCATCAACGTTGCAATTAGAAGAAAATTAAAATTGAACTGTTCCAAAATAACAATAATAATGTAATATACCGCTGCCAAGATTTAAACTTGGATTCAAGAATATGATGAAGAATTGCCAAGTGCTAAAATGGCTATTTGTGATACTTTTCCATCAAAACAATGTGAAGATAATAATGAAAGGGGTACATGACAGCTTATGAACACGTCATTGTGGACTGAACCAATTTAGAATAAAAAATTGAAAAATATATAAACCGCTGCCAAGATTTGAACCTAGATTCAACTAAAAATTCAATAATGTCAAAGTTCTACAACGGCTCATGGAAAATATTTTTTACTTAAAAAATATGAAAATAATATATAAAGGGATGTAAGACATCGTATGAACACCTTATTATTAACCTAACTGACTGACAATGAAAAAAATATATATACCGCAGCCAAGATATGAACATGGATTAAAGAAAATTACCCATGATTTTCAAGCTCAACCATCGAAATTAGCAATTTTTATTGTGTAAAAAAATTGAAAATATTGTACAATTGGTTGTATAACCCCATATGCATACCTCCTTGTGGACGAAACCTATTTAGAAATAAAAATTAGAAAATTAAAAAATAAACTAATTCACCACAACTATTATTTAAACATGGTTTGAAAAGCACAATCACAATTTTCGAACCGCTACAACTCCTCATTGTATTATATTTCATTTCAAAATTGAAATAAAATCATAGAGCGGTGTGTCATCCATGTTGTGGTCTAAAGAAATTCAAAATTATAATTTTCGAAAATAACAGTAATAATGTAATATGCCACTGCCAGGAGTTGAACCTGGACTCGACAATACGATGAAGAATTACCAAGTGCTACAACAGCTGTTTGTGATACTTTTCTACCTAAACAAAGTGGAAATAATATAGAAAGGGGTGCATGATAGCTTATGAGCATCTCAATGTGGCCCGCCATGATTTTGCAAAAAAAAATAATAAATATATAAGCCGCTACCAGGATTTGAACCCGGATTCAAGTAAAAATTCATGATTTCCCAAATGTTACAACGGCTCTTGGAATATGTTTTTTGTTTAAAAAATATGAAAATAATATATGAAGGGATGGATGACATCGTATGAAAACCTCATCATTAAACTAACCGATTTACAATGACAAAAAAAAAAAGATAATATACTGCAACCGGGACATGAATTTGGATTAAAGAAAATACTCGTGATTTTAAAGCACAACCATGGATCATGGCGATTTTATTTTATTTTTGGTTAAAAAAATTTAAATTAATGTATGACTGGTTGTTTGACCTCGTATGCTCGCCTCCGTGAGCCCCAGAACAATTTAGAATTAAAATTTTCACAATTACGAAATAAACTAATATACCATGACTGTGATTTATACGTGAATTGAAAAACACAATCACGATTTTCGAAATGCTAGAACCACCCTTCATATAATAAATTATTTCAAAATTTAAAAAATATCATTTGAGATCGACGATACCGTCTCATCCACATTTCAATTCGAAGATAATTAAAATTGAACTATTCCAAAATAACAATAATAATGTAATATACCGCTACCAGGATTTGAACCTGGATTCAAGAATATGATGAAGAATTGCCAAGCGCTACAGCTGCTATTTGTGATATTTTTCCATCAAAACAATATGAAAATAATAATGAAAGGGGTACATGATAGCTTATGAACACCTCATTGAGGCCCGAACAAATTTAGAATAAAAACTTGAAAAATAAATAAGGCGCTACGAGGATTTGAACCTAGATTCAACTACAAATTCAATAATATCAAAGTGCTACAACAGCTCATGGAAAATATTTTTTACTCAAAAAATATGAAAATAATATATGAAGGGATGGATGACATCATATGAACACCATATTATTAACCTAACCGACTGACCATGAAAAAAAGGAAAAAAATAATATACCGCAGCCAAGATACGAAATTGGCAATTTTGATTGTGTAAAAAAATTGAAAATAATGTGTGATTGGTTGTATAACCCCATATGCTCACCTCCTTGTGGATGAAACCTATATAGAAATAAAAATTTCAAAATTAAAAAAGAAACTAATACACCAAAACTGTTATTTAAACATGTTTTGAAAAGCACAATCATGATTTTCGAACCGCTACAACTCCTCGTTGTATTATATTTCGTTTCAAAATTAAAGTAAAATCATGAGGTCTATTACACCGTGTCATCCCTGTTGTCTCTAAAGAAATTCAAAATTTCAATTTTCATAAATAACAATAATAATGTAATATGTCACTGCCAGGAGTTGAACATGGAATCAACAAAATGATGAAGAATTGCCAAGTGCTACAATGGCTATTTGTGATACTTTTCTAATTAAACAAAGTGGAAATAAAATAGAAATGGGTGCATGACAGCTTATGAGCATCTCAACTTGGTCTGCCACGATTTTGTAAAAACAATTAAAAAATATATAAGCCGCTACCAGGATTTGAATCCAAATTCAAGTAAAAATTCATGATTTGCCAAATGTTACAACGACTCGTAGAAAATGTTTTCTGTTTAAAAAATATGAAAATAATACATGAAGGGGTGAATGACAACGTATGAAAACCTCATCAGTAAACTAACTAATTTACAATGGAAAAAAAATAATAGTAATAATACACTGCAGCCAGGAAAGGAACATGGATTAAAGAAAATACTCATGATTTTAAAGCTCTACCTTGGATCGTGACGATTTTTTTTTTGGGTAAAAAAATTGAAATTAATGTCTGACTGGTTGTTTAACCCCATATGCTAGCCTCCGTGGGCCCCAAAACAATTTAGAATTAAATTTTTCACAACTAAGAATTAAACTATTATATCATGACTGTGATTTAAACGTGAATTGAAAAACACAATCACGATTTTTGAAACGCTAGAACCACCCTTCGTATTATAAATTATTTCAAAATTTAGAAAATATCATTTGAGGTCGACGATACTGTAAAAACCACGTTGCATTTCAAAGAAAATTAAAATTGAACTGTTCCCAAATAACAATAATAATGTAATATACCGCTGCCAAGATTTAAACTTGGATTCAAGAATATGATGAAGAATTGCCAAGTGCTAAAATGGCTATTTGTGATACTTTTCCATCAAAACAATATGAAGATAATAATGAAAGGGGTACATGACAGCTTATGAACACGTCATTGTGGACTGAACCAATTTAGAATAAAAAATTGAAACATATATAAACCGCTGCCAAGATTTGAACCTAGATTCAACTAAAAATTCAATGATGTCAAAGTTCTACAACAGCTCATGGAAAATATTTTTTACTTAAAAAATATGAAAATAATATATGAAGGGATGTAAGACATCGTATGAACACCTTATTATTAACCTAACTGACTGACAATGAAAAAAATATATATACCGCAGCCAAGATATGAACATGGATTAAAGAAAATTACCCATGATTTTCAAGCTCAACCATCGAAATTAGCAATTTTTATTGTGCAAAAAAATTGAAAATATTGTACAATTGGTTGTATAACCCCATATGCATACCTCCTTGTGGACGAAACCTATTTAGAAATAAAAATTAGAAAATTAAAAAATAAACTAATTCACCACAACTATTATTTAAACATGGTTTGAAAAGCACAATCACAATTTTCGAACCGCTACAACTCCTCATTGTATTATATTTCATTTCAAAATTGAAATAAAATCATAGAGCGGTGTGTCATCCATGTTGTGGTCTAAAGAAATTCAAAATTATAATTTTCGAAAATAACAGTAATAATGTAATATGCCACTGCCAGGAGTTGAACCTGGACTCGACAATACGATGAAGAATTACCAAGTGCTACAACAGCTGTTTGTGATACTTTTCTACCTAAACAAAGTGGAAATAATATAGAAAGGGGTGCATGATAGCTTATGAGCATCTCAATGTGGCCCGCCATGATTTTGCAAAAAAAAATAATAAATATATAAGCCGCTACCAGGATTTGAACCCGGATTCAAGTAAAAATTCATGATTTCCCAAATGTTACAACGGCTCTTGGAATATGTTTTTTGTTTAAAAAATATGAAAATAATATATGAAGGGATGGATGACATCGTATGAAAACCTCATCATTAAACTAACCGATTTACAATGACAAAAAAAAAAAGATAATATACTGCAACCAGGACATGAATTTGGATTAAAGAAAATACTCGTGATTTTAAAGCACAACCATGGATCATGGCGATTTTATTTTATTTTTGGTTAAAAAAATTTAAATTAATGTATGACTGGTTGTTTGACCTCGTATGCTCGCCTCCGTGAGCCCCAGAACAATTTAGAATTAAAATTTTCACAATTACGAAATAAACTAATATACCATGACTGTGATTTATACGTGAATTGAAAAACACAATCACGATTTTCGAAATGCTAGAACCACCCTTCATATAATAAATTATTTCAAAATTTAAAAAATATCATTTGAGATCGACGATACCGTCTCATCCACATTTCAATTCGAAGATAATTAAAATTGAACTATTCCAAAATAACAATAATAATGTAATATACCGCTACCAGGATTTGAACCTGGATTCAAGAATATGATGAAGAATTGCCAAGCGCTACAGCTGCTATTTGTGATATTTTTCCATCAAAACAATATGAAAATAATAATGAAAGGGGTACATGATAACTTATGAACACCTCATTGAGGCCCGAACAAATTTAGAATAAAAACTTGAAAAATAAATAAGGCGCTACGAGGATTTGAACCTAGATTCAACTACAAATTCAATAATATCAAAGTGCTACAACAGCTCATGGAAAATATTTTTTACTCAAAAAATATGAAAATAATATATGAAGGGATGGATGACATCATATGAACACCATATTATTAACCTAACCGACTGACCATGAAAAAAAATGAAAAAAATAATATACCGCAGCCAAGATACGAAATTGGCAATTTTGATTGTGTAAAAAAATTGAAAATAATGTGTGATTGGTTGTATAACCCCATATGCTCACCTCCTTGTGGATGAAACCTATATAGAAATAAAAATTTCAAAATTAAAAAAGAAACTAATACACCAAAACTGTTATTTAAACATGTTTTGAAAAGCACAATCATGATTTTCGAACCGCTACAACTCCTCGTTGTATTATATTTCGTTTCAAAATTAAAGTAAAATCATGAGGTCTATTACACCGTGTCATCCCTGTTGTCTCTAAAGAAATTCAAAATTTCAATTTTCATAAATAACAATAATAATGTAATATGTCACTGCCAGGAGTTGAACATGGAATCAACAAAATGATGAAGAATTGCCAAGTGCTACAATGGCTATTTGTGATACTTTTCTAATTAAACAAAGTGGAAATAAAATAGAAATGGGTGCATGACAGCTTATGAGCATCTCAACTTGGCCTGCCACGATTTTGTAAAAACAATTAAAAAATATATAAGCCGCTACCAGGATTTGAATCCAAATTCAAGTAAAAATTCATGATTTGCCAAATGTTACAACGACTCGTAGAAAATGTTTTCTGTTTAAAAAATATGAAAATAATACATGAAGGGGTGAATGACAACGTATGAAAACCTCATCAGTAAACTAACTAATTTACAATGGAAAAAAAATAATAGTAATAATACACTGCAGCCAGGAAAGGAACATGGATTAAAGAAAATACTCATGATTTTAAAGCTCTACCTTGGATCGTGACGATTTTTTTTTTGGGTAAAAAAATTGAAATTAATGTCTGACTGGTTGTTTAACCCCATATGCTAGCCTCCGTGGGCCCCAAAACAATTTAGAATTAAATTTTTCACAACTAAGAATTAAACTATTATATCATGACTGTGATTTAAACGTGAATTGAAAAACACAATCACGATTTTTGAAACGCTAGAACCACCCTTCGTATTATAAATTATTTCAAAATTTAGAAAATATCATTTGAGGTCGACGATACTGTAAAAACCACGTTGCATTTCAAAGAAAATTAAAATTGAACTGTTCCCAAATAACAATAATAATGTAATATACCGCTGCCAAGATTTAAACTTGGATTCAAGAATATGATGAAGAATTGCCAAGTGCTAAAATGGCTATTTGTGATACTTTTCCATCAAAACAATATGAAGATAATAATGAAAGGGGTACATGACAGCTTATGAACACGTCATTGTGGACTGAACCAATTTAGAATAAAAAATTGAAACATATATAAACCGCTGCCAAGATTTGAACCTAGATTCAACTAAAAATTCAATGATGTCAAAGTTCTACAACAGCTCATGGAAAATATTTTTTACTTAAAAAATATGAAAATAATATATGAAGGGATGTAAGACATCGTATGAACACCTTATTATTAACCTAACTGACTGACAATGAAAAAAATATATATACCGCAGCCAAGATATGAACATGGATTAAAGAAAATTACCCATGATTTTCAAGCTCAACCATCGAAATTAGCAATTTTTATTGTGCAAAAAAATTGAAAATATTGTACAATTGGTTGTATAACCCCATATGCATACCTCCTTGTGGACGAAACCTATTTAGAAATAAAAATTAGAAAATTAAAAAATAAACTAATTCACCACAACTATTATTTAAACATGGTTTGAAAAGCACAATCACAATTTTCGAACCGCTACAACTCCTCATTGTATTATATTTCATTTCAAAATTGAAATAAAATCATAGAGCGGTGTGTCATCCATGTTGTGGTCTAAAGAAATTCAAAATTATAATTTTCGAAAATAACAGTAATAATGTAATATGCCACTGCCAGGAGTTGAACCTGGACTCGACAATACGATGAAGAATTACCAAGTGCTACAACAGCTGTTTGTGATACTTTTCTACCTAAACAAAGTGGAAATAATATAGAAAGGGGTGCATGATAGCTTATGAGCATCTCAATGTGGCCCGCCATGATTTTGCAAAAAAAAATAATAAATATATAAGCCGCTACCAGGATTTGAACCCGGATTCAAGTAAAAATTCATGATTTCCCAAATGTTACAACGGCTCTTGGAATATGTTTTTTGTTTAAAAAATATGAAAATAATATATGAAGGGATGGATGACATCGTATGAAAACCTCATCATTAAACTAACCGATTTACAATGACAAAAAAAAAAAGATAATATACTGCAACCAGGACATGAATTTGGATTAAAGAAAATACTCGTGATTTTAAAGCACAACCATGGATCATGGCGATTTTATTTTATTTTTGGTTAAAAAAATTTAAATTAATGTATGACTGGTTGTTTGACCTCGTATGCTCGCCTCCGTGAGCCCCAGAACAATTTAGAATTAAAATTTTCACAATTACGAAATAAACTAATATACCATGACTGTGATTTATACGTGAATTGAAAAACACAATCACGATTTTCGAAATGCTAGAACCACCCTTCATATAATAAATTATTTCAAAATTTAAAAAATATCATTTGAGATCGACGATACCGTCTCATCCACATTTCAATTCGAAGATAATTAAAATTGAACTATTCCAAAATAACAATAATAATGTAATATACCGCTACCAGGATTTGAACCTGGATTCAAGAATATGATGAAGAATTGCCAAGCGCTACAGCTGCTATTTGTGATATTTTTCCATCAAAACAATATGAAAATAATAATGAAAGGGGTACATGATAACTTATGAACACCTCATTGAGGCCCGAACAAATTTAGAATAAAAACTTGAAAAATAAATAAGGCGCTACGAGGATTTGAACCTAGATTCAACTACAAATTCAATAATATCAAAGTGCTACAACAGCTCATGGAAAATATTTTTTACTCAAAAAATATGAAAATAATATATGAAGGGATGGATGACATCATATGAACACCATATTATTAACCTAACCGACTGACCATGAAAAAAAATGAAAAAAATAATATACCGCAGCCAAGATACGAAATTGGCAATTTTGATTGTGTAAAAAAATTGAAAATAATGTGTGATTGGTTGTATAACCCCATATGCTCACCTCCTTGTGGATGAAACCTATATAGAAATAAAAATTTCAAAATTAAAAAAGAAACTAATACACCAAAACTGTTATTTAAACATGTTTTGAAAAGCACAATCATGATTTTCGAACCGCTACAACTCCTCGTTGTATTATATTTCGTTTCAAAATTAAAGTAAAATCATGAGGTCTATTACACCGTGTCATCCCTGTTGTCTCTAAAGAAATTCAAAATTTCAATTTTCATAAATAACAATAATAATGTAATATGTCACTGCCAGGAGTTGAACATGGAATCAACAAAATGATGAAGAATTGCCAAGTGCTACAATGGCTATTTGTGATACTTTTCTAATTAAACAAAGTGGAAATAAAATAGAAATGGGTGCATGACAGCTTATGAGCATCTCAACTTGGCCTGCCACGATTTTGTAAAAACAATTAAAAAATATATAAGCCGCTACCAGGATTTGAATCCAAATTCAAGTAAAAATTCATGATTTGCCAAATGTTACAACGACTCGTAGAAAATGTTTTCTGTTTAAAAAATATGAAAATAATACATGAAGGGGTGAATGACAACGTATGAAAACCTCATCAGTAAACTAACTAATTTACAATGGAAAAAAAATAATAGTAATAATACACTGCAGCCAGGAAAGGAACATGGATTAAAGAAAATACTCATGATTTTAAAGCTCTACCTTGGATCGTGACGATTTTTTTTTTGGGTAAAAAAATTGAAATTAATGTCTGACTGGTTGTTTAACCCCATATGCTAGCCTCCGTGGGCCCCAAAACAATTTAGAATTAAATTTTTCACAACTAAGAATTAAACTATTATATCATGACTGTGATTTAAACGTGAATTGAAAAACACAATCACGATTTTTGAAACGCTAGAACCACCCTTCGTATTATAAATTATTTCAAAATTTAGAAAATATCATTTGAGGTCGACGATACTGTAAAAACCACGTTGCATTTCAAAGAAAATTAAAATTGAACTGTTCCCAAATAACAATAATAATGTAATATACCGCTGCCAAGATTTAAACTTGGATTCAAGAATATGATGAAGAATTGCCAAGTGCTAAAATGGCTATTTGTGATACTTTTCCATCAAAACAATATGAAGATAATAATGAAAGGGGTACATGACAGCTTATGAACACGTCATTGTGGACTGAACCAATTTAGAATAAAAAATTGAAACATATATAAACCGCTGCCAAGATTTGAACCTAGATTCAACTAAAAATTCAATGATGTCAAAGTTCTACAACAGCTCATGGAAAATATTTTTTACTTAAAAAATATGAAAATAATATATGAAGGGATGTAAGACATCGTATGAACACCTTATTATTAACCTAACTGACTGACAATGAAAAAAATATATATACCGCAGCCAAGATATGAACATGGATTAAAGAAAATTACCCATGATTTTCAAGCTCAACCATCGAAATTAGCAATTTTTATTGTGCAAAAAAATTGAAAATATTGTACAATTGGTTGTATAACCCCATATGCATACCTCCTTGTGGACGAAACCTATTTAGAAATAAAAATTAGAAAATTAAAAAATAAACTAATTCACCACAACTATTATTTAAACATGGTTTGAAAAGCACAATCACAATTTTCGAACCGCTACAACTCCTCATTGTATTATATTTCATTTCAAAATTGAAATAAAATCATAGAGCGGTGTGTCATCCATGTTGTGGTCTAAAGAAATTCAAAATTATAATTTTCGAAAATAACAGTAATAATGTAATATGCCACTGCCAGGAGTTGAACCTGGACTCGACAATACGATGAAGAATTACCAAGTGCTACAACAGCTGTTTGTGATACTTTTCTACCTAAACAAAGTGGAAATAATATAGAAAGGGGTGCATGATAGCTTATGAGCATCTCAATGTGGCCCGCCATGATTTTGCAAAAAAAAATAATAAATATATAAGCCGCTACCAGGATTTGAACCCGGATTCAAGTAAAAATTCATGATTTCCCAAATGTTACAACGGCTCTTGGAATATGTTTTTTGTTTAAAAAATATGAAAATAATATATGAAGGGATGGATGACATCGTATGAAAACCTCATCATTAAACTAACCGATTTACAATGACAAAAAAAAAAAGATAATATACTGCAACCAGGACATGAATTTGGATTAAAGAAAATACTCGTGATTTTAAAGCACAACCATGGATCATGGCGATTTTATTTTATTTTTGGTTAAAAAAATTTAAATTAATGTATGACTGGTTGTTTGACCTCGTATGCTCGCCTCCGTGAGCCCCAGAACAATTTAGAATTAAAATTTTCACAATTACGAAATAAACTAATATACCATGACTGTGATTTATACGTGAATTGAAAAACACAATCACGATTTTCGAAATGCTAGAACCACCCTTCATATAATAAATTATTTCAAAATTTAAAAAATATCATTTGAGATCGACGATACCGTCTCATCCACATTTCAATTCGAAGATAATTAAAATTGAACTATTCCAAAATAACAATAATAATGTAATATACCGCTACCAGGATTTGAACCTGGATTCAAGAATATGATGAAGAATTGCCAAGCGCTACAGCTGCTATTTGTGATATTTTTCCATCAAAACAATATGAAAATAATAATGAAAGGGGTACATGATAACTTATGAACACCTCATTGAGGCCCGAACAAATTTAGAATAAAAACTTGAAAAATAAATAAGGCGCTACGAGGATTTGAACCTAGATTCAACTACAAATTCAATAATATCAAAGTGCTACAACAGCTCATGGAAAATATTTTTTACTCAAAAAATATGAAAATAATATATGAAGGGATGGATGACATCATATGAACACCATATTATTAACCTAACCGACTGACCATGAAAAAAAATGAAAAAAATAATATACCGCAGCCAAGATACGAAATTGGCAATTTTGATTGTGTAAAAAAATTGAAAATAATGTGTGATTGGTTGTATAACCCCATATGCTCACCTCCTTGTGGATGAAACCTATATAGAAATAAAAATTTCAAAATTAAAAAAGAAACTAATACACCAAAACTGTTATTTAAACATGTTTTGAAAAGCACAATCATGATTTTCGAACCGCTACAACTCCTCGTTGTATTATATTTCGTTTCAAAATTAAAGTAAAATCATGAGGTCTATTACACCGTGTCATCCCTGTTGTCTCTAAAGAAATTCAAAATTTCAATTTTCATAAATAACAATAATAATGTAATATGTCACTGCCAGGAGTTGAACATGGAATCAACAAAATGATGAAGAATTGCCAAGTGCTACAATGGCTATTTGTGATACTTTTCTAATTAAACAAAGTGGAAATAAAATAGAAATGGGTGCATGACAGCTTATGAGCATCTCAACTTGGCCTGCCACGATTTTGTAAAAACAATTAAAAAATATATAAGCCGCTACCAGGATTTGAATCCAAATTCAAGTAAAAATTCATGATTTGCCAAATGTTACAACGACTCGTAGAAAATGTTTTCTGTTTAAAAAATATGAAAATAATACATGAAGGGGTGAATGACAACGTATGAAAACCTCATCAGTAAACTAACTAATTTACAATGGAAAAAAAATAATAGTAATAATACACTGCAGCCAGGAAAGGAACATGGATTAAAGAAAATACTCATGATTTTAAAGCTCTACCTTGGATCGTGACGATTTTTTTTTTGGGTAAAAAAATTGAAATTAATGTCTGACTGGTTGTTTAACCCCATATGCTAGCCTCCGTGGGCCCCAAAACAATTTAGAATTAAATTTTTCACAACTAAGAATTAAACTATTATATCATGACTGTGATTTAAACGTGAATTGAAAAACACAATCACGATTTTTGAAACGCTAGAACCACCCTTCGTATTATAAATTATTTCAAAATTTAGAAAATATCATTTGAGGTCGACGATACTGTAAAAACCACGTTGCATTTCAAAGAAAATTAAAATTGAATTGTTCCCAAATAACAATAATAATGTAATATACCGCTGCCAGGATTTGAACTTGGGTTCAGGAATATGATGAAGAATTGCCTAGCGCTACAACGGCTATATGTGATACTTTTCCATCAAAACGATGTGAAGATAATAATGAAAGGGGTACATGATAGCTTATGAACACCTTATTGAGGCCCGAACCATTTTAGAATAAAAAAATGAAAAATATATAAGGCGCAGCCAGGATTTGAAACTAGATTCAACTTCAAATTCAATAATATCAAAGTGCTACAACGGCTCATGGAAAATATTTTTTATTTAAAAAATATGAAAATATTATATGAAGGGATGGATGACATCGTATGAACACTATAGTATTAACCTATCCGACTGACAATGAAAAGAATAAAAAATGAAAAAAACAATATACCGCATCCAATATATGAACCTGGATTAAAGAAAATATCCATGATTTTCAAACTCATCCATGGAAATTGGAAAATTTTGTTGTGTAAAAAAGTTGAAAATAATGTATGATTGGTTGTATAACCCCATATGCTCACCTCCTTGTCGACGAAACCTATTTAGAAATAAAAATTTCAAAATTAAAAAAAGAAACTAATACACCACAACTATTATTTAAAGATGGTTTGAAAAGCACAATCACGATTTTCGAACCACTACAACTCCTTGTTGTATTATATTTCATTTCAAAATTAAAATAAAATCGTAGGAGCTCTATTACACCGTGTCATCCACATTTTGTCTAAAGAAATTCAAAATTATAATTTTCGAAAATAACAAAAATTATGTAATATGCCACTGCCAGCAGTTGAACCTGGATTCAACAATATGATGAAGAATTGCCAAGCGCTAAAACGGCTATTACAGATACTTTTCTACTTAAACAAAGTGGAAATAATATAAAAAGGGGGTGCATGACAGCTTTTGAGCATCTCAATGTGGGCCGCCACGATTTTGTAAAAAAAAGTAAAAAACATGTAAGCCGCTACCCGGATTTGAACCCGGATTCAAGTAAAAATTCATGATTTTCCAAATGCTACAACGGCTCTTGAAAAATATTTTTTATTTAAAAAATATGAAAATAATATATGAAGGGATGGATGACATCATATGAACACCATATTATTAACCTAACCGACTGACAATGAATAAAATAAGAAATGAAAAAAACAATATACCGTAGCCAAGATATGAACTTGGATTAAAGAAAATACCATGATTTTCAAACTCATTCATGGAAATTGGTAATTTTTGTTGTGCAAAAAAATTGAAAATAATGTATGATTGGATGTATAACCCCATATGTTCACCTCCTTGTGGACGAAACCTATTTAGAAATAAAATTTTCAAAATTAAAAAAGAAACTCATACACCACAAATGTTATTTAAACATGGTTTGAAAAAGCACAATCACAATTTTCGACCGCTACAACTCCTCGTTGTATTATATTTTATTTCAAAATTAAAATAAAATCATATGAGCTCTATTACACCGTGTCATCCACGTTACGTCTAAAGAAATTCAAAATTTTAATTTTCGTAAATAACAATAACAATGTATTATGCCACTGCCAGGGGTTGAACCTGGATTCAACAATATGATGAAGAATTGCCAAGTGCTAGAACGGCTCTTGGTGATACTTTTCTACTTAAACAAAGTGGAAATAACATAGAAAGGGGTGCATGACAGCTTATGAGCATCTCAATGTGGCTCGAAACAATTTAGAACAAAAAATTGAAAGATATATACGCTACTTCTAGGATTTGAACCTACATTCAACAACAAATTCAATAATATCAAAGTGCTACAACGGCTCATGGAAAACATTTTCTAATTAAAAAAATTGAAAAAAATATATGAAGTGATAGATGACATAGTATGAACACCTTATTATTAACCTAACCGACTGACAATGAAAGAAAAAATAAAAAATATATACCACAGCAAAGATATGAACCTGGATTAAAGAAAAAACCCCTGATTTTCAAGCTCAACCATGGAAATTGGGAATTTTTATTGTGTAAAAAAATTGAAAATAATGTATGATTGGTTATATAACCCCAACAATCACGATTTTCGAACCACTACAACTGCTAGTTGTATTATATTTCAATTCAAAATTAAAACAAAATCATATCAGCTCTATTACACCATGTCACCCACGTTGTGTCTAAAGAAATTCAAAATTATGATTTTCAAAAAGAACAATAATAATGTAATATGCCACTTCTAGGAGTTGAACCTGGATTCAACACTATGATGAAGAATTGCCAAGTGCTACAACGGCTATTATAGATACTTTCCTACTTAAACAAAGTGGAAATAATTTAGAAAGGGGTGTGTGACAACTTATGAACATCTCAATGTGGCCTGCCACGATTTTGTAAAAAAAATTAAAAAATATATAAGTCGCTACCAAGATTTGAACCTGGATTCAAGTTAAAATTCATGATTTGCCAAAGGTTACAACGGCTCTTGGAAAATGTTTTTTGTTTAAAAAATATGAAAATAATACATGAAAGGATGAATGACATCGTAAGAAAACCTCATCATTAAACTATCCGATTTACAATGAAAAACAAAAAAGTTAATATAATGCAGCTAGGACATGAACTTGCATTAAAGAAAATACACGTGATTTTAAAACTCTACCATAGATGGTGGCAATTTTTTATTTTTTTTTGGGGGTAAAAAAACTGAAATTAATGTATGACTGGTTGCTTGACTCCATTTGCTCACCTTCTTGTGCACCAAAACCATTTAGAATTAAAATTTTGACAATTAAGAAATAAACTAATATACCTCAACTATGATTTAAACGTGAATTGAAAAACACAAACTTGATTTTTGAAATGCTAGAACCACCCATTGTATTATAAATTATTTCAAAATTTAAAAATATCATTTGAGGTCGACAATACCGTCTCATCCACGTTGTAGTTTGAAGAAAATTAAAACTGAACTGTCCCAAAATAAGAAAAATAATGTAATATATCGCTGCAAAGATTTGAACCAGGATTCAAGAATATGATGAAGAATTGCCAAGCGCTACAACGGCTATTTATGATTCTTTTCTATTAAAACAATGTGAAGATAATAATGAAAGGGGTACAGGACAGCTTATGAATACCTCATTGTGGCCCAAACTAATTTAGAACAAAAATTTGAAAAATATATAAGCCGCTACTAGGATTTGAACCTCGATTCAACAACAAATTCAATAATATCAAAGTGCTACAACGGCTCTTGGAAAATATTTTTTACTTAAAAAAATTGAAGATAATATATGATGGGATGTATCACAAGGTATGAACACCTTATTATTAACCTAACCGATTGACAATGAAAAAAATAATATGCAGCATCCAAGATATGAACCTGGGTTAAAGAAAAAAAAACCCTAATTTTCAAGCTCAACCATGGAAATTGGGAATTTTTATTGCGTAAAAAAATTGAAAATATTGTATGATTGGTTGTATAACCCCAACAATCACGATTTTTGAACCGCTACAACTCCTCGTTGTGTTATATTTCAATTCAAAATTAAAATAAAATCGTATGAGCTCTATTACACCGTGTCATCCACGTTGTGTCTAAAGAAATTAAAAATTATAATTTTTTAAAATAACAATAATAATATAATATGCCACTGCCTGGAGTTGAACCTGGATTCAACAATATGATGAAGAATTGCCAAGTGCTACAACGGTTATTTGTGATACTTTTCTACTTAAACAAAGTGGAAATAATTTAGAAAGGGGTGCGCGATAGCTTATGAACATCTCAATGTGGCACGCCACGATTTTGTAAAAAAAAATTAAAAAATATATAAGTCGCTACCAGGATCTGAACCCGGATTCAAGTAAAAATTCATTAATTGCCAAATGTTACAACAACTCTTGGAAAATGTTTTGTGTTTTAAAAATATGAAAATAATACTTGGAGGGATGGATGACATCGTATGAAAACCTCATGATTAAGCTATCCAATTTACAATGAAAAAAAAAAAAAACTGCAGCCAGGACATGAAGTTGGATTAAAGAAAATACTCGAGATTTTAAAGCACTACCATGGATCGTGGCAATTTTTATTTTTTTTGGGGTAAAAAAACAGAAATTAATGTCTGATTGGTTATTTGATTCCATATGCTCGCCTCCGTGTTCCCCAAAACAATTTTGAATTAACATTTTCACAATTAAGAAATTAACTAATATACCATGACTGTGATTTAAACGTGAATTGAAAAACACAATGACGGTTTTCGAAACGCTAGAACCACCCTTCCTATTATAAATTATTTCAAAATTTAAAAAATATCATTTGTGGTTGACGATACCATCTCTACCAGGCTACAGTTCGAAGAAAATTAAAATTGAACTATTCCAAAATAACAATAATGATGTAATATATCGCTGCCAGGATTTGTAACTTGATTCAAGAATATGATGAAGAATTGCCGAGCGCTACAGTGGCTATTTGTGATACTTTTCCATCATAACAATGTGAAGATAATAATGAAAGGGGTACATAACAGCTTATCAACACCTCATTGTGGCCCGAACCAATTTAGAATAAAAAATTGAAAAATATATAAGCCACTACCAGGATTTGAACCTAGATTCAACTACAAATTCAATAATATCAAAGTGCTACAACGGCTCATGGAAAATAATTTTTACTTAAAAGAAATGAAAATAATATATGAAGGGATGGATGACATTGTTTGAACTCCTTATTATTAACCTAACGAACTGACAAAGAAAAAAAATAAAAAATGAAAAAAATAATATTCCGCAACCAAGATATGAACCTGGATTAAAGAATAAAAACCCAGATTTTCAAGCTCAACCATAGAAATTGGGAATTTTTATTGTGTAAAAAAATTGGAAATAAGGTATGATTGGTTGTATAACCCCAACAATCACGATTTTCGAACCACTACAACTGCTAGTTGTATTATATTTCAATTCAAAATTAAAACAAAATCATATCAGCTCTATTACACCATGTCACCCACGTTGTGTCTAAAGAAATTCAAAATTATGATTTTCAAAAATAACAATAATATGTAATATGCCACTGCTACGAGTTGAACCTGGATTCTACAATATGATGAATAATTGCCAAGTGCTACAACGGCTATTATAGATACTTTTCTACTTAAACAAAGTGGAAATAATTTAGAAAGGGGTGCGTGACAACTTATGAACATCTCAATGTGGCCCGCCATGATTTTGTAAAAAAAATTAAAAAATATATAAGCCGCTACCAGGATTTGAACCCGGATTCAAGTAAAAATTCATGATTTGCCAAATGTTACAACGGCTCTTGGAAAATGTTTTTTGTTTAAAAAATATGAAAATAATACATGAAGGGATTGATGAAATCATTTGAAAAACCTCATCATTAAACTAACCAATTTACAATGAAAAAAGAAAAAAAATAATATACTGCAACTAGGACATGAACTTGGATTAAAGAAAATACTCGTGATTTTTAAGCTCTACCATGGATCGTGGCGATTTTTATTTATTTTTGGTTAAAAAAACTGAAATTAATGTAAGACTGGTTGTTTTGACCCCATATGCTCACCTCCGTGTATCCCAAAACATTTTAGAATTAAAATTTTCACTATTAAGAAATAAACTAATATACCATGACTGTGATTTAAACGTGAATTGAAAAACACAATCACGATTTTCGAAACGCTAGAACCACCCTTCGTATTATAAATTATTTCAAATTTAAAAAATATCATTTGAGGTCGACGATACCATCTCATCCACGTTGCAGTTCGAAGAAAATTAAAATTGAACTGTTCCATAATAACAATAATAATGTAATATATCGCTGCCAAGATTTGAACCTGGATTCAAGAATATGATGAAGAATTGCCAAGCACTACATCTGCTATTTGTGATACTTTTCTTTCAACACAATGTGAAGATAATAATGAAAGGGGTACATGACAGCTTATGAACACCTCATTGCGGCCCGAACCAATTTAGAATAAAAAATTGAAAAATATATAAGGCGCAACCAGGATTTGAAACTAGATTCAACTTCAAATTCAATAATATCAATGTGCTACAACGGCTCATGGAAAATATTTTTTATTTACAAAATATGAAAATAATATATAAAGGGATGGATGACATCGTATGAACACCATATTATTAACCTAACCGACTGACAATGAAAATAAATAAATAATGAAATAAACAATATACCACAGCCAATATATGAACTTGGATTAAAGAAAATACCCATGATTTTCAAACTCATCCATGGAAATTGGTAATTTTTGTTGTGTAAAAAAATTGAAAATATTGTATGATTGGATGTATAACCCCATATGTTCACCACCTTGTGGACGAAACCTATTTTGAAATAAAAATTAAAAAAGAAATTCATACACCACAACTGTTATTTAAACATGGTTTGAAAAAGCACAATCACGATTTTCGATCGCTACAACTCCTCGTTGTATTATATTTTATTTGAAAATTAAAATAAAATCATATGAGCTCTATTACACCATGTCATCCATGTTACGCCTAAAGAAATTCAAAATTTTAATTTTCGTAAATAACAATAATAATGTATTATGCCACTGCCAGGAGTTGAACCTGGATTCAACAATATGATGATGAATTGTCAAGTGATACAATGGCTCTTTCTGATACTTTTCTACTTAAACAAAGTGTAAATAACATAGAAAGGGGTGCATGACAGCTTAATGGCATCTCAATGTGGCTCGCCACGATTTTGTAAAAAAAATTAAAAAATATATAAGCTGCTACCAGGATTTGAACCTAGATTTAAGTAAAAATTCCTGATTTGCCAAATCTTGCAACGGCTCTTGGAAAATGTTTTTGTTTACAAAATTTGAAAATAATACGTGAAGGGATGGATGACATCGTATGAAAACCTCATCATTAAACTAACCGATCAACAATTAAAAAAGAGAGAGGGTAATATACTGCAGCCAGGACATGAACTTGGATTAAAGAAAATACTCGTGATTTTAAAGCTCAACCATGGATCATGGTGATTTTTTTTTTTTTGGGTAAAAAAATTTGAAAATAATGTATGATTGGTTGTATAACCCCAACAACCACGATTTTCAAACCGCTACAATTCCTCGTTGTATTATATTACAATTCAAAATTAAAATAAAATCATATGAGCTCTATTACACCGTGTCATCCACGTTGTGTCCAAAGAAATTAATAATTATAATTTTCAAAAATAACAATAATAATGTGATATGCCACTTCCAGGAGTTGAACCCGGATTCAACAATATTATGAAGAATTGCCAAGTGCTACAACGGCTATTTGTGATACTTTTCTACTTAAACAAAGTGGAAGTAATTTAGAAAGGGGTGTGTGACAACTTATGAACATCTCAGTGTGGCCCACCACGATTTTGTAAAAAGAATTAAAAAATATACATATCGCTGCTAGGATTTAAACCCGGATTCATGTAAAAATTCATGATTTGCCAAATGTTACAACGACTCTTGGAAAATGTTTTTTGTATAAAACAATTTAAAAGTAATACATGAAGGGATGGATAATATCATATGAAAACATCATCATTAAACTATCCAATTTACAATGAAAAAAACGTACAATAAAAAAAGGATAATATATTGCAGCCAGGACATGAACTTGGATTAAATAAAATACTTGCGATTTTAAAGCTCTACCATTGATCATGGCGATTTTATTTTTTTTGAGTTAAAAAACTAAAATTAATGTATGACTGGTTGTTTGACTCCATATGCTCAACTCCGTGTGCCCCAAAATAATTTAGAATTAAAATTTTCACAATTAAAAAATAAACTAATGTACCATGACTGTGATTTAAACGTGAATTGAAAAACACAATCACGATTTTCGAAATGCTAGAACTACCATTCTTATTATAAATTATTTGAAATGTATAAAATATCATTTGAGGTCGATGATACCATCTCATCCACATTGCAGTTCGAAGAAAATCAAAATTGAACTGTTCCAAAATAGGAATAATAATGTAATATACCGTTGCCAAGATTTGAACCTACATTGAAGAATTTGATGAAGAATTGCCAAGTGCTACAACAGCTATTTGTGATACTTTTCTATCAAAACAATGTGAAGACAATAATGAAAGAGGTACATGACAGCTTATGAATACCTCATTGTGGCTCGAAACAATTTAGAACAAAAAATTGAAAGATATATACGCCACTTCCAGGATTTGAACCTAGATTCAACAACAAATTCAATAATATCAAAGTGCTACAACGGCTCATGGAAAATATTTTCTAATTAAAAAAATTGAAAATAATATATGAAGTGATAGATGACATTGTATGAACACCTTATTATTAAGCTAACCGACTGACATTGAAAAAAAAAATAAAAAATGAAAAAAATAATATAGCGCAGCCAAGATATGAACCTGGATTAAAGAAAAAAAAACTGATTTTCAAGCTCAACCATGGAAATTGGGAATTTTTATTGTGTAAAAAAATAGAAAATAACGAATGATTGGTTGTATAACCCCAACAATCACGATTTTCGAACCGCTACAACTCCTCATTGTATTATATTTCAATTCAAAATTAAAATAAAATCGTATGAGCTCTATTACAGCGTTTCATCCACGTTGTCTCTAAAGAAATTCAAAATTATAATTTTTGGAAATAACAATAATAATGTAATATGCCACTGCCAGGAGTTGAATATGGATTCAACAATATGTTGTAGAATTGTTATGTGCTACAACGTCTATTTGTGATACTTTTCTACTTAAACAAAGTGGAAATAATTTAGAAATGGGTGCGTGACAACTTATGAACATCTAAATGTGGCCATCCATGATTTTGTAAAAAAAATTAAAAAATATATAAGTCGCTACCAGGATTTGAACCCGGATTCAAGTAAAAATTCATTATTCGCCAAATGTTACAACGGCTGTTGGAAAATGATTTTTGTTTAAAAAATATGAAAATAATACATGAAGGGATGGATAACATCGTAGAAAAACCTCATCATTAAACTATCAGATTTACAATGAAAAAAAAATAAAATAATATACTGCGACCAGGACATGAACTTGGATTAAAGAAAATACTCGCGATTTTAAAGCTCTACCATGGATCGTGGCGATTTTAATTTTTTTTTTGGAAAAAAAATTGAAATTAATGTATGACTAGTTGTTTGACTCCATATGCTTACCTCCGTGCGCCCCAAAACAATTTAGAATTAAAATTTTCTTAATTAAGAAATAAACTAATATACCATGACTGTGATTTAAACGTGAATTGAAAAAGACAATCACGATTTTCGAAAGGGTAGAACCACCTTTTGTATTGTAAATTGTTTCAAAATTTAAAAAATATCATTTGAGGTCGAGGACACCGTCCCATCCACATTGCAGTTTGAAGAAAATTAAAGTTGAACTATTCCAAAATAAGAATAATAATGTAATATATCGCTGCCAAGGTTTGAACCTGGATTCAAGAATATGATGAAGAATTGCCAAGCACTACAGTGGTCATTTGTGATACTTTCGTATCAAAACAATGTGAAGATAATAATGAAAGGGGTACATGACAGCTTATGAATACCTCATTGTGGCCCGAAACAATTTAGAACAAAAAATTGAAAAATATATACGCCGCTTCCAAGATTTGAACCTAGATTCAACGACAAATTCAAGAATATCAAAGTGCTCCAACGGCTCATGGAAAATATTTTTTAATTAAAAAACAATTGAAAATAATATATGCAGTGATGGATGACATCGTATGAACACCTTATTATTAACCTAACCAACTAACAATCAAAAAAAAATAAAAAATGAAAAATAATAATATACCGCAGCCAAGATATAAACCTGGATTAAAGAAAAAAAAACCCTGATTTTCAAGCTCAACCATGGAAATTGGGAATTTTTATTGTGTAAAAAAATTGAAAATAACGTAAGATTGGTTGTATAACCCAAAGAATCACGATTTTCGAACCGCTACAACTCCTCGTTGTATTATATTTCAATTCGAAATTAAAAAAAAAAATCGTATGAGCTCTATGACATCGTGTCATCCACATTGTGTCTAAAGAAATTAAAAATTATAATTTTCGAAAATAACAATTATAATGTAATATGCCACTACCAGGAGTTGAACCTGGATTCAACAATATGATGAAGAATTGCCAAGTGCTATGATGGCTATTTTTAGAAAGTGGTGCGTGGCAACTTATGAACATGTCAGTATGGCCCACCATGATTTTGTAAGAAGAATTAAAAAATATACAAGTCGCTACCAGGATTTGAACCCGGATTCAAGTGAAAATTTATGATTAGCCAAATGTTACAACGGCTCTTCGAAAATGTTTTTTGTATAAAAAATTTAAAAATAATACATGAAGGGATTGATAACATCGTATGAAAACCATATCATTAAACTATCTGATTTACAATGAAAAAAATATAAAATAAAAAAAAAGGTAATATACTGCAGCCAGGACATAAACTTGGGTTAAAGAAAATACTTGTGATTTTAAAGCTCTACCATGGATCGTGGAGATTTTTATTTTTTTTTGAGTAAAAAATCTGAAATTAATGTATGATTGGTTGTTTGACTCTATATGCTCAACCCCGTGTGCCCCAAAATAATTTAGAATTAAAGTTTTCACAATTTAGAAATAAACTAATATACCATGACTGTGATTTAAACGTGAATTGAAAAACACATTCACGATTTTTGAAACGCTAGAACCATCCTTCGTATTATAAATTATTTGAAATGTAAAAAATATCATTTGAGGTCGACGTTACCGTCTCATCCACATTGCAGTTCGAAAAAAAATTAAAATTGAACTGTTCCAAAATAAGAATAGTAATGTAACATACCGCTTCCAAGATTTGAACCTGGATTCAAGAATATGATGAAGAATTGCCAAGTGCTACAACATCTATTTGTGATACTTTTCTATCAAGACAATGTGAAGACAATAATGAAAGGGTTACATGACAGCTTATGAATACCTCATTGTGGCCCGAAACAATTTAGAACAAAAAATTGAAAGATATATACGCTACTTCCAGGATTTGAACCTAGATTCAACAACAAATTCAATAATATCAAAGTGCTACAACGGTTCATGGAAAACATTTTCTAATTAAAAAAATTGAAAACAATATATGAAGTGATAGATGACATAGTATGAACACCTTATTATTAACCTAACCAACTGACAATGAAAAAAATATATATATATATATATATATATATATACCGCAGCCAAGATATGAACCTGGATTAAAGAAAAAAAACCTGATTTTCAAGCTCAACCATGGAAATTAGGAATTTTTATTGTGTAAAAAAATTGAAAATAATGTATGATTGGTTGTATAACCCCAACAATCACGATTTTCGAACCACTACAACTGCTTGTTGTATTATATTTCAATTCAAAATTAAAACAAAATCATATCAGCTCTATTACACCATGTCACCCACGTTGTGTCTAAAGAAATTCAAAATTATGATTTTCAAAAATAATAATAATAATGTGATATGCCACTGCCAGGAGTAGAACCTGGATTCAACAATATGATGAAGAATTGCCAAGTGCTACAACAGTTATTTGTGATACTTTTCTACTTAAACAAAGTAGAAATAATTTAGAAAGGGGTGTGCGACAGCTTATGAACATCTCAATGTGGCACACCACGATTTTGTAAAAAAAATTAAAAAATATATAAGTCGCTACCAGGATTTGAACCCGGATTCAAGTAAAACTTCATGAATTGCCAAATGTTACAATGGCTCTTGGAAAATGTTTTTTGTTTTAAAAATATGAAAATAATACTTGGAGGGATCGATGACATCGTATGAAAAGCTAATGATTAAGCTATCCGATTTACAATGAAAAAAAAAATGCAGCCCAGACATGAACTTGGATTAAAGAAAATACTAGAGATTTTAAAGCTCTACCACTGATCGTGGCGATTTTTTTTTTGGGTAAAAAAACAGAAATTAATGTATGGCTGATTGTTTGATTCTATATGCTCGCCTCCGTGTTCCCCAAAACAATTTTGAATTAACATTTTCATAATTAAGAAATTAACTAATATACCATGACTGTAATTTCAACGTGAATTGAAAAACACAATGACGTTTTTCGAAACGCTAGAACCACCCTTCCTATTATAAATTATTTCAAAATTTAAAAAAATTCATTTGAGGTTGACGATACCATCTCTACCACGTTGTAGTTCGAAGAAAATTAAAATTGAACTGTTCCAAAATAACAATAATGATGTAATATACCGCTGCCAGGATTCGTACCTTGATTCAAGAATATGATGAAGAATTGCCAAGCACTACAGTGGCTATTTGTGATACTTTTCCATCATAACAATGTGAAGATAATAATGAAAGGGGTACATGACAGCTTATGAACACCTCATTGTGGCCCGAACCAATTTAGAATAAAAAATTGAAAAAAATATAAGCCACTACCAGGATTTGAACCTAGATTCAACTACAAATTCAGTAATATCAAAGTGCTACAATGGCTCATGGAAAATATTTTTTACTTAAAAAAAATGAAAATAATATATGAAGGGATGGATGACATCGTTTGAACACCTTATTATTAACCTAACGAACAAAAAATTAAAAATTAAAAAAATAATATTCCGCAACCAAGATATGAACCTGGATTAAAGAAAATACCCCTGATTTTCAAGCTCAACCATTGAAATTGGCAACTTTTATATTGTAAAAAAATTTAAAATATTGTATGATTGGTTGTGTAACCCCATATGCTTACCTCCTTGTGGACGAAACCTATTTAGAAATAAAAAATTTACAATTAAAAAAGAAACTAATAAACCACAACTGTTATGTAAAGATGGTTTGAAAAGCACAATCACGATTTTCGAACCGCTACAACTCCTCGTTGTATTATATTTCATTTCAAAATTAAAATAAAATCATCGGAGCTCTATTACACCATGTCATCCACGTTGTGTCTAAAGAAATTCAAAATTATAATTTTCGAAAATAACAATAATTGTGTAATATGCCACTGCTAGGAGTTGAACCTGGATTCAACAATATGATGAAGAATTGCCAAGTGCTACAACGGCTATTATAGATACTTTTCTACTTAAACAAAGTGGAAATAATATAAAAAGGGGGTGCATGACAACTTTTGAGCATCTCATTGTGGCCCACCATGATTTTGTAAAACAAAGTAAAAAATATATAAGTCGCTACCAGGATTTGAACCCGGATTCAAGTAAAAATTCATGATTTGCCAAATGTTACAACGACTCTTGGAAAATGTTTTTTGTTTAAAAAATATGAAAATAATACATGAAGGGATTGATGACATCGTATAAAAACCTCGTCATTAGACTAAGCGATTTATAATGAAAACGAAAAAAGAAAAAAATATAATATACTGCAACCAGGACATGAACTTGGATTAAAGAAAATACTCGTGATTTCTAAGCTCTACCATGGATCATGGTGATTTTTATTTTATTTTTTGGTTAAAAAAACTGAAATTAATGTATGACTGGTTGTTTTGACCCCATATGTTCGCCTCCGTGTATCCCAAAACATTTTAGAATTAAAATTTTCATAATTAAGAAATAAACTAATATACCATGACTGTGATTTATACGTGAATTCAAAAACACAATCACGATTTTCGAAATGCTAGAACCACTCTTCGTATTATAAATTATTTCAAAATTTTAAAAATATCATTTGAGGTCGACGATACCATCACATCCATGTTGCAGTTCAAAGAAAATTAAAATTGAACTGTTCCAAAATAACAATAATAATTTAATATACCCACTACTAGAAAAATACCTTTTCGTCACACTTAGTAAATATAATTCATATCGTTTTTTGAATAAATCATGATTGTAACAAAATGAATGAGATATAATCTCGGTTAAAATTTATTATGTGATAAAAATATATTTTTTATCTCACTATTTTAATGAATCGTGATAATATGTGTTAGCTTTTGTCACACTTATTCTCAGCGAGATTAATTGGTAAAGGCATTGAACTTTAATTGAACATACCCTCCCAAAATAAAAAGGCGGTGGGTTAATTTCATGTCCGTGCTCTTCGTGAACATCATCTTCCTGCTTCAACCCTAGCAGTCGGCGCTAACCCCTCTTGCTCTCTCGATCGAAGCCTCTCTCTCTCTCTCTCTCTCAATCTCAAAATAGTTTAGATTTCTTACTTCCATATTGCTTCATAAACTACCTGTGCTTTCCAAATCTTCATTAAAGAAGCTTCACCCTCCTCAGTTATCATTTCCAACCCTAAAAGTTGCCAAACCAACTGATCCGATTACACTCAATCCGGAACTATTCCAGTCCAATCCCAGTCCCATCCGTCTATCCGGAGCTACTTCACAGGCCTTCTCTGTTCAATCCTAGTCCCAGCCGTTGATCGCTATTAGACTCAGTCTGAAGCCATTCCCTTCGTTGCGCTTTTGATGTTCTCTCTTACGAATTGCTCCATCTTTCCTCACTCAACTGTAGAAGCCGGATCCATGGCGAGAAAGGGGTGTATGAAGAAATTGGTTCATCCCACGTGTTTAATTGGTTCTCTCTTAATGCTAAATTGATCTACATCCCCCTTGTTGTCGTTCAATAGGTACCCCAATCTTCTGTCCTTTCTTACTTTATTGTCAATTTTCATCGATTCTATTGATTTTGTTTCTATTTATCTTAGTTTTACTCCATTGTTGATATCAAATCCTCAAAGTCTTAATTGAATTTAAGTTTTTTCTCTCGATTACAAAAATGATATTTTTTTTTGAACGGGAACTAGAACTTGGAAGTGGAAGTGGAAGGACTGGCTGTGTTGAAGACCATTCGTTATTACATTTCTATCATTATCACATTTCTATTTTGATGACTAGGAATTTGTGAAGGAGCTGTGTGTACTGGAGAGATAATCAATATGAAGCTCACATTATATTAACTGAAGACAACGGTGGAGAAGGAGATGAAATAAGGGATTCTAGTGAGACTCTTATGTGCTCATTATCTCCCCTGCCTCTGTAAGATTATTCTATATCTATAGATCAACACTAAAAAACAACGACAGTATCTCCTTTCAGTTCAATCTATTATGATTTCTCTCAAGACGTACTGTGAATTGAAGTGAACGTGAATATAACCCTTCGTCTAAATTCGTGTCCAAAGCTACTAACTTTGTAGGAGCCTCAAATTTTAAAATGGATTAAATTGTTTCGTTGGGTTAGGGTTATATCATTTTCCTAGATTTCAATTCATAGGATTTGAACACTGTTTTTTGTTTATTATGTTCAGAAGATTAATGAGTGTTTTGTGGACTAATATCTCTGTTCAAGTGTGAAAATTTTCCAATGATAAAGATCATACCTCAAAGATCAGAGTGTATTTATTCCATTCTAGTGAGTTTTTAGTTTCACTTTAGTGGAACTCGACAGAATTGGCCATAAATCTGACTTTTTCATTTTAGCTTTGCGAGCCAAACAAGTTTTTTATGTTCAAGATTAAATTGATTCGAGATGGTCGGTCGTGCTAACTACTCCTAGAAAAGACTATCGAGATGATGATGATGTTGATGATATGAATGATTGTTGTATTAAACACAATTGCCTTGTTCTTGTAATTCCCAGTATTGATACCATAGATCTAGAAGATGATAGCGATGAAGATGAGAGGAATAACAATGCATTTTATGCACTACCAGAATGTGAGGGGACATGGATATAGGCACTCTACATCCCTCATTTTGCATCCGAGAAAATGTGAGGTAAGTTTTTTATTTTTCATTTATTTTGCACTTTGCATCCCTCGAAAATATTATAATCTAACTCATTTGACTCAATTGTGGTTTAATGGGTAGAATGCTTACTCCGAAGAACTAGAGTAATTGAGAGATCAATGGATTAAATATACGTCAAAACAAATGTGATTGCGAAAAATGTATGTCATTATCTTGAATATGTAATTCACTTGTGAGACGTTTAAGCTGTCAATTGTTGAACTATATGTGATAGTACTCTTTTGTTGTTCATATCATTTGTTTTTTTGCAATTGTTTTGGTGCAAAAATAGCAAAATCGTAACAATTTTGTTGTTATTCAACAAAAACAGATTCTGTTTTTGCTGCAAAAATAGCAAAGCACAACACTGTTTTACTGTTTTGTTGCAAAACCGTTGCTGTTTTTGGTGATATATGTCTAAACTATACTTCTCACTCTTATCTCCTTTGGTCATTTATCATGTAATTCAACGTATCTTAGAAAGTGGGAAAGTTAACTTGTACCATCACATCTTTTGGTTTCTCATCTACGCAAAATGACTAAGAAACATGCTTATTTCTCTGGATGTATTAAAGATTAATATTGCATCTTCTTTTGCTTTATTTTTTAAAAATTGATGAATAGCTGAATTGCAAAATATAATTTTGTTGAAAAAAACAATCAGTAAAATATTGTTTTTCTACAAAAACCGTTTCAACGTGGTATTGCTTGTAAGAACAATTTCAGCAAAATTGTTTTTGCAAAAAAACAGTTTTGACATTATTTTGGCTAATCCTATTTTGATGTACTATTTTGCACCATATTTTGCGCTAGTTTTGTAGCAAGGCAAGGGGATATTGCACTGGTTTTGTAGCAAGGCAAGGGATTGAACTGGTTTGGCAGATGCTGAGTTTTATTTTGCACTGGTTTTGCAGCAAGACAAGGTTTTGCACTGCTTTTGTTTTTTATTGGTTTTAAACTTGATAGAAATTTTACATTTTAGATATTGATACTCATAGAAATTTAAGGTTATGATTTTTGTATTGAAAAACAATGTTACTTGTGTTCTTTTATGTTGATGTAAAATTCGTATGTCATCGATATTTTAGTTGTTTTAGAAATATGAAATTAATTTTTTAACTAATTTTTGGTAGTATTTTATTCTGTAATAGTGCTGTAATTTTTTTGTAATTTTTTTTTTTAATATAGATATGAGAAACTATCGCAGTTTTTAACTGTGATAAAAAACGTTTTTAATCTCGGTTTTTAATTGTGATAAAAGGTCTACCATCTCGGTTTTTAACTGTGATAAAATATGGTAAACATCTCAGTTTGATTCAAAACTGAGATAAATATCATCTAAATAATCACAGTTTTTCAATTTGATCACATAAATATGATATTTTTAATCACATTTGAAAAATGAGATGTTAGATGGACTAACCATCTCGTTTGTCAACTGTGATAAAAATAATAGCATCTCAGTTTTTAACTATGATAAAAATTCAACTTTTAATGACACTGCATACTATCAAGGTCCGTTTTGGAGCCAAAAACTATGATAAAAAGCCTTTTATCACGGTTTTTAACCGTGACAAAAAGCTTTTTTTCTTGAAGTGACCGCTGCCAGGATTTGAACCTGGATTCAAGAATATGATTAAGAATTGTCAAGCGCTACAGCGACTATTTGTGATACTTTTCCATCAAAACAATGTGAAGATAATAATGAAAGGGGTACATGACAGCTTCTGAACACCTCATTGTGGCCCGAACCAATTTAGAATAAAAAATTGAAAAATATATAAGCTGCTACCAGGATTTGAACCTAGATTCAACTACAAATTCAATAATATCAAAGTGCTACAACAGCTCTTGGAAAATATTTTTTACTTAAAAGATATGAAAATAATATATGAAAGGATGGATGACATTGTATAAACACCTTATTATTAACCTAACCGACTGACTATGAAAAAAATTAAAAATTAAAAAACTAATATACCGCAGCAAAGATACGAACCTGGATTAAAGAAAATACCCATGATTTTCAAGCTCAACCATTGAAATTGGCAATTTTTATTGTGTAAAAAAATTGAAACTATTGTATGATTGGTTGTGTAACCCCATATGCTCACGTCCTTGTGGACGAAATCTATTTAGAAATAAAAATTTCAAAATTAAAAAAGAAACTAATACACCACAACTGTTATTTAAACATGGTTTGAAAAGCAATATCACGATTTTCGAACCGCTACAACTCCTCGTTGTATTATATTTCATTTCAAAATTAAAATAAAATCATATGAGCTCAATTACACTGTGTCATCCACGTTGTGTCTAAAGAAATTCAAAATTATAATTTTCGAAAATAACAATAATAATGTAATATGCCACTGCCAGGAGTTGAACCTGGATTCAACAATATGATGAAGAATTGCCAAGTGCTACAACGACTATCTGTGATAATTTTCTACTTAAAAAAAAGTGGAAATAATATAGAAAGGGGTGCATGACAGCTTATGAGCATCTCAATGTGGCCTTCCATGATTTTGTAAAAACAATTAAAAAATATATAAGCCGCTACCAGGATTTGAACCCGGATTCAAGTAAAAATTCATGATTTGCCAAATGTTACAACGGCTCTTGGCAAATGTTTTTTGTTTAAAAAATATAAAAATAATAAATGAAGGGGTGGATGACATCATTTGAAAACCTCATCATTAAACTAACCGATTTACAATGGAATATATATATATATATATATATATATATATATATATAATATACTGCAGCGATGACATGTGCTAGGATTAAAGAAAATACTCGTGATTTTAAACCTTTACCATTGATTGTGGAGATTTTTAATTTTTTTTGGGTAAAAAAATTGAAATTAATGTAGGACGGTTGTTTGACCTTATATGCTCTCCTCCGTGTGCCCCAAAACAATTTAGAAATAATTTTTTCACAATTAAGAAATAAACTAATATACCATGACTGTGATTTAAACGTGAAATGAAAAACACAATAAAGATTTTCGAAACGCTAGAACCACCCTTCGTATTATAAATTATTTTAAAATATAAAAAATATCATTTGAGGTTGACGATACCGTCTCATCCATGTTGCAGTTCGAAGAAAATTAAAATTGAACTGTTCCAAAATAACAATAATAATGTAATATACCGCAGCCAGAATTTGAACCTGGATTCAAGAATATGATGAAGAATTGCCAAGCGGTACAATGGCTATTTGTGATACTTTGCCATCAAAACAACGTGAAGGTAATAATGAAAGGGGTACATGACAGCTTATGAACACCTCATTGTGGCCTGAACCAATTTAGAATAAAAAATTGAAAAATATATAAGCCGCTACCAGGATTTGAACCTAGATTCAACTACAAATTTAATAATATCAAAGTGCTACAATGGCTTATGGAAAATATTTTTTACTTAAAATATATGAAAATAATATATGAAGGGATGGATGACGTCGTATGAACACCTTATTATTAACCTAACTGACTGACAATGAAAAAAACTAAAAAATGAAAAAAATAATATACCGCAACCAAGATATGAACCTGGATTAAATAAAATACCCATGATTTTCAAGCTTAACCATTGAAATGGGCAATATTTATTGTGTAAAAAAATTGAAAATAATGTACGATTGGTTGTATAACCCCATATGATCACCTCCTTGTGGACGAAACCTATTTAGAAATAAAAATTAAAAAATTAAAAAAGAAACTAGTACACCACAATTGTTATTTAAACACGGCTTGAAAAGCACAATCACATTTTTCGAACTGCTACAACTCCTTGTTGTATTATATTTCATTTCAAAATTAAAATAAAATCATATGAGCTCTATTACACCGTGTCATCCATGTTGTGGTCTAAAGAAGTTCAAAATTATAATTTTCAAAAATAACAATAATAATGTAATATGTCACTGCCAGGAGTTAAACCTGGATTCAACAATATGATGAAGAATTGCCAAGTGCTACAACGGCTATTTGTGATACGTTTCTACTTCAACAAAGTGGAAATAATATATAAAGGGGTGCAAGACAACTTATGAACATCTCAATGTGGCCCACATCGATTTTGTAAAAAGAAATAAAAAAATGTATATTCCGCTACCAAGATTTGAACCCGAATTCAAGTAAAATTTCATGATTTGCCAAATGTTACAACAGCTCTTGGGAATTATTTTTTTTGTTTAAAACATATGAAAATAATACATGAAGGGATGGATGACATCGTATGAAAACCTCATCATTAAACTAACCGACTTATAATGAAAAAAATAAAAAGTAAAAAAATGATAATATACTGCAGCCAGGACATGAACTTGGATTAAAGAAAATACTCATGATTTTAGAGCTCAACCATGGATCGTGACGATTTTTTTTGTTTTGGGTAAAAAGACTTAAATTAATGTATAACTTGTTGTTTGACCCCATATGCTTGCCTCCATGTGCCCTAAAACAATTTAGAATTAAAATTTTCACATTTAAGAAATAAACTAGGAAACAAATTAGAATAACAACAATAATGTAATATATTGATGCCAGGATTTGAACCTCGGTTGAATAATAGGATGAAGAATTGCCAAACGCTACAGCGGCTATTTGTGATATTTTTCTTCCAAAACAATGTGAAGATAATAATGAAAGGGGTACATGATAGCTTATGAATATCTCATTGTGGCCCGAACAAATTTTGAACAAAAAAATAAAAAATATATATACCGCTACCAGGATTTGAACCTAGATTCAACTACAAATTCTATAACATCAAAGTTCTACATCGGCTCATGGAAAATATTTTCTACTTAAAAAATTTGAAAATTATATACGAAGGGATGGATGACATCGTATGAACACCTTATTATTAACCTAACTGATTGACAATGAAAAAAAATAAAAAATAAAACAAATAAAATACTGCAGCCAAGATATGAACCTGGATTAAAGAAAATACCCATGATTTTCAAGCTCAACCATGAAATTGGCTACTTTTATTGTGTAAAAAAATTGAAAATAATGTATGATTAGTTTTATAACCCCAATTGCTCGCCCCCGTGTGGCCGAAACTTATTTAGAAATAAAAATTTCAAAACTAAAAAAGAAACTAATATACCACAACTGTTATTTAAACGTGGTTTGAAAAGCACATTTACGATTTTCGAACCACTACAACTCTTCGTTGTATTATATTTCATTTCAAAATTAAAAGAAAATCATATGAGCTCTATTACATCGTGTCATCCACGTTGTGGTCTAAAGAAGTTCAAAATTATAATTTTTGAAAATAACATTAATAAAGTAATATGGCATTGCCAGGAGTTGAACCTGCATTCAACAATATGATGAATTGCCAAGTTCTACAATGGCTATTTGTGATACTTTTCTACTTAAGCAAAGTGGAAATAATATAGAAAGGGGTGCATGACAGCTTATGAACATGTAAATGTGGCCCGCCCCAATTTTGTAAAAAAAATTAAAAAATATATAAGCCGCTACCAGGATTTGAACCTAGATTCAAGTAAAAATTCCTGATTTTCCAAATGTTACAACGACTCTTGGAAAATGCTTTTTGTTTAAAAAATATGAAAATGATACATGAAGGGATGGATGACATCTTATGAAAACGTCATTATTAAACTAACTAATTTACAATGAAAAAAAAAAAAGAGATAATAAAAATAATGTAATATACCGCTACCAGGATTTGAACCTAGATGCAAGAATATGATGAAGAACTGCCAAGTGCTACAACGGCTATTTGTGATACTTTTCTATCAAAACAATGTGAAGATAATAATGAAAGGGGTATATGATAGCTTATGAACCCATCATTGTGGCCTAAACCAATTTAGAATAAAAAATGAAAAAATGTAGAAGCCACAACCAAGATTTGAAACTAGATTCAACGACAAATTCAATAATATCAAAGATCTACAACAGCTCATGGAAAATATTTTTTGCTGAAAAAATATGAAGATAATATATGATGAGATGGATGACAACGTATGAACACCTTATTATTAACCTAACTGACTGACAATGAAAAAAATAAAAAATGAAAAAAATAAATATACCACAGCCAAGATATGAACCGGGATTGAAGAAAATACCCATGATTTTCACGCTCAACCATAGAAATTGGCAATTTTTATTGTGTAAAAAAATTAAAAATAATGTATGATTAGTTGTATAACCCCATATGCTCGCCTAGTTGTGGCCAAAACCTTTTCCGAATTAAAAATTTCAAAATTAAAAAAGAAACTAATAGGCCACAACTATTATTTAAACATGGTTTAAAAAGCTGAATCACGATTTTAGAACCACTACAACTCCTCATTGTATTATATTTCATTTCAAAATTAAAATAAAATCATATGAGCTCTATTACACTGTGTCATCCACGTTGTGGTCTAAAGAAATTCAAAATTATAATTTTCGAAAATCACATTAATAATGTAATATACCACTTCCAGGAGTTGAACCTAGATTCAACAATATGACAAGAATTGCCAAGTGCTACACTGGCTATTTGTGATACTTTTCTACTTAAACAATGTGGAAATAATATAGAAAGGGGTGCATGACAGCTTACGAACATGTCAGTGTGGCCTGCCACGATTTTGTAAAAAAATTAATAAGTATATAAGCCGCTACCTGGATTTGAACTTGGAATCAAGTAAAAATTCATGATTAGCCAAATGTTACAACGGCTTCTGGAAAATGTTTTTTGTCTAAAAAATATGACAAGAATACATGACGAGATGGATGACATCATATGAAAACCTCTTTATTAAACTAACCGATTTACAATGAAAAATAAAAAATAAAAAATAAAAAAAGATAATATACTGCAGCCAGGACATGAACTTGGATTAAAGAAAAAAATTGTGATTTTAAAGCTCGACCATGAATCGTGGTGATTTTTTTTTTGGGTAAAAAAACTGAAATTAATGTACGACTGGTTTTTTGACACCATACGCTCGCCTCCGTGTGCCCCAAAACAATTTAGAATTAAAATTTTCACAATTAATTAATAAACTAATATACCATGACTATGATTTAAACGTTAATTGAAAAAGACAATCACAATTTTCAAAACACTAGAACCGCTCTTCGTATTATAAATTATTTCAAAATTTAAAAAATATCATTTGTGGTCGACGATACCGTTTCATCGACATTGCAGTTTGAAGAAAATAAAAATTGAACTGTTCCAAAATAAAAATCATAATGTAAAATACTGCTACCAGGATTTGAACCTAGATTCAAGAATATGATGAAGAATTTCCAAGCGCTACAGCGGCTATTTATGATACTTTTCTATCAAAACAATGTGAAGATAATAATGAAAGGGGTACATGATAGCTTATGATCCTCTTATTGTGGCCCGAAACAATTTAGAATAAAAAATTAAAAAATATATAAGCCGCAAGCAAGATTTGAACCTAGATTCAACGACAAATTCAATAATATCAAAGATCTACGACGGCTCATGGAAAATATTTTTTAATTAAAAACTATGAAGATAACATATGATCGGATGGATGACATCGTATGAACACTTTATTATTAACCTAACAGACTAACGATGAAAAAAATAAAAAATGAAAAAAATAATATACCTCAACCAAGATATGAACCTGGATTCAAGAAAATACCCATGATTTTCAAGCTCAACCATGGAAATTGGCAATTTTTATTGTGTAACAAAATTGAAAATAATGTATGATTGGTTGTATAACCCCATATACTGGCCTCGTTGCGGCCGAAACCTTTTTGCAATTAAAAATTTCAAAATTAAAAAAAAACTAATATACCACAACTATTATTTAAACACGGTTTGAAAAGCTCAATCACGATTTTCGAACCGCTACAACTCCTCGTTGTATTATATTTCATTTCAAAATTAAAATAAAATCATATGAGCTCTATTACAACGTGTCATCCACGTTGTGGTCTAAAGAAGTTCAAAATTATAATTTTCAAAAATAACAATAATAAAGTAATATGGCACTGCCAGGAGTTGAACCTGCATTCAACAATATGATGAATTGCCAAGTGCTACAATGCCCATTTGTGATACTTTTCTACTTAAGCAAAGTGGAAATAATATAGAAAGGGGTGCATGACAGCTTATGAACATCTAAATGTGGCCCGCCCCGATTTTGTAAAAAAAATTAAAAAAGCCGCTACCAGGATTTGAACCCAGATTCAAGTAACAATTCCTGATTTGCCAAATGTTACAACGACTCTTGGAAAATGCTTTTTGTTTAAAAAATATGAAAATGATACATGAAGGGATGGATGACATCTTATGAAAACCTCATTATTAAACTAACCGATTTACAATGAAAAAAAAAAAGAATAATATACTGCAGCCAGGACATGAACTTGGATTAAAGAAAATACTCATGATTTTAAAGCTCTACCATGGATCGTGGCTATTATTTTTATTTTTTTTGGTAAAAAAACTGAAATTCATAAATGACTGGTTTTTGGACCCCATATGCTCGCCTCCGTATGCCCCAAAACAATTTAGAATTAAAATTTTTGCAATTACTTAATAAATTAATATACCATGACTATGATTTAAACGTGAATGAAAAAACGCAATCATGATTTTCGAAACGCTAGAACCACCCTTATTATTATAAATTATTTCAAAATTTAAAAAATATCATTTGAGGTCGGTGATACCGTCTCATCCATGTTGCAGTTCGAAGAAAATTAAAATTGAACTGTTCCAAAATAACAATAATAATGTAATATACCACTGCCAAGATTTGAACCTAGATTCAAGAACATGATGAAAAATTGCCAAGCGCTACGGCGCCTATTTGGGATACTTTTCCTTCAAAACAATGGGAACATAATAATGAAAGGGGTACTTGACAACTTATCAACACCTCATTGCGGCCCGAACCAATTTAGAACAAAAAATTAAAAAATATATAAGGCGCTACCAGGATTTGAACCTAGATTCAACTACAAATTCAATAATATCAACGTGCTACAACGGCTCATGGAAAATATTTTTTAATTGAAAAAAATGAAAATAATATATGAAGTGATGGATGACATCATATGAACACCTTATTATTAACCTAACCGACTGACGATGAAAAGAAAAATGAAAAAAATAATATACTGCATCCAAGATATGAACCTGGATTAAAGAAAAAACCTTTGATTTTCAAGCTCAACCATGGAAATTGGATATTTTTATTGTGTAAAAAAATTGAAAATAATGTATGATTGGTTCTATAACCCCCAACAATCACGATTTTCGAACTGTTACAACACCTCATTGTATTATATTTCAATTCAAAATTAAAATCAAATCGTATGAGCTCTATTACACCGTGTCATCCATGTTGTGTCTAAAGAAATTAAAAATTATAATTTTCGAAAATAACAATAATAATGTAATATGCCACTGCCAGGAGTTAAACCTAGATTCAACAATATGATGAACAATTGTCAAGTGCAACAACGACTATTTGTGATACTTTTCTACTTAAACAACGTGGAAATAATTTAGAAAAGGGTGCGTGACAACATATGAACATCTCAATGTGGCCCTCCACTATTTTTTTAAAAAAATTAAAAAATATATAAGTCGCTACCAAAATTTGAACCCGGATTCAAGTAAAAATTCATGATTTGCCAAATGTTACAATGGCTCTTGAAAATGTATTTTGTTTAAAAAATATGAAAATAATACATGAAGGGATGGATGACATCATATCAAAACCTCATCATTAAACTATCCGATTTACAATGAAAAAAAAAAGAAAAATATAATATACTGCAGCCAGGACATGAACTTGGATTAAAGAAAATACTCGTGATTTTAAAGCTCTACCATTGATCGTACGATTTCTTCTTCTTTTTTTGGGTAAAAAAATTGAAATGAATGTATGACTGGTTGTTTGACCCCATACGCTCGCCTCCGTGTGCCCCAAAACAATTTAAAATTAAAATTTTCACAATTAAGAAATAAACTAATATACCATGACTATGATTTAAACGTGAATTGAAAAACACAATCACGATTTTCGAAACACTAGAACCACCCTTTGTATTATAAATTATTTCAAAATTTTAAAAATATCATTTGAGGTCGACGATACCGTCTCATCCACGTTGCAGTTCAAAGAAAATTAAAATTGAACTGTTCCAAAATAACAATAATAATGTAATATACCACTGCCAAGTTTTGAACTTGGATTCAAGAATATGATGAAGAATTGCTAAGCTCTACATCGGCTATTTGTGATACTTTTCTATCAACACAATGTGAAGATAATAATGAAAGGGGTACATGACAGCTTATGAATACCTCATTGTGGCCCGAACTAATTTAGAACAACAAATTGAAAAATATATAAGGCGCTACCAGGATTTGAACCTAGATTCAACAACAAATTCAATAATATCACAATGCAACAACGGCTCATGGAAAATATTTTTTAATTAAAAAATTGAAAATAATATATGAAGTGATTGATGACATCGTATGAACACCTTATTATTAACCTAACCGATTGACAATGAAAAAAAATAAACAATGAAAAAAATAATATACCGCAGCCAAGATATGAACCTGGATTAAATAAAAAAACCCTAATTTTCAAGCTCAACCATGGAAATTGGGAATTTTTGTTGTGTAAAAAAATTGAAACTAATGTATGGTTGGTTGTATAACCCCAACAATCACGATTTTCGAACCGCTACAACTCCTTGTTGTATTATATTTCAACTCAAAATTAAAATAAAATCGTATGAGCTCTATTACACCGTGTTATCCACGTTGTGTCTAAAGAAACTCAAAATTATAATTTTCGAAAATAACAATAATAATGTAATATGCCACTGCCAGGAGTTGAACCTGGATTCAATAATACGATGAAGAATTGCCAAGTGCTATAACGGCTATTTGTGATACTTTTTAACTTAAACAAAGTGGAAATAATTTAGAAAGGGGTGCGTGACAACTTACGAACATCTCAGTGTGGCCCTCCACGATTTTGTAAAAGGAATTAAAAAATATACAAGTCGCTACCAGGATTTGAACACAGATTCAAGTAAAAATTCATGATTTGCCAAAGGTTACAACGGCTCTTGGAAAAAAAAAATTGTATCAAAAAATTTAAAAATAATACATTAAGGGATGGATAACATCGTATGAAAACCTCATCATTAAACTATCTGATTTACAATGAAAAAAATAAAAAATAAAAAAAAGATAATATACTACAGCTAGGACATGAACTTGGATTAAAGAAAAGACTTGTGATTTTAAAGCTCTACCATGGATCGTGGCGATTTTTTTTTTTTTTTTTTTGTTTTGGGTAAAAAAACTGAAATTAATGTATGACTGGTTTTTTGAGTCCATATGCCCAACTCCGTGTGCCCCAAAACAATTTAGAATTAAAATTTTCACAATTTAGAAATAAACTAATATAGCATGACTGTGATTTAAACGTGAATAGAAAAACAAAATCACGATTTTCGAAACGCTAGAACCACCCTTCGTATTATAAATTATTTTAAATGTAAAATATATCATTTGAGGTCGACGATACCGTCTCATCCACATTGCTGTTTGAAGAAAATTAAAATTGAACTGTTCCAAAATAGGAATAATAATGTAATATACCACGGCCAAGATTTGAACCTGGATTCAAGAATATGATGAAGAATTCTAAAGCGCTACAACGGCTATTTGTGATACTTTTCTATCAAAACAATGCAAAGACAATAATGAAAGGGGTACATGACAGCTTATGAAAGCCTCATTGTGGCTCAAAACAATTTAGAACAAAAAATTGAAAGATATATGCACCGCTTCCTGGATTTGAACCTAGATTAAAAAACAAATTCAATAATATCAAAGTGCTACAACGGCACATGGAAAATATTTTCTAATTAAAAAAATTGAAAATAATATATGAAGTGATAGATGACATCGTATGAACACCTTATTATTAACCTAACTGACAGACAATTAAAAAAAATAAAAAATGAATAAAATAATATACCGCAACCAAGATACTGACTGGGATGAAAGGAAAAACCCCTGATTTTCTAGCTCAACCATGGAAATTGGGAATTTTTATTGTGTAAAAAAATTGAAAATAATGTATGATTGGTTGTATAACCCCAACATTCACGATTTTCGAACCTCTACAACTCCTTGTTGTATTATATTTCAATTCAAAATTAAAATAAAATCGTATCAACTGTGTTACATCGTTTCATCCACATTGTGTCTAAAGAAATTCAAAATTACAATTTTTGAAAATAACAATAATAATGTAATATGCCGCTGCCAGGAGTTGAACCTGGATTTAACAATATGATGAAAAATTGTCAAGTGCTACAACGGCTATTACAGATACTTTTCTACTTAAATAAAGTGGAAATAATTTAGAAAGGGGTGTGTGACAACTTATGAACTTCTCAATGTGGCCAGCCACGATTTTGTAAAAAAACTTAAAAAATATATAAGTCACTACCAAGATTTGAACCCGAATTCAAGTAAAAAATCATGATTTGCCAAATGTTACAACGGCTCTTAGAAAATATTTTTTGTTTAAAAAATATGAAAATAATACAAGAAGGGATGGATGATATCATATGAAAACCTCATCATTAAACTATCCGATTTACAATGAAAAAAAAAAGATAATATAATGCAGCCAGGACATGAACTTGGATTAAAGAAAAAATTTATGATTTTAAAGATCTAACATGGATCGTGGCGATTTTTTTTTTATTTTTTTATTTTTTATTTTTGGGAAAACCAATAGAAATTAATGTATGACTGGTGGTTTGACTCCATATGCGTGCCTCCGTGGGCCCTAAAACAATTTAGAATTAAAATTTTTCACAATTAAGAAATAAACTAATATACCATGACTGTGATTTGAACGTGAATTGAAAAAAACAATCTTGATTTTTGAAACGCTAGAACCACCCTTTGTATTATAAATTATTTCCAAATTTAAAAAATATCATTTGAGATACCGTCTCATCCACGTTGCAGTTCGAAGAAAATTAAAATTGAACTGTTCCAAATAAGAATAATAATGTAATATACCACCGCAAGGATTTGAACCTGGATTCAAGAATATGATGAAGAATTGTCAAGCGCTACAACGGCTATTTGTGATTCTTTTCTAGAAAAACAACGTGGAGATAATAATGAAAGGGGTACAGGACGGCTTATGAATACTTCATTGTGGCCCGAACCAATTTAGAACAAAAAATTGAAAAATATATGAGCCGCTACCAGGGTTTGAAACTCGATTCAACAACAAATTCAATAATATCAAAGTTCTACAACGGCTCATGGAAAAAAACTATTTGCTTAAAAAAATTGAACATAATATATGATGGGATGGATCACAACGTATGAACACCGTATTATTAACCTAACCGATTGACAATGAAAAAAATAAAGAATAAAAAAAATAATATGCAGCATCCAATATATGAACCTCGATTAAAGAAAAAAAAAACCCTGATTTTCAAGCTCAACCATGGAAATTGGAATTTTTTATTGTGTAAAAAAATTGAAAATGTTGTATGATTGGTTGTATAACCCCAACAATCACGATTTTCAAACCGCTATAACTCCTCGTTGTATTATATTTCAATTCAAAATTAAAATAAAATCGTATGAGCTCTATTACACCATGTCATCCACGTTGTGTCTAAAGAAATTCAAAATTATAATTTTCGAAAATAACAATAATAATATAATATGCCACTGCCAGGAGTAGAACCTGGATTCAACATTATGATGAAGAATTGTCAAGTGCTACAACGACTATTTGTGATACTTGTCTACTTAAACAAAGTGGAAATAATTTAGAAAGGGGTGCGCGACAACTTATGAACATCTCAATGTGGCCCGCCACGATTTTATTAAAAAATTTAAAAAATATATAAGTCGCTACCAAGATTTGAACCCGGATTCAAGTAAAAATTCATGAATTACCAAATGTTACAACGGCTCTTGGAAAATGTTTCTTGTTTTAAAAATATGAAAACAATACATGAAGGGATGGATGACATCGTATGAAAACCTCATGATTAAACTATCCAATTTACAATGAAAAAAAAAAAAAAAACTGCAGCCAGGACATGAACTTGGATTAAATAAAATACTTGAGATTTTAAAGCTCTAACATGGATTGTGGTGATTTATTTATTTTTGGGTAAAAAATTGAAATTAATGTATGACTGGTTGTTTGTCTCCATATGCTCGCTTCCGTGTGCCCCAAAACAATTTTGAATTAACATTTTCACAATTAAGAAATTAACTAATATACCATGACTATGATTTAAACGTGATTGAAAAACACAATCACGATTTTCGAAACCCTAAAACTACCATTCGTATTATAAATTATTTCAATATTTAAAAAATATCATTTGAGGTCGACGATACCATCTCATCCACGTTGCAGTTCGAAGAAAAATTAAAATTGAACTGTTCCAAAAATAAAAATAATAATATAATATACCGTTGTCAGAATTTGTACCTGGATTCAAGAATATGATGATGAATTGCCAAGCGCTACAGCGGCTATTTGTGATACTTTTCCATCATAACAATGTGAAGATAATAATGAAAGGGGTACACGACAGTTTATAAACACCTCATTGTGGCCCGAACCAATTTAGAATAAAAAATTGAAAAATATATAAGCCACTACCCAGATTTGAACCTCGATTCAACTACAAATTCAATAATATCAAAGTGCTACAACGGCTCATGGAAAATATTTTTTACTTAAAAAATATGAAAATAATATATGAAGGGATGGATGATATTGTTTGAACACCTTATTATTAACCTAACCAACTGACAATGAAAAAAATAAAAAATGAAAAAAATAATATACCGCAGCCAAGATATGAGCCTGGTTTGAAGAAAATACCTATGATTTTCAAGCTCAACCATTGAAATTGGCAATTTTTATAGTGTAAAAAAATTGAAAATATTGTACGATTGGTTGTATAACCCCATATGCTCACCTCCTTGTGGACAAAATCTATTTAGAAATAAAAAGTTCAAAATTAAAAAAGACTCTAATACACCACAACTGTTATTTAAACATGGTTTGAAAAGCACAATCACGATTTTCGAACCGCTACAACTTCTTGTTGTATTATATTTCATTTCAAAATTAAAATAAAATCATATGAGCTCTATTACACCATGTCATCCACGTTGTCTTAAGAAATTCAAAATTAAAATTTTCGAAAATAACAATAATAATGTAATATGCCACTGCCAGGAGTTGAACCTGGATTCAACAATATGATGAAGAATTGCCAAGTGCAACAACGGCTATTTGTGATACTTTTCTACTTTAACAAAGTGGAAATAATAAAAAAGGGGTGGATGATAGCTTTTGAGCATCTCAGTGTGGCCTGCCATGATTTTGTAAAAAAAAGTAAAAAATATATAAGCCGCTATCAGGATTTGAACCCAGATTCAATTAAAAATTCATGATTTTCCAAATGTTACAACGGCTCTTGGAAAATGTTTTTTGTTTAATAAATATGAAAATAATACATGAAGGGATGGATGACATCGTATGAAAACCTCATCATTAAAATAACTGATTTACAATGAAAAAAAAAAAAAAAAAAAAAAAAAAAGGATAATATACTGCAGCCAGGACATGAACTTGGATTAAAGAAAATACTCGTGATTTTAAAGCTCTACCATTGATCGTGACGATTTTTTTTTTCGGTAAAAAAACTGAAATTAATGTATGACTAGTTGTTTGGACCCCGTATGCTCACCTCCGTGTAGCCCAAAACATTTTAGAATTAAAATTTTCAGAATTAAGAAATAAACTAAAATACCATGACTGTGATTTAAACGTGAATTCAAAAACACAATCCCAATTTTCGAAATGCTAGAACCACTCTTCGTATTATAAATTATTTCAAAATTTTAAAAATATCATTTGAGGTCAACGATACCGTCTCATCCACGTTGCAGTTCGAAGAAAATTAAAATTGAACTGTTCCAAAATAACAATAATAATGTAATATAACCAACTACTAGAAAAATACCTTTTCATCACGCTTAGTAAATATAATTCATCTCATTTTTTGAATAAATCATGATTGTAACAAAATAAATCAGATATAATCTCGCTTAAAATTTATTATGTGATAAAAATATATTTTTTATCTCACTATTTTACTAAATCGTGGTAATAGGTGTTAGCTTTTGTCACACTTATTCTCAGCGAGATTAATTGGTAAAGGCGCTGAACTTTAATTGAACATACGCTTCCAAAATAATAAGGTGGTGGATTAATTTCATGTTTGCACTCTTCGTGCACATCGTCTTCCTACTTCAACCCTAGCAGTCGGCGCTAGCCCCTCTTGCTCTCTGGATTGAAGCCTCTCTCTCTCTAAATAACTTAGATTTCTTAGTTCCATCTTCCTTCATAAACTTCGCGTGCTTTCTGCATCTTCATTAAAGAAGCTTCACCCTCCTTAGTTATCATTTCAAACCCTAAAAGTCGCAAAACCTACTGATCCGATTGGACCCAATCTAGAGCTATTCTAGTCTAATCCTAGTCCCAGCCGTCTATACGAAGATACTTCAAGGGCCTTCTCTGTTTAATCCTAGTCCCAGCCCTTGAATGCTGTTGGACTCAATCTGGAGCTATTCCCTTCGTTTCGCTTTTAATATTCTCTCTTACGAGTTGCTGCATCTTTTCTCACTCAACTGTAGAAGCCGGATCCGTGGAGAGAAAGCGGTGCATGAAGAAATTGGTTCATCCCACGCGTTTAATTGGTTCTCACTTAACCTTGAATCGATCTCCATCCTCCTTGTTGTCGTTCAACAGGTACCCCAATCTTCTGTCCTTTCTTGATTTATTGTCGTTTTCCATCGATTCTATTGATTTTGTTTCTATTTATCTTAGTTTTACTCCATTGTTGAAATCAAATCCTCAAAGTCTTAATTAAATTTAAGTTTTTTCTCTTGATTACAAAAATGATATTTTTTTTTGGAACGGGAACTAGAACTTGGAAGTGGAAGTGGAAGGACTGGTTGCGTTGAAGACCATTCATTATTACATTTCTATCATTATCACATTTCTATTTTGATGACCAGGCGTTTGTGAAGGAGTTGTGTTGTGTACTGGAGAGATAATCAATATGAAGCTTGCATTGTATTAAATTAAGACAACGGTGGAGAAGGAGATGAAATGGGGGATTCCAGTGAGACTCTTATGTGCTCATTATCTCCTCTGCCTCTATAAGATTATTCTATATCTGTAGATCAACACTAAAAAACAACGGCAGTATCTCATTTCAGTTCGATCTTTTATAATTTCTCTCAAGACGTATTGTGAATTGAAGTGAACGTGAATATAACCCTTCGTCTAAATTCGTGTCCAGAGCTACTAACTTTGTAGGAGCCTCAAATTTTAAAATGGATTAAATTGTTTCGTTGGCTTAGGGTTATATCATTTTCCTAGATTTCGATTCACAGGATTTGAACACTGTTTTTTGTTTATTATCTTCAAAAGATTAATGAGTTTTTTGTGGACTAATATCTGTGTTCAAGTGTGAAATTTGTCCAATGATAAAGATCATACCTCAAAGATCAGAGTGTATTTATTCCATTCTAGGGAGTTTTTAGTTTCACTTTAGTGGAACTCGACAGAATTGGCCATAAATCTGACTCTTTCATTTTAGCTTCGCAAGCCAAACAAGTTTTTTATGTTCGAGATTAAATTGATTCAAGATGTTCAGTGGTGCTAACTACTCCTGGAAAAGACTATCGAGATGATGATGATGTTGATAATATGAATGATTGTTGTATTGAACACAATTGTCTTGCTCCTGTAATTCCTAGTATTGATACCATAGATCTAGAAGATGATAGCGATGAAGATGAGAAGGATAACAATGCATTTTATGCATGACCAGAATGTGAGAAGACATGGATATAGGCACTCTGCATCCCACATTTTGCATCCAAGAAAATGTGAGATAAGTTATTTATTTTTCATTTATTTTGCACTTTGCATCCCTCGAAAATATTATAATCTAACTCATTTGACTCAATTGTGTTTTAATGGGTAGAATGCCTACTCCGAAGAACTAGACTAATTGATTGCTCAATGGATTAAATATATGTCAAAACAAATGTGATTACGGAAAAGGTATGCCATTATCTTGAATATGTAATTCACTTGTGTGACGTTTAATGTAAGACCTCAATCGTAGCACGTACGTCATTTTAGTTGCATTTTAGAGTAATTGGAAAAATTCGGGGTGAAATTGGGTCAATTAAAATCCAAATTATAAAGTGGAGGGGTCAAAATTTCAAAGTTAGAAATCATTCTATCCAATATTTGCATTTAACTTTTGAATTGAAACTTTTCGGGGTGAAATTACAATTTAGAAAATCTTAAATGTGAAAATTGGACTAAAAAGAAGATTTTAAGAAATTAGGGGGAGAAAAGAGTAATTAAAACAAAATATTTTTTTTATACATACATACATATATATATATATATGATTATGTATATCATGATTAAAACACCTCAGAAAGAAGAATCTAGAAAAAACATTGCGAAGAGAGATAGAGGATCAGAGGTTTGGTCGGTTCAGTGGATGTCGTCGGTGTTGTTCGTTCTAGGTTCTTCAGTATGGGAGTGTGTGTATTTATCGTCGATCGTCCAATAATTGTGAGTTGGGTGTATTATCATTGTTGTGTTCATTGTATATGGGTATGGGTATGCTGTGTTTCGTTTCCATTGTCGTTTGTGTGTGTTTTCGGGTGTATGCGACGGTAACAGTATGCGTGTGTATTCAATGCAGTGCCGGCGGGTGTGTGTGGTAGTTATTGTTTGTCAGACGGGTGTGCATGTGTATGTGTTGCCGACAGTGACTAAGAGTGTGGGTGTGTTGGCTGAAAGCAAAACAGGGAAAAAAAATAGATGAGAGAGAGAGAACAGTCCAGTGGATTGGGTATGTGTAGGATCGTCACCGTTTCGGTGCCGACGTAAGGGTGCATGGTTAGTATTCATTCGATTGGGGTATGGCCATCGGTGAGTTTGGCCGGCAGCGAGTGAGAGTTAGAGAGAGAGCTCGTCGGTGGTAGGAATTCGAAATAGAAATAGAAACACAGTGTGGGTGTGTAGGTTGTCCTGTGATCGCCGACAGTGTCTGTGTGTCGGAGTGATGTGTTCAGGCTATCTTCCGGCGGTGGTGTGAATTTGCTGAGCAGACAGTGGTTATTCGGTGGAGGTGTGAGGCGTTGCCGTCGTTCGGCGACTATGTAGGTGGGGAGGCCGCCGATGGTGGGCTGAGCGAGGAGTAAGAGGGAAAGGGGTTGTCGGCTAAATCCAGGAGCTGAAAAAAAAATAAACAAAACAAAACAGGTAGCGCAGAATCGAAGCAGAGAAAAGAAAAAAGAAGAAGAAAAGGGAAAAAGAAGAAAATTACACAAACACCCCAACAATAAAAACTAAAAACCCAATTCACGGCCGACGGGCGATTCGGATCAGGTAACGATTACGTTTGTTGATATTCTAATTGGTAATTTTATTTCCATCAAATCAAAATTATTAACACTAAATTTCGTAATCGCTACGATAATTTTTGGAATCGTTAATTTTAATAATCGTTGTACGGTGAATATTAACATAACAGAATGAGGATAATAATAAATTTTCCTAATGAAATTATGGGAAATATGGAACTTAGGGCCTGCATTGCATGATTAGGTTATTTTACATAAAATATTAATTTAGGCCCTGTCACTAATAGGTTCGTAGGCACCGGGGTATCGGTAGAGGAAAATTTGTAAAAGCTTTTCGGAACGGTTAGCCAGGTGAGTGTACTGTCTTCTATTAAATCTATTTTCATATATATATATATGTGATGAAAAATGTGTTTACTTAAAACTGGACGAATTTATAAATTATATGGATCAAACGGTTTTGGTTGGTTGTGGAATTGTGGAAATTTGGATTTCGTTGGTTTTAAAAGAAGATGGAAAAATCATATTTAAATTAAATGTATTTTGGGAGATAGAGGTTGATGTTATTGATTTAACGATGTTGTTGAATAGACGATACTATTAATTCGTAATTTGACGATGATGTTATTGATTTAATGATGCTATAGCTTATGTCCTGTCCGGAAGGGTAGTCCGGTAGGTGGTTATTGATATTTTGTCCTGTCCGGAGGGTAGTCCGGTAGGTGGTTATTGATATTATGTCCTGTCCGGAGGGTAGTCCGGCAGGTGGTTATTTATATTATGTCATGTCCGGAGACGTCTGGCAGGTGGTTATTGATATTATGTCATGTTCGGAGGATTAGTCCGGCAGGTGGTTATTTGTCCCGTTTGGGAGCAAACCCTGTAGGTGGTACAGTACCGTTGCAACTCCCGATCGTGAGGTTAAAACGATCACATGGCTAGCCGGGGTGTGGTGTGGTGTGGTGTGATGTGGTGTCGTATATGGTATTTCATCGTATATAGTGATTGGGATAAGTACATTTATACATATTCTTTTATACTGGATTGGTATGTTCTAATTTCATTATACCATATGGTTAGTTGAATCATTCTGGTTGATTTTCATTGTTTAGTTGGGATGCTATATATATATATATATATATATGCATATAAACGTTGATTTTGTGGTGACAGAAAAAAGGTGTTTTCCTTGTGGTTTGAGACATTTATATATTATGAGATTTTTATTTGATATGGGATATTTATATGTTTTATGCTTAATCCATCTAAGATGTTTTTATTAAGAAGACAGTACACTCGCAGGTACAGCAGTTAGGAGTCGGTCCCCTACCGGCACTAGATAGGGTCCGACAATGGTGTAGTATGGCAGTATTTTGGGAGGAGCTGTGTGAGGCGAACCTGTGAGCGCTTCATTGTTGTTATACTTTTGTTGTTATTATAATTTAGGGACGGGTGTGTCCCCAGTTAGAGAGGATGTATATGGTGATAATTTGTGGTTGTATATTTATGTATGTACTTTGTCATTTGCTAGTTGATTTGACATTCAGATGATGTCATGTCGACGTCATGCCGGACCCAGGGTGATGGGTGTCCGAGGTGGGGTGTGACATTTAAGTTGTCCATTGTTGAACGATATGTGATAGTATTCTTTTGTTGTTCATATCATTTGTTTTTTTGCATTTGTTTTGGTGCAAAAATAGCAAATTCGTAACAATTTTGTTGTTTTTCAACAAAAATAGATTGTGCTTTTTGCCGTTTTTGCAGCAAAAATAGCATGTAAAATAGGGTGTGACAGATTCTGTTTTTGCTGCAAAAATAGCAAAGCACAACACTGTTTTACTGTTTTGTTGCAAAACCGTTGCTGTTTTTGGTGATATATGTCTAAACTATACTTCTCACTCTTATCTCCTTTGGTCATTTATCATGTAATTCAATGTATCTTAGAAAGTGGGAAAGTTAACTTATACCATCACATCTTTTGGTTTCTCATCTATGCAAAATGACTAAGAAACATGCTTATTTCTCTGGATGTATTAAAGATTAATATTGCATCTTCTTTTGCTTTATTTTTTAAAAATTGATGAATAGCTGAATTGCAAAATATAATTTTGTTGAAAAAAACAATCAGTAAAATATTGTTTTTCTACAAAAACCGTTTCAACGTGGTATTGCTTGTAAGAACAATTTCAGCAAAATTGTTTTTGCAAAAAAACAGTTTTGACATTATTTTGGCTAATCCTATTTTGATGTACTATTTTGCACCATATTTTGCGCTAGTTTTGTAGCAAGGCAAGGGGATATTGCACTGGTTTTGTAGCAAGGCAAGGGATTGAACTGGTTTGGCAGATGCTGAGTTTTATTTTGCACTGGTTTTGCAGCAAGACAAGGTTTTGCACTGGTTTTATTTATTGGTTTTAAACTTGATAGAAATTTTACATTTTAGATATTTAAACTCGTAGAAATTTAAGGTTATGATTTTTGTATTGAAAAACAATGTTACTTGTGTTTTTTTATGTTGATGTAAAATTCGTATGTCATCAATATTTTAGTTGTTTTAGAAATATGAAATTAATTTTTTAACTAATTTTTGGTAGTATTTTATTCTGTAATAGTGCAATAATTTTTTCGTAATTTTTTTTAATATGGATATGAGAAACTATTACAGTTTTTAACTGTGATAAAAAGATTTTTTAATCTCGGTTTTTAATTGTGATAAAAGGTCTAACATCTCGGTTTTTAACTGTAATAAAATAGGGTAAATATCTCCGTTTGATTCAAAATTGAGATAAATAACATCTAAATAATCATGGTTTTTCAATTTGATCACATAAATATGATATTTTTAATCGCATTTGAAAAATGAGATGTTAGATGGACTAACCATCTCGTTTGTTAACTGTGGTAAAAAAATATAGCATCTCGGTTATTAATTGTGATAAAAATTCAACTTTTAATCACACTGCATACTATCACTGTCCGTTTTGGAGCTAAAAACCGTGACAAAAAGCCTTTTATCACGGTTTTTAACCATGACAAAAAGCTTTTTTTCTTGTAGTAACCACTGCCAGGATTTGAACCTGGATTCAAGAATATGATAAAGAATTGTCAAGCGCTACAGCGGCTATTTGTGATACTTTTCCATCAAAACAATGTCAAGATAACAATGAAAATGGTACATGACAGCTTATGAACACCTCATTGTGGCCTGAACCAATTTAGAAAAAAAAAATTGAAAAATATATAAGCCGCTACCAGGATTTGAACCCAGATTCAACTACAAATTCAATAATATCAAAGTGCTACAACAGCTCATGGAAAATATTTTTTACTTAAGATAAGAAAATAATATACAAAGGGATGGATGACATCGTATGAACAGCTTATTATTAACCTAACCGACTAATAATGAAAAAAATAAAAAATGAAAAAAATAATATACCGCAGCCAAGATATGAACCTGGATTAAAGAAAATACCCATGATTTTCAAGCTCAACCATGGAAATTGGCAATTTTTATTGTGTAAAAAAATTGAAAATATTGTATGATTGATTGTATAACCCGATATGCTTACCTTCTTGTGGACGAAACTTATTTAGAAATAAAAATTTCAAAATTAAAAAAGAAACTAATACAGCACAACTATTATTTAAACATGGTTTGAAAAGCAAAATCATGATTTTCGAACCACTACGACTCTTCGTTGTATTATATTTCATTTCAAAATTAAAATAAAATCACATGAGCTCTATTACACCGTGTCATCCACGTTGTGTCTAAAGAAATTCACAATTATAATTTTCGAAAATAACAATAATAATGTAATATGCCACTGCCAGGAGTTAAATCTGGATTCAAAAATAAGATGAAGAATTGCCAAGTGCTACATCGACTATTTGTGATACTTTTCCACTTAAACAAAGTGGAAATAATACAGAAAGGGGTGCATGACAGCTTATGAGCATCTCAATGTGGCCTGCTACGATTTTGTAAAAACATTAAAAAATATATAAGCCGCTACCAGGATTTGAACCCGGATTCAAGTAAAAATTCATGGGATGCCAAATGTTACAATGGCTCTTGGAAAATATTTTTTGTTTAAAAAATATGAAAATAATACATGAAGGGATGGATGACATCGTATAAAAACCTCATCATTAAACTAACCGATTTACAATGAAAAAAAATATATATATGTACATATATATAATATACTGCAGCCAGGACATGAACTTGGATTAAAGAAAATACTCATGATCTTAAACCTCTACCATTGATCGTGGAAATTTTTTATTTTATTTTTTTGGGTAAAAAAATTGAAATTAATGTATGACTGGTTGTTTGACCCCATATGCTTGCCTCCGTGTGCCCCAAAACAATTTAGAAATAAAATTTTCACAATGTGGAAATAAACTAATATACCATGACTGTGATTTAAACGTGAAATGAAAAACACAATAAAGATTTTCGAAACGCTAGAACCACCCTACGTATTATAAATTATTTCAAAATATAAAATATATCGTTTGATGTCGATGATACCGTCTCATCCACGTTGCAGTTCGAAGAAAATTAAAATTGAACTATTCCAAAGTAACAATAATAATATAATATACCGCTGCCAGGATTTGAACCTGGATTCAAGAATATGATGAAGAATTGCCAAGCGCTACAGCGGCTATTTGTGACACTTTTCCATCAAAACAATGTGAAGGTAATAATGAAAGGGGTACATGACAACTTATGAACACCTCATTGTGGCCAGAACCAATTTAGAATAAAAAATAGAAAAATATATAAGCCGCTACCAGGATTTCAACCTAGATTCAACTACAAATTCAATAATATCAAAGTACTACAATGGCGCATGGAAAATATTTTTTACTTTAAATATTTGAAAATAATATATGAAGGGATGGATGACATCGTATGAATACCTTATTGTTAACCTAACCGACTGACAATGAAAAAAATAATATACCGCAGCCAAGATATGAACCTGGATTAAAGAAAATACCCATGATTTTCAAGCTCAACCATGGAAATTGGCAATTTTTATTGTGTAAAAAAATTGAAAATAATGTATGATTGGTTGTATAACCCCATATGCTCACCTCCTTGTGGACGAAACCTATTTAGAAATAAAAATTTCAAAATTAAAAAAGAAACTAATACACCACAACTGTTATTTAAACTTGGCTTGAAAAGCACAATCACGATTTTTGAACTGCTACAACTCCTCATCGTATTATATTTCATTTCAAAATTAAAATAAAATCATATGAGCTCTATTACACCATGTCATCCACATTGTGTCTAAAGAAATTCAAAATTATAATTTTCGAAAATAACAATAATAATGTAATATGCCACTGCCAGGAGTTAAACCTGGATTCAACAATACGATGAAGAATTGGCAAGTGCAACGACTATTTGTAAAACTTTTCTACTTCAACAAAGTGGAAATAATATCGAAAGGGGTGAAAGACAACTTATGAGCATCTCAATGTGGCCCACCACGATTTTGTTAAAAAAATTAAAAAATATATAAGCCGCTACCAGGATTTGAACACGAATTCAAGTAAAATTTCATGATTTGCCAAATGTTACAACGACTGTTGGGATTTTTTTTTTTTTTTTGTTTAAAAAATATGAAAATAATACAGAAAGAGATGGATGACATCGTATGAAAACCTCATCATTAAACTAATCGACTTACAATGAAAAACGTAAAAAGTAAAAAAATGATAATATGCTGCAGCTAGGACATGAACTTGGATTAAAGAAAATACTTGTGATTTTAACGCTCTACCATGGATCGTGGTGATTTTTATTTTTATTTTTGGGTAAAAAAACTGAAATTAATGTATAACTTGTTGTTTGACCCCATATGCTCGCCTCCGTCTGCCCCAAAACTATTTAGAATAAAAAATTTCACATTTAAGAAATAAACTAAGAAACAAATAAAAATAGAAATAATAATGTAATATATCGATGCCAGGATTTGAACCTGGGTTGAAGAATAGGATGAAGAATTGCCAAACGCTACATCGGCTATTTGTGATACTTTTCTACCAAAACAATGTGAAGATAATAATGAAAGGGGTACATGACAGCTTATGAATATCTCATTGTGGCTCGAACCAATTTTGAACAAAAAATTGAAAAATATATATGCCGCTACCAGGATTTGTACCTATATTCAACTACAAATTCTATAATATCAAAGTGCTACATCGGCTCATAGAAAATATTTTTTACTTAAAAAAATTGAAAATTATATACGAAGGGATGGATGACATTGTATGAACACCTTATTATTAACCTAATCGACTGACAATGAAAAAATTTAAAAATAAAACAAATAAAATACTGCAGCTGATAGGTGTGAAAAACCTATCTATTTCTAAATCGAATTTGTTAGTTTTCAAGCATTTTAGTTATATTTAATTGTGTTTTAGTTTGTTTTAGTGTAAAACAGGTAAAAGGACGTCAAAGGGCGAGAAATAAATGAAAACGGTGGAGAAACGGTAAAGTAAATGTGCAAAACAGGGTTTCGGTGAATGAAGATCACCGCCTAGGCGGAAGTTCCACCGCCTAGACGGAAAAGAGGCAGAATGTTGGAGTGCTAAAAGGTTGAACCACCGCCTAGGCGAGAAAACGACAGATTGTTATGCCAGCATGCACCGCCTAAGCGGAAAAACCACTGCTTAGGCGAAGTTACCGACATAAGTTAACTGACTTAAGTCCACCGCCTAGGCAGTGAACCACCGCTTAGGCAGTGACACTCTGCACAAAAATATATGTTTTCAGATATTTTGAAGATATTTCCAAACATTACCTATTTAACCCTTTTCTCCACCAAACCTCAAAAAAGTTTTAGAGACGTGAGAGGATGCTCCGGTTGTTCTTGAGGGCTCTCCTTCCACCTTAGTTAGGTTTAGGTAATTTAGGAAGTAGATTAGATTAGTTGAAAAGGGTGTTCTTGGCCAATCCTTGAAGAGCTAGAAGAGGAAGTTCATCAACGGAGAAGAGGAAGCTCGGGAGGACTGTTCTTTGGCAAAAGTGGACCACTCCACTTTGAGATTTGGCTTTTCTTCCCTTGTTTCCATCTTTGTATTTAATGTTTATTGTTGATGATGATGATATACTCTTGATTAAATGTTGTATTGGCTAAGAATATGTTAGTGTAATTTAGAGATTAGTTAAGGAAAGGTGTAGTTGTGTAAATACTCGTTTGGTTTAATATACGTTTCTTTAACGGTTGTTGTTTTAAGTCCGATTGTGTTTATCATTTGATGAAGATCTTAATATGCTTGTAACGGTATTAGGGTTGGATTTGAGAATTTAGGGTTTGATACTCGGGAGAGGTAACCCTGGATTCGGACTAGGGTAAACACATCGTTACGACCTAACAACCCGGGAGGGCGTTAGTTAGTGTGCAATCGATGACATTGGGTCAAGACTCACACAACCTAGAGTCGTTAAGACATTGAGAAGGACCTCTTCGTCGACGCGAAGTCGCGTATTCCCCCGTCTTACACTCGGAAGCGGTGGCGGAGGAGTTTACGAACCGAGATGGTTGGATATCTAAACTCCGTTATTGTTAACTAAACGAAATCAAACGTGTATTAAGTGAACGAAATCAATCCCTAATTAATCAACCTAGTTAGAATTAACCCACTAATTGTAGTTTAGCTTAGTTTAATTTCAATTCACGTCTTCCGTCGTCAGGATAACACAAGACTACGTCAATTGTGGTATTCAATTCAATTATTCACACTTTTCTCTGTGGGAATGATATCCGATCTTCAAAGATCTACTATATTAAAACTTTAGCCCTCGTATACTTGCGAGCGTAAGTAGGCGTGCACAAAATCGCCCCTACCAGCAGCCAAGATATGAACTTGGATTAAAGAAAATACCCATGATTTTCAAGCTCAACCATAGAAATTGGCTACTTTTATTGTGTAAAAAAATTGAAAATAATGTATGATTAGTTGTATAACCCCATATGCTTGCCTCCTTGCGGCCGAAACTTATTTAGAAATAAAATTTTTGAAACAAAATTAAAAAAGAAACTAATATACCACAACTATTATTTAAACATGGTTTGAAAAGCACATTTATGAATTTCGAACCGCTACAACTCCTCGTATTATATTTCATTTCAAAATTAAAAGAAAATCGTATGACCTCTATTAGACTGTGTCATCTATATTGTGGTCTAAAGAAATTCAAAATTATAATTTTCGAAAATAACAATAATATTGTAATATACAACTGCCAGGAGTTGAACCTGGATTCAACAATATAATGAAGAATTGTCAAGTGCTACAATGGTTATTTGTGATACTTTTCTACTTAAACAAAGTGGAAATAATATAGAAAGATGTGCACGACTTCTTATGAACATCTCAATGTGGCCCGCCTCGATTTTTGAAAAAAAAAATATATATATATATATATATAAGCCGCTACTAGGATTTGAACCTGGATTCAAGTAAAAATTCATGATTTGCCAAATGTTTCAACGTCTCATGGAAAAAAAAATTGTTTAAAAAATATGAAAATAATACATGAAGGGATGGATGACATTGTCTGAAAACCTCATTATTAAACTAACTGATTTACAATGAAAAAAAAAAGATAATATAATGCAGCCAGGTCATGAACTTGGATTAAAGAAAATACTCGTGATTTTAAAGCTCTGCCACAGATCCTGGTGGTTTTTTTTTTGGGTAAAAAAACTGAAATTAATGTATGACTGGTAGTTTGACTCCACATGCTCGCCTCTGTGTGGCCCAAAACAATTTAGAATTAAAATTTTCACAATTAAGAAATAAACTAATATACCATGACCGTGATTTAAACGTGAATTGAAAAACACAATCACGATTTTTGAAATGCTAGAATCACTCTTCGTATTATAAATTATTTCAAAATTTAAAAAATATGATTAAAGGTCCATGATAACGTCTCATGCACGTTGCAGTTCAAAGAAAATTAAAATTAAACTATTCCAAGATAACAATAATAATGTAATATACTGATGCCAGGATTTGAACCTGGGTTCAAGAATATGATGAACAATTGCCAAACGCTACAATGGCTATTTGTGATACTTTTATAACAAAACAATGTGAAGATAATAATGGAAGGGGTACATGACAGCTTATGAACACCTCATTGTGGCCCGAACCAGTTTAGAATAAAAAATTGAAAAATATATAAGCCGCTACTAGGATTTGAACCTAGATTCAACTATTAATTCAATAATATCAAAGTGCTACAACGGCTCCTGGAAAATATTTTTTACTTAAAAAATTTGAAAATTATATATGAAGGGATAGATGACATCGTATGAACACCTTATTATCAACCTAACCAACTGACAACGAAAGCAATTAAAAAGAAAACAAATAATACACCGCAGCGAAGATATGAACCTAGATTAAAGAAAATACCCATGATTTTCAAGCTCAACCATAGAAATTGGGAATTTTTATTGTGCAAAAAAATTGAAAATAATGTATGATTTGTTGTGTAACCCCATATGCTCACCTCATTGTGATCGAAACCTGTTTAGAAATAAAAATTTCAAAATTAAAAAAGAAACTAATATACCACAACTGTTATTTAAACATGGTGTGAAAAGCACAATCACGATTTTCGAACCACTACAACTCCTCGTTGTTTTTTATTTCTTTTCGAAATTAAGATAAAATCAGAGAGCGGTGTGTCATCCACATTGTGGTCTAAAGAAATTCAAAATTATAATTTTCCAAAATAACAATAATAATGTCATATGCTAGTGCCAGGAGTTGAACCTGGATTCAACAATATGATGAAGAATTGTCAAGTGCTACAACTACTATTTGTGATACTTTTCTACATAAACAAGTGGAAATAATTTAGAAAGGGGTTCATGACAACTTCTGAACATCTCAATGTGGCCTGCCCCAATTTCGTAAAAAAAAAATTAAAAAATATGTAAGCCGCTACCAGGATTTGAACCCGGATTCAAGTAAAAATTCATGATTTGCCAAATGTTAGAATGACTCTTGGATAATGTTTTTTGTTTAAAAAATGTGATAATAATACATGAAGGGAGGAATGACATCTTATGAAAACCTCATTATTAAACAAACCGATTTACAAGGAAAAACAAAACAAAACAAAAAAAAGATAATATACTGCAGCTAGGACATAAACTTGGATTAAACAAAATACTCGTGATTTTAAAGCCCTACCATGAATCGTGTTTTTTTTTTGGGTAAAAAAACTGAAATTAATTTATGACCGGTTTTTTGACCCCATATGCTTGCCTCCATGTGCACCAAAACAATTTAGAATTAAATTTTTCACAATTAATTAATAAACTAATAAACCATGACTGTGATTTAAACGTTAACTAAAAAACACAATCACAATTTTTGAAATGCTAGAACCACTCTTCGTATTATAAATTATTTCAAAATTTTAAAAAATATCATTTGAGGTCAACGAAACCGTCTCATCCATGTTGCAGTTCGAGGAAAATTAAAATTGAACTGCTCCAAAATAACAATAATAAAGTAATATACTGCTACAAGGATTTGAACCTGGATTCAAGAATATGATGAAGCATTGTCAAGCACTACAACGGTTATTTGTGATACTTTTCTATCAAAACAATGTGAAGATAATAATGAAAGGGGTACATGATAGCTTATGAACCCCTCATTGTGGCCCGAACCAATTTAGAATAAAAAATTAAAAAAAATATAAGCCGCAACCAAGATTTGAACCTAGATTCAATGACAAATTCAATAATATCAAAGATCTACAATGGCTCATGGAAAATATTTTTTACTTTAAAAAATATGAAGATAATATATGATGGGATGGATGACATCGTATGAACACCTTATTATTAACCTAATAGACTAACGATGAAAAAAATAAAAAATGAAAAAAATAATATACCGCGGCCAAGATATGAACCTGGATTCAAGAAAATACCCCTGATTTTCAAGCTCAACCATGGAAATTGGCATTTGGAAATTTTCATTGTGTAAACAAATTGAAAATAATGTATGATTAGTTGTATAATCCCATATGCTTGCCTTGTTGTGGCCGAAACCTTTTTGGAATTAAAAATTTCTAAATTAAAAAAGAAACTAATATAGCACAACTATTATTTAAACACGGTTTAAAAAGTTCAATCACAATTTTCGAAGCGCTACAACTCCTCGTTGTATTATATTTCATTTCAAAATTAAAATAAAATCATATGAGCTCTATTACACCGTGTCATCCACGTTGTGGTCTAAACAAGTTCAAAATTATAATTTTCGAAAATAACAATAATAATGTAATATGGCACTGCCAGGAGTTGAACCTGGATTCAACAATATGAAGAATTGCCAAGTGCTACAATGGATATTTGTGATACTTTTTCTACTTAAGCAAAGTGGAAATAATATAGAAAGGGGTGCATGACAGCTTATGAACATCTCAATGTGCCCGCCCTGATTTTGTAAAACAAATTAAAAAATATATAAGCTGCTACCTGGATTTGAACCCGTAATCAAGTAAAAATTCATGATTAGCCAAATGTTACAATGTCTCTTGGAAAATGATTTTGGTCTAAAAAATATGAAAATAATACATGAAGGGATGGATGACATCATATGAAAACCTCATTATTAAACTAACCGATTTACAGTGAAAAAAAAAAAAAAAAAAGATAACATACTGCAGCCAGGACATGAACTTGGATTAAAAAAAATACTCGTGATTTTAAAGCTCTACCATGGATTCGTGACGATTTTTTTTTTTTTGGTTAAAAAACTGAAATTAATGTATGACTAGTTTTTTGACCCCATATGCTCACCTCCGTGTGCCCCAAAACAATTTATAATTAAAATTTTCACAATTAATTAATAAACTAATATACCATGACTGTGATTTAAACGTTAATTGAAAAACACAATCACAATTTTTGAAACGCTAGAACCACTCTTCGAATTATAAATTATTTCAAAATTTAAAAAATATCATTCGAGGTCGATGATACCGTCAACAAAATAACACAAATAAAGTAATATACCGCTACCAGGATTTGAACATGGATTCAAGAATATGATGAAGAATTGCCAAGTGCTACAACGGCTATTTGTGATACTATTATATCAAAACAATGTGAAGATAATAATGAAAGGGGTACATGATAGCTTATGAACCCCTCATTGTGGCCCGAACCAATTTAGAATAAAAAATTAAAAAATATATTAGCCGCAACCAAGATTTGAACCTAGATTGTACGACAAATTCAATAATATCAAAGATCTACAACGGCTCATGGAAAATATTTTTTACTTAAAAAATATGAGGATAATATATGATGGGATGGATGACATCGTATGAACACCTTATTATTAACCTAACAAACTAATGATGAAAAAAATAAAAAATAAAAAAAATAATATACTGCAGCCAAGATATGAACCTGGGTTAAAGAAAATACCCATGATTTTCAATCTCAACCATGGAAATTGGCAATTAGCAATTTTTATTGTGTAAAAAAATTGAAAATAATGTATGGTTGGTTGTATAACCCCATATGCTCCCCTCGTTGTGGTCGAAACCTTTTTAGAATTAAAAATTTCAAAATTAAAAAAGAAACTAATATACCACAACTATTATTTAAACACGGTTTAAAAAGCTAAATCCTGATTTTCGAACCGCTACAACTCCTTGTCGTATTATATTTCATTTCAAAATTAAAATAAAATCATATGAGCTCTATTACATTGTGTCATCCACGTTGTGGTCAAAAGAAGTTCAAAATTATAATTTTTGAAAATAACAATAACAATGTAATATGGCACTGCCAGGAGTTGAACCTAGATTCAACAATATGATGATTTGCCAAGTGCTACAATGGCTATTTGTGATACTTTTCTACTGAAGCAAAGTGGAAATAATATAGAAAGGGGTGCATGACAGCTTATGAACATCTAAATGTGGCCCGCCCCGATTTTGTAAAAAAAATAAAAAAATATATAAGCTGCTACCTGGGATTTGAACCCGGAATCAAGTAAAAATTCACGATTAGCCAAATGTTATAACGGCTCTTGGAAATTGTTTTTTGTCTAAAACATATGAAAATAAAACATGAAGGGATAGATGACATTGTATGAAAACCTCATTATTAAACTGACCGATTTATAGTGAAAAAAATTGAAAAAAAAAAAAAAAAAAAGAAGATAATATACTGCAGCCAGGACATGAACTTGCATTGAAGAAAGTACTCGTGATTTTAAAGCATTACCATTGATCGTGGCATTTTTATTTTTTTTTGGGAGGGTAACAAAACTGAAATTAATGTATGATTGATTTTTTGACCCCATATGCTCGCCTCCGTGTGCCCCAAAACAATTTAGAATTAAAATTTTCCCGATTAATTAATAAACTAATATACCATGACAGTGATTTAAACGTTAATTAAAAAACACAATCACAATTTTCAAAAACGCTAGAACCACGCTCGTATTATAAATTATTTCAAAATTTAAAAAATATCATTTGAGGTCGACGATACCGTCTCATCCATATTGCAGTTAGAAGAAAATAAAAATTGAACTGTTCCAAAATAAGAATAATAAAGTAATATACCACTACCAGGATTTGAACCTGGATTCAAGAATATGATGAAGAATTACCAAGCGCAACAGCGGCTATTTGTGATACTTTTCTGTAAAAACAATTTGAATATAATAATGAAAGGGGTACATGATAGCTTATGAACCTGTCATTGTGGCCCGAACAAATTTAGAATGAAAAATTAAAAATTATATAAGCCGCAACCAAGATTTGAACCTAGATTCAACGACAAATTCAAAAATATCAAAGATCTTCAATGGCTCATGGAAAATATTTTTTACTTAAAAAATATGAAGATAATATATGATGGGATGGATGACATCGTATGAACACCTTATTATTAACCTAACCGACTGACAATGAAAACAATAAGAAATGAAAAAAATAATATACCGCAGCCAAGATATGAACCTGGATTCAAGAAAATACCCATGATTTTCAAGGTCAACCATGGAAATTGGCAATTTTTATTGTGTAAAAAAATTGAAAATAATGTATGATTGGTTGTATAACCGCATATGCTCGCCTCGTTGTGGCCAAAACCTTTTTAGAATTAAAAATTAAAAAATTAAAAAAGAAACTAATATACCACAACTATTATTTAAACATGGTTTGAAAAGCTCAATCACGATTTTCGAACCGCAACAACTCCTCGTTGTATTATGTTTCATTTCAAAATGAAAATAAAATCATATGAGCTCCATTACACCATGTCAATCACGTTGTGGTCTAAAGAAATTCAGAATTATAATTTTTGAAAATAACAATAATAATGTAATATGCCACTGCCAGGAGTTGAACCTGGATTCAACAATAAGATGAAGAATTACAAAGTGCTACAATGGCTATTTTTGACACTTTTCGACATAAGCGAAGTTGAAATAATCTAGAAAGGGGTGCATGACAGCTTATGAACATCTCAATGTGGCCTGCCCTGATTTTGCAAAAAATATTAAACAATATATATGTTGCCACCACGATTTGAACCCGGATTCAAGAAAAAATTGATGATTTGCCAAATGTTACAACGGCTCTCGAAAAATGTTTTTTGTTCAAAAAATATAAAAATAATACACTACGGGATGGATGACATCTTATGAATACCTCATTATTAAACTAATCGATTTACAATGAAAACAAAAAAAGATAATATACTGCTGCCCCGGACATGAACTTGGATTAACGAAAATACTCATGATTTTAAAGCTCTCCATTGGATCGTGGCGATTTTTTAATTTTTTTTGGGTAAAAAATTTGAAATTAATGTATGACTGGTTGATTGAACCCATATGATCGCCTCCGTGTGCCCCAAAACAATTTAGAATTAAAATTTTCACAATTAATAAACTAATATACCATGATTGTGATTTAAATGTTAATTGAAACACGCAATCACGATTTTTGAAACTCTAGAACCACTCTTCATATTACAAATTGTTTCAAAATTTAAAAAATATCATTTGAGGTCGACGATACCGTCTCTTCCACGTTGCAGTTCGAAGAAAATAAAAATTGAACTATTCCAAAATAACAATAATAGTGTAATATACTGCTACCTGGATTTGAACCAGGATTTCAGAATATGATGAAGAATTGTCAAGCGCTACAGCAGCTATTTGTGATACTTTTCTATCCAAACAAAGTGAAGATAATAATGTAAGGGGTACATGATAACTTATGAACCCCTCATTGTGGCCCGAACCAATTAAGAATAAAAAATTAAAAAATATATAAGCCGCAACCAAGATTTGAACCTAGATTCAACTACAAATTAAAAAATATCAAAGATCTACAACGGCTCATGGAAAGTATTTTTTACTTAAAAAATATGAAGATAATATATGATGGTATGGATGACATCGAATGAACACCTTATTATCAACCTAACAGACTCACAATGAAAAAAATAAAAAATGAAAAAAATAACATACCGTAGCCAAAATATGAACCTGGATTCAAGAAAATCCCCATGATTTTCAAGCTCAACCATGGAAATTGGCAATTTTTATTGTGTAAAAAAATTGAAAATAACGTATGACTGGTTGTATAACCCCATATGCTCGCCTCGTTGTGGCCAAAACCTTTTTAGAAATAAAAATTTCAAAATTAAAAAAGAAACTAATATACCACAACTATTATTTAAACATGGTTTAAAAAGCTCAATCACGTTTTTCGAACTGCAACAACTCCTTGTTGAATTATATTTCATTTCAAAATTAAAATAAAATCGTATGAGCTCTATTACACCGTGTCATCCACGTTGTGATCTAAAGAAATTCAAAATTATAATTTTCGAAAATAACAATAATAATGTAATATGCCACTGCTAGGAGTTGAACCTGGATTCAACAATATGATGAAGAATTGCCAAGTGCTGTAAGGGCTATTTGTCACACTTTTCTACTGAAGCAAAGTGGAAATAATATAGAAAGGGGTGCATGACATCTTATGAACATCTCATTGTGGCCCGCCCCGATTTTGTAAAAAAAAATTAAACAGTATATATCCCGCCACCACTGTTTGAACCCAGATTCAAATAAAAATTCATGATTAGCCAAATGTTACAACGACTCTCGAAAAATGTTTTTTGTTTCAAAAATATGAAAATAATACATGAAGGGATGGATGACATCTTATGAAAACCTCATTATTAAACTAACCGATTTACAATGAAAAAAAAAAAAATGATAATATACTACAGCCAGGACATGAACTTGGATTAAAGAAAATACTCATAATTTTAAAGCCCTACATTGGATCTTGGCCATTTTTTTTTTTTTGGGGTAAAAAAAATGAAATTAATGTATGACTGGTTGTTTGAACCTATCTGCTCGCCTCCGTGTTCCCCAAAACAATTTAGAATTAAAATTTTCAAAATTTATTAATTAACTAATAAACCATGACTGTGATTTAAACGTTAATTGAAAAACGCAATCACGATTTTCGAAACACTAGAACCACTCTTCGTATTAGAAATTATTTCAAAATTTTAAAAATATCATTTGAGGTCGACGATACCGTCTCATCCACGTTGCAGTTCGAAGAAAATAAAAATTGAACTGTTCCAAAATAACAATAAAAATGTAATATACCGCTACAAGGATTTGAACCAGGATTCAAGAAAATGATAAAGAATTGGGAAACGGAACAACGACTATTTGTGATACTTTTCTATCAAAACAATATGAAGATAATAATGAAAAGGGTACATGAGAGCTTATGAACACCTCATTGTGGCCCAAACCAATTTAGAATAAAAAATTGAAAAATATATAAGCCGCTACTTGGAATTGAACCTAGATTCAACTACAAATTCAATATTATAAAAGTGCTACAACGGCTCACGAAAAATATTTTTTATTTAAAAAATTTGAAGATAATATACGATGGGATGGATGACATCGAATGAAGACCTTATTATCAACCTAACAGACTGACAATGAAAAAAATAAAAAATGAAAAAAATAACATACCGCAGCCAAAATATGAACCTGGATTCAAGAAAATCCCCATGATTTTCAAGCTCAACCATGGAAATTGGCAATTTTTATTGTGTAAAAAAATTGAAAATAATGTATGATTGGTTGTATAACCCCATATGCTCGCCTCGTTGTGGCCAAAACCTTTTTTGAAATAAAAATTTCAAAATTAAAAAAGAAACTAATATACCACAACTATTATTTAAACATGGTTTAAAAAGCTCAATCACGTTTTTCGAACTGCAACAACTCCTTGTTGTATTATATTTCATTCCTAAATTAAAAGAAAATCGTATGAGCTCTATTACACCGTGTCATCCACGTTGTGATCTAAAGAAATTCAAAATTATAATTTTCGAAAATAACAATAATAATGTAATATGCCACTACCAAGAGTTGAACCTGGATTCAACAATATGATGAAGAATTGCCAAGTGCTGTAAGGGCTATTTGTCACACTTTTCTACTTAAGCAAAGTGGAAATAATATAGAAAGGGGTGCATGACATCTTACGAACATCTCATTGTGGCCCGCCCCGATTTTGTAAAAAAAAATTAAACAGTATATATCCCGCCACCACTGTTTGAACCCAGTTTCAAATAAAAATTCGTGATTAGCCAAATGTTACAACGACTCTCAAAAAATGTTTTTTGTTTCAAAAATATGAAAATAATACATGAAGGGATGGATGACATCTTATGAAAACCTCATTATTAAACTAACCGATTTACAATGAAAAAAAAAACAAATGATAATATACTGCAGCCAGGACATGAACTTGGATTAAAGAAAATACTCATAATTTTAAAGCCCTACATTGGATCTTGGCCATTTTATTTTTTTTTTTTTTGTGTAAAAAAACTGAAATTAATGTATGACTGGTTGTTTGAACCTATCTGCTCGCCTCCGTGTTCCCCAAAACAATTTAGAATTAAAATTTTCAAAATTTATTAATTAACTAATAAACCATGACTGTGATTTAAACGTTAATTGAAAAACGCAATCACGATTTTCGAAACACTAGAACCACTCTTCGTATTAGAAATTATTTCAAAATTTTAAAAATATCATTTGAGGTCGACGATACCGTCTCATCCACGTTGCAGTTCGAAGAAAATAAAAATTGAACTGTTCCAAAATAACAATAAAAATGTAATATACCGCTACAAGGATTTGAACCAAGATTCAAGAAAATGATAAAGAATTGGGAAGCGGAACAACGACTATTTGTGATACTTTTCTATCAAAACAATGTGAAGCTAATAATGAAAAGGGTACATGAGAGCTTATGAACACCTCATTGTGGCCCAAACCAATTTAGAATAAAAAATTGAAAAATATATAAGCCGCTACTTGGAATTGAACCTAGATTCAACTACAAATTCAATATTATAAAAGTGCTACAACGGCTCATGAAAAATATTTTTTATTTAAAAAATTTGAAGATAATATACGATGGGATGGATGACATCAAATGAAGACCTTATTATCAACCTAACAGACTGACAATGAAAAAAATAAAAAATCAAAAAAATAACATACCGCAGCCAAAATATGAACCTGGATTCAAGAAAATCCCCATGATTTTCAAGCTCAACCATGGAAATTGGCAATTTTTATTGTGTAAAAAAATTGAAAATAATGTATGATTGGTTGTATAACCCCATATGCTCACCTCGTTGTGGCCAAAACCTTTTTAGAAATAAAAATTTCAAAATTAAAAAAGAAACTAATATACCACAACGATTATTTAAACATGGTTTAAAAAGCTCAATCACGTTTTTCGAACTGCAACAACTCCTTGTTGTATTATATTTCATTTCAAAATTAAAATAAAATCGTATGAGCTCTATTACACCGTGTCATCCACGTTGTGATCTAAAGAAATTCAAAATTATAATTTTCGAAAATAACAATAATAATGTAATATGCCACTGCCAAGAGTTGAACCTGGATTCAACAATATGATGAAGAATTGCAAAGTGCTACAATGTCTATTTGTGACACTTTTCTACTAAAGCAAAGTGGAAATAATATAGAAAGGGGTGCATGACAGCTTAAGAACATATCAATATGGCCTGCCCCGATTTTGTAAAAAAAAAATTAAACAATATATATCCCGCCACCACGGTTTAAACCCAGATTCAAATAAAAATTCATTATTAGCCAAATGTTACAACGACTCTCGGAAAATGTTTTTTGTTTAAAAAATATGAAAATAATATATGAATGGGATGGATGACATCTTATGAAAACCTCATTATTAAACAAACCGATTTACAATGATAATAATAATAATAATAATAATAATAATAATAATAATAATAATAATAATAATAATAATAATCATAATAATAATAATAATAATAATAATAATAATAATAATATACTACAGCCAAGACATGAACTTGGATTAAAGAAAATACTCATGATTTTAAAGCACTACATTGGATCGTGGCGTTTTGTTTTTTGTTTTTTTGGGTAAAAAAACTTAAATTAATGTATGACTAGTTGTTTGAACCCATATGCTCGCCTCCGTGTGCCCCAAAACAATTTAGAATTAAAATTTTCACAATTAATTAATAAACTAATATACCAAGACTGTGATTGAAACGTTAATTGAAAAACAAAATAACGATTTCGAAATGCTAGAACCACTCTTCGTATTACAAATTATTTCAAAATTTAAAAAATATCATTTGAGGTTGACGATACCATCACATCCATGTTGCAGTTCGAAGAAAATAAAAATTGAACTGTTCCCAAATAACAATAATAATGTAATATACTGCTACAAGGATTTCAACCTGGATTCAAGAATATGACGAAGAATTGCCAAGCGCTACAACGGCTATTTGTGATACTTTCCTATCAAAACAATGTGAAGATAATAATGAAAGGGGTACATGAGAGCTTATGAACACCTCATTGTGGCCCGAACCAATTTCGAATAAAAAATTGAAAAATATATAACCCGCTACTTGGAATTGAACCTAGATTCAACTACAAATTCAATATTATAAAAGTGCTACAACGGCTCATGAAAAATATTTTTTATTTAAAAAATTTGAAGATAATATATGATGGGATGGATGACATCGAATGAACACCTTATTATCAACCTAATAGACTGACAATGAAAAAAATAAAAAATGAAAAAAATAACATACCGCAGCCAAAATATGAACCTGGATTCAAGAAAATCCCCATGATTTTCAAGATCAACCATGGAAATTGAAAAAATTTATTGTGTAAAAAAATTGAAAATAATGTATGATTTGTTGTATAACCCCATATGCTCGCCTCCTTGTGGGCGAAACCTATTTTGAAATCAAAATTGAAAAATTGAAAAATACACTAATATACCACAACTATTATTTAAACATGGTTTGGAAAGCACAATCACAATTTTTGAACTGCTACAACTCCTCGTTGTATTATATTTCATTTCAAAATTAAAATAAAATCATATGAGCTCTATTATAACGTGTCATCCACATTGGGGTCTAAAGAAATTCAAAACTATAATTTTCTAAAAAAACAATAATAATGTAATATGCCACTTCTAGTAGTTGAACCTGGATTCAACAATATGATGAAGAATTGCCAAGTGCTACAATCGTTATTTGTGACACATTTCTACTTAAGAAAAGTGGAAATAATATAGAAAGGGGTGCATGACAGCTTATGAAAATCTCAATGTGTCCCACCCCGATTTTGTAAAAATAATTAAAAAATATATATTCTGCTACAATACAATTTGATCCCAGATTCAAGTAAAAATTCATGATTTGCCAAACATTACAACGGCTCTTGGAAAATGTTTTTTGTTTAAAAAATATGAAAATAATATATGAAGAGATAGATGACATCTTTTGAAAACCTCATTATTAAACAAACTGATTTACAATGAAAAAAAAAAAGAAGATAATATACTGCAGCCAGGACATGAGCCTGGATTAAAGAAAATACTGGTGAATTTAATGCTCTACCACGGATCGTGTGGATTTTTTTATTTTTTTTTAGGGTAAAAAACCTGAAATTAATGTATGATGGGTTGTTCGACCCCATGTGCTCGCCTCCGTGTGCCCTAAAACAATTTAAAATTTAATTTTTCACAATTAATTAATATTCTAATATACCATGACTGTGATTTAAACATTAATTGAAAAACACAATCACGATTTTCGAAACGCTAGAACCACTCTTCGTATTATAAATTATTCAAAATTTAAAAAATTTCGTTTGAGGTCGACGATACCATCTGATCCACGTTGCAATTGAAAGAAAATTAAAATTTAACTGTTCCAAAATAACAATAATAATGTAATATACCGTAGCCAGGATATGAACCTGGATTCAAGAATACAATGAAGAATTTCCAAGCGCTACAGTGGCTATTTGTGATACTTTTTTAACAAAACAATGTGAAGATTATAAACAAAAGTGTTACATGACAGCTTTGGAACACCTCATTTTGGCTTGAACCAATTTAGAATAAAAAATTGAAAACTATATAAGCTGCCACTAGGAATTGAACCTAGATTCAACTACAAATTAAATAATATCAACAGCTCATGGAAAATATTTTTTACTTAAAAAATTAGAAAATAATATATGAAGGCGTGGATGACATCGTAAGAATACCTTATCATTAACCTAACCGACTGACAATGAAAAAATAAAAAATGAAAATAACAATGTACCACGCCAAGATATGAACCTGGATTAAAGAAAATACCCATGATTTTCAAGCTCAACCATGGAAATTAGTAATTTTTATTTTGTAAAAAAATTGAAAATAATGTATGATTGGTTGTATAACCCCAAATGCTCCCCTCCTAGTGGATGAAACCTATTTAGAAATAAAAATTTCAAAATTAAAAAATAAACTAATATACCACAACTGTTATTTAAACATGGTTCGAAAAGCACAATCACGATTTTCGAACCGCTACAACTCCTCGTTGTATTATATTTCATTTCAAAATTAAAATAAAATCATAAGAGCTCTATTACACCGTGTCATGCACATTGTGTCTAAAGAAATTCAAAACTATAATATTCAAAAATAAAAAAAATAATGTAATATGCCACTGCCAGGAGTTGAACCTGGATTCAACAATATTATGAATTGCCAAGTGCTACAATGGCTATTTCTGATACTTTTCTACTTAAGCAAAGTCGAAATAATATAGAAAGGGGTGCATGCTAGCTTATCAACATCCAAATGTGGCCCGCCCCTATTTTGTAACAAAAATTAAAAATATATAAGCCGCTACTAGGATTTGAACCTAGATTCAAGTAAAAATTCATGATTTCCCAAATGTTTACAACGGCTCTTGGAAAATGTTTTTTTTTTTTTTAAATTTAAAAAGAATACATGAAGGGATGGATGACATCGTTTGAAAAAATCATTATTAAACTAACCGATTTACAATGAAAAAAAAAAAAAAGATTGTATACTGCAGCCAGGACATGAACTTGGAATAAAGAAAATACTCGTGATTTTAAAGCTTTGCGGTGGATCGTGGAGATTTTTTTTTTTGGGTTAAAAAACTGAAATTAATGTATCACTGGTTGTTTGACCCAATATGCTTACCTCTGTGTGCCCCAAAACAATTTAGAATTAAAATTTTCACAATTAAGAAATAAACTAATATACCGTGACTATGCTTTAAACATGAATAGAAAAACACAATCACGATTTTCGCAACGCTAGAACCACTCTGCGTATTCTAAATTATTTCAAAATTTAAAAAAATATCCTTTGAGGTCGACGATACAGTCTCATCCACGTTGCAGTTCGAAGAAAATTAAAATTGACCTGTTCCAAAACAACAATAATAATGTAATATGACGCTGCCAAGACTTGACCCTGTATTCAAGAATATCATGAAGAATTGCTCAGCGCTACAACGGCTATTTGGGATACTTTTCTATCAAAACAATGTGAAGATAATAATGAAAGGGGTACAGGACAGCTTATGAACACCTCATTGTGGCCCAAACCAATTTAGAATAAAAAATTCAAAAATGTATAAGACGCTACTTGGAATTGAACCTATATTCAACTACAAATTCAATAAAAGCAAAGTGCTACAATGGCTCGTGGAAAATATGTTTTACTTAAAAAATTTGAAAATAATATATGAAGGGATGGATGACATCGTACGAACACCTTATTGTTAACCTAACAGACTGACAAAGAAAATAAATAAAAAATTAGAAAAATAAAAAATCGCAACGAAGATATGAACCTGGATTACAGAAAATAACCTTGATTTTCAAGCTCAACCATGGAAATTGGCAATTTTTATTGTGTAAAAAAATCGAAAATAATGTATGATTGGTTGTACAACTCCATATGCTCGCCTCCTTGTGGACAAAACCTAATTTGAAATAAAACTTTTAAAATTAAAAAAGAAACTAACATACCACAACAATTATTTAAACATGGTTTGAAAAGCACAATCACGACACCGTGTCATCCACGTTGAGGTCTAAAGAAATTCTAAATTACAATTTTCGAAAATAACAATAATAATGCAATATGCCACAGCTAGGAGTTGAACCTGAATTCAACAATATGATTAATTGCCAAGTGGTACAATGGCTATTACTGATACTTTTCTACTTAAGCAAAGTGGAAATAATTTAGAAAGGGGTGCATGACAGCTTATGAAATTCTAAATATGGCCCGCCCCAATTTTGTAAAAAAACTTAAAAAATATATAAGCCGCTACCAGGATTTGAACCCGGATTCAAGTAAAAATTCCTGATTTTCCAAATGTTACAACGGCCCTTGGAAAATGTTTTTTGTTTAAAAAAATATGAAAATAATACAAGAAGGGATGGATGATATCATATGAAAACCTCATTATTGAACTAAGCGATTTATAATGAAAGCAAAAAAAAAAGATACTATACAGCAGCCAAGACATGAACTTGGATTAAAGAAAATACTCGTGATTTTAAAGCTCTACCATGGATCATGGCGATTTTTTTTTTCCTTTTTGTAGAAAAACTGAAATTAATGTATGACTGGTTGTTGGACCCCATATGCTCACCTCCGTGTGCCTCAAAACAATTTAGAATTAAAATTTTCACAATTAAGAAATAAACTAATACACCATGACTGTGATTTAAACGTGTATTGAAAAACACAATCACGATTTTCAAAATGATAGAACCACTCTTCGTATTATAAATTATTTCAAAATTTAAAAAATATCATTTAAGGCCGACGATACCATCTTATCCACATTACAGTTTGAAGAAAATTTAAATTGAATAGTTCCAAAATAACTATAATAATGTAATATACCGCTGCCAGGATTTGAACCCGCATTCAAGAATATGATGTCGAATTACCAAGCCCTACAGCTGCGATTTGTGATACTTTTCTATCAGAACAATGTAAAGATAGTAATGAAAGGGGTACATGGCTGCTTATGAATACCTCATTGTGGCCCGAACCAATTTAGAATTAAAAATTAAAAAATATAAAAGCCACTACCAGGAATTGAACCTAGATTCAACTACAAATTCAATAATATCAAAGTGCTACAACGGCTCATGGAAAATATTTTTTACTTAAAAAATTTGAAAATAATATACGAAGCGATGGTTGACATATAGGAACACCTTATTATTAACCTAATTGATTGACTTTGAAAAAAAAAAAAAAAAAAAGAAATAATATACCGCAGCCAAGATATGAACCTGGAATAAAGAAAATACCCTTGATTTTCAAGCTCAACCAATGAAATTGGCAATTTTTACTGTGTAAAAAAGTAAAAAAATAATGAATGATTAGTTGTACAACCCCATATGCTCGCCTCCTAGTGGACGAAACCTATTTAGAAATAAAAATTTCAAAATTAAAAAAGAAACTAATATAGCACAATTGTTATTTAAACATGGTTCGAATAGCACAATCACGATTTTCGAACCGCTACAACTCCTCGTTGTATTATATTTCATTTCAAAATTAAAATAAAATCATAAGAGTTCTATTACACCGTGTCATGCACGTTGTGTCTAAAGAAATTAAAAACTATAATTTTCGAAAATAAAAATAATAATATAATATGCCACTGCCAGTAGTTGAACTTGGATTCCACAATATGATGAATTACCAAGTGCTACAATGGCTATTTCTGATACTTTTCTACTTACGCAAAGTAGAAATAATATAGAAAGGGGTGCATGACAGCTTATCAACATCTAAATGTGGCCCGCCCCTATTTTGTAAAAAAAATTAAACAATATATAATCCGCTACTAGAATTTGAACCTAGATTCAAGTAAAAATTCATGATTTGCCAAATGTTTACAACGGCTCTTGGAAAATGTTTTTTGTTTAAAAAATTTGAAAAGAATACATGAAGGGATGGATGACATCGTTTGAAAACCTCATTATTAAACTAACCGATTTCAAATGAAAAAAAAAAAAGATTATATATTGCAGCCAGGACATGAACTTGGATTAAAGAAAATACTCGTGATTTTAAAGATTTGCCGTGGATCGTGGAGATTTTTTTTTTTTGGGTAAAAAAACTGAAATTAATGTATGACTGGTTGTTTGACCCAATATGCTCGGCTCTGTGTGCCCCAAAACAATTTAGAATTAAAATTTTCACAATTAAGAAATAAACTAATATACCGTGACTGTGATTTAAACGTGAATAGAAAAACACAATCATGATTTTCGAAATGCTAGAACCACTCTGCGTATTCTAAATTATTTCAAAATTTAAAAAAATATCCTTTGAGGTCGACGATACTGTCTCATCCACGTTGTAGTTCGAAGCAAATTAAAATTGACCTGTTCCAAAATAACAATAATAATGTAATATGCCGCTGCCAAGATTTGAACCTGGATTCAAGAATATCATGAAGAATTGCCAAGCGCTACAACGGCTATTTGGGATACTTTTCTATCAAAAAAATGTGAAGATAATAATGAAAAGGGTACATGACAGCTTATGAACACCTCATTGTGGCCCGAAACCAATTTAGAATAAAAAATTGAAAAATATATAAGCCGCTACCAGGAATTGAACCTAGATTCAACTACAAATTCAATAAAAGCAAAGTGCTACAACGGTTCATGGAGAATATTTTTTACTTAAAAAATTTGAAAATAATATTTGAAGGGATAGATGAAATCGTACGAACACCTTATTATTAACGGAACAGACTGACAAAGAAAAAAATAAAAAATTCCAACCAAGATATGAACCAAGAGTAAAGAAAATACCCATGATTTTCAAGCTCAACCATGGAAATTGGCAATTTTTATTGTGTAAAAAAATCGAAAATAATGTATGATTCGTTGTACAACCCCATATGCTCGCCTCCTTGTGGATAAAACCTAATTTGAAATAAAAATTTCAAAATTAAAAAAGAAACTAACATACCACAACTGTTATTTAATCATGGATTGAAAAGCACAATCAGAATTTTCGAACCGCAACAACTCATTGTATTATATTTCATTTCAAAATTAAAATAAAATCATATGAGCTCTGTTACACCGTGTTATCCATGTTGTGGTCTAAAGAAATTCTAAATTATAATTTTTGAAAATTACAATAATATTGTAATATGCCACTGCCAGGAGTTGAACCTGGATTCAACAATATGATGAATTGCCAAGTGCTACAATGGCTATTTGTGATACTTTTCTACTTAAGCAAAGTGGAAATAATATAGAAAGGGGTGCATGACAGCTTATGAAATTCTAAATGTGGCCCGCCCCAATTTTGTAAAAAAAAATTAAAAAATATATAAGCCGCTACCAGGATTTGAACCCGGATTCAAGTAAAAATTCATGATTTTCCAAATGTTACAATGGCCCTTGGAAAATGTTTTTTGTTTAAAAAATATGAAAATAATACATGGAGGGATGGATGATATGGTATGAAAACCACATTATTAAACTAAGCGATTTATAATGAAAAGAACGAAGATAATATACAGCAACCAGGACATGAACTTGGATTACAGAAAATACTCGTGATTTTAAAGCTCGACCATGGATCGTCGCGATTTTTTTTTTGTATAAAAAAACTGAAATTAATGTATAACTGGTTGTTTGACCCCATATGCTTGCCTCCGTGTGCACCAAAACAATTTAGAATTAAAATTTTCATAATTAAGAAATAAACTAATATACCATGACTGTGATTTAAACGTGAATTGAAAAATACAATCATGATTTTCATAACGCTAGAACCACTCTTCATGTTATAAATTATTTCGAAATTTAAACAATATCATTTGAGGTCAACGATACCATCTCATCCACATTGCAATTCGAAGAAAATTAAATTTGAATAGTTCCAAAATAACTATAATAATGTAATATACCGCTGCCAAGATTTGAACCCGCATTCAAGAATATGTTGACGAATAACCAAGCGCTACAGCTGCTATTTGTGATATTTTTCTATCAAAAAAATGTGAAGATAGTAATGAAAGGGGTACATGATAGCTTATGAACACCTCATTGTGGCCCGAACCAGTTTAGAATACAAAATTAAAAAATATATAAGCCGCTACCAGGAATTGAACCTAGATTCAACTACAAATTCAATAATATCAAAGTATTACAACGATTTATGAAAAATATTTTTTACTTAAAAAATTTGAAAATAATATACGAAGCGATGGATGACATCGTAGGAACACCTTATTATTAACCTAATTGACTGACTTTAAAAAAAATAAAAAATAAAATAAAATTATATACCGCAGCCAAGATATGAACCTGGAATAAAGAAAATACCCTTTATTTTCAAGCTCAACCATGGAAATTGGCAATTTTATTGTTTAAAAAAATAAAAAACAAATAATGTATGATTGGTTGTAAAATCCAATATGCTTGCCTCCTTGTGGATGAAACCTATTTGACCTAAAAATTTCAAAATTAAAAAAGAAACTAATTTACCGCAATTGTTATTTAAACATGGTTCGAATAGCATAATCACCATTTTCGAATTGCTACAACCCCTCGTTGAATTATATTTCATTTCAAAATTAAAATAAAATTGTAAGATCTCTATTACACCGTGTCATCCATGTTGAGGTCTAAAGAAATTCAAAATTATAATTTTCAAAAAAAACAATAATAATGTAATATGCCACTGCCAGGAGTTGAGCCTGGATTCAACAATATGATGAAGAATTTCCAAGTGCTACAATGGCTATTTGTGATACCTTTCTATTTAAGCAAAGTGGAAATAATATAGAAAGGGGTGCACGATAGCTTATGAACATCTCAAAGTGGCCTTCCCCGATTTTGTTAAAAAAATTAAAAAATATATAAGCCGCTACCACAATTTAAAGCCGAACTCAAGTAAAAATTCATGATTTGCCAAATGTTACAACGGCTCTTGGAAATTTTTTTTTGTTTAAAAAAGATGAAAATAATACATGAAGGGATGGATGACATCTTATGAAAACCTCAATATTAAACTAACTGATTTACAATGAAAAAAGAAAAAAGATAATATACTGCAGCCAATACATGAACTTGGATTAAAGAAAAAACTCGTAATTTTAAAGCTCTACCATGGATCGTGGCGATTTTGTTTCTTGGGTAAAAGAACTAAAATTAATGTATGACTGGTTGTTTGATATCATATGCTCACGTCCATGTTCCCCAAAATAATTTAGATTTAAAATTTTCACAATTAAGAAATAAACTAATATACCATGACTGTGATTTAAACGTGAATTGAAAAACACAATCACGATTTTCGAAATGCTAGAACCACTCTTCGTATTATAAATTATTTCAAAATTTAAAAAAATATCACTTGAGGTCAACGATACCGTCTCATCCACGTTGCAGTGCGAAGAAAATTAAAATTAAACTGTTCCAAAATACAATAATAATGTAATATACCGTTGCCTGGATTTGAACTTGTATTCAAGAATATGATGAAGAATTGCCAAGCACTACAACGACTATTTGTGATACTTTTCTTTCAAAACAATGGGAAGACAATAATGAAAGGGTTACATAACAGCTTATGAACGCCTTATTGTGGCCCAAACAAATTTAGAATAAAAAATGGAAAAAATATTAGATGCTACCAGGAATTGAACCTAGATTCAACTACAAATTCAATAATAGTGAAGTGCTACAACGGCTCATGGAAAATATTTTTTACTTAAAAAAATTTGAAAATAATATATAAAGGGATGGATGACATTGTAATAACACCTTATTATTTACCTAACCAACTAACAATGAAGAAAATAAAAAATGAATAAAATAATATATCGTAGGCAAGATATGAACTTGGATTAAAGAAAATACCCTTGATTTTCAAGCTCAACCATGGAAATTGGCAATTTTTCTTGTGTAAAAAATTTGAAAAGAATGTATGAATAATTGTATAACCCCAAATGCTCGTTTCCTTGTGGCTGAAACCTATTTAGAAATAAAAATTTCTAAATTAAAAAAGAAACTAATATACAACAACTGTTATTTAAACGTGGTTTGAAAAGCACAATAATTATTTTTGAACCGCTACAACTCCTTGTTGTATTATATTTCATTTCAAAATTAAAATAAAATCATAGAGCAGTGTGTCATCCATGTTGTGGTCTAAACAAATTCAAAATTATAATTTTCGAAAATAACAATAATAATGTAATATACCACTACCAAAATTTGAACCTAGATTCAACAATATGATGAAGAATTGCCAAGTGCTACAATAGCTATTTGTGATATTTTTCTACTTAAACAAAGTGGAAATAATATAGAAAGGGGTGCATGACAGCTTATGAACATCTCAATGTGGCCCGCCTCTACTTTGTAAAAAAAATGAAAAAATATATAAGTCGCTACCAGGATTTGAACCCCGATTCAAGTAAAAATTCATGATTTGTTAAATGTTACGACGGCTCATGGAAAATGTTTTTTGTTTAAAAAATATGAAAACAATACATGAAGGGATGGATGACATCATATGAAAACCTGATTATTAAACTAACCGATTTACAATGAAAACAATAAAAAATAATAATATATTGCGGCCAGGATATGAACTTGGATTAAAGAAAATACTCGTGATTTTAAAGTGGTACCATGGATTGTGGCGATTTTTTATTTTGGGTAAAAAACTGAAATTAATGTCTGACTGGTTGTTTTACCCCATATGCTCACCTCCGTGTGCCCCCAAAACAATTTAGAATTAAAATTTTTACTATTAAGAAATAAACTAATATACCATGACTGTGATTTAAACGTGAATTGAAAAACACAATCACGATTTTTGAAACGCTAGAACCACTATTCGTATTATAAATTATTTCAAATTTTAAAAAATATCATTTGAGGTCGATGATACTGTCTTATCCACGTTGCAGTTCGAAGAAAATGAAAATTGTACTATTCCAAAATAACAATAATAATGTAATATACCGCTGCCAAGATTTGAACCTGGAATCAAGAATTTGATGAAGAATTGCCAAGTGCTACAACGGCTATTTGTGATACTTTTCTAACAAAACAATGTGAAAATAATAATGAAAGGGGTACATGACAGCTTTTGAACACCTCATTGTGACCCGAACCAATTTAGAATAAAAAATTGACAAATATATAAGCTGCTATCAGGATTTGAACCTAGATTCAGCTACAAATTCAATAATATCTAAATGCTACAACGGCTCATGGAAGATATTTTTCACTTAAAATATTGGAAAATAATATTTGAAGGGATGTATGACATTGTATGACCACCTTATTATTAACCTAATCGACTGACAAAGAAAAAAATCAAAAATCAAAAAAATAATATACCGCAGCCAAGATATGAACCTAGATTAAAGAAAATACCCATGATTTTCTAGCTCAGCCATGGAAATTGGCAATTTTTATTGTGTAAAAAAATAAAAAAATAATGTATGATTGGTTGTATAACCCCATATGCTTGCCTCCTTGTGGACGAAACCTATTTAGAAATAAAAATTTCAAAATTAAAAAAGAAACTAATATGCGACAACTGTTATTTAAACATGGTTTGAAAAACACAACCATGATTTTCGAAACGCTACAGCTCCTCGTTGTATTATATTTCATTTCAAAATTAAAATAAACTCATATGAGCTCTATTACACTGTGTCATCGACGTTGTGGTCTAAATAAATGCAAAATTATAATTTTCGAAAATAACAATAATAATGTAATATGCCACTGCTAGGAGTTGAAATACTTTGTGGATTTAATTGAGAGTTTTAAAAGTTGTTATTAAGTGAAATTGAACCTAAATGAAATCCTCATGTTATGAAGGGTCTATAAGAGTATTTTATTGTCATGACACTTGTAATCTAGCCGTTAGGAGGCTAATTACATGTGCCCTTATATAGACCTACGAATTTTCTAAGAGAGCTAATCATTCTAAGAAAAAAAAAAATATGTCTATATTTTAGAGAGCTTTTATAAGAGTGATCATTCAACTATACTTATGGCTGTTCTAAGAATGATTTTGATAATCAACTGCAATCAAATTTGTGCTGATTCCGGGTGAGATCTTTCCATATTGATTATTACTTGTTTATTATTGTCTTTCGAAATTGATCTTAGAAATTGTTTTTGATTCTTTAAAAAAAATATTCTTTTAAACAATTTCTTGAATTTGATTATGTGCTCAAATTTGCTACCCATATTTTATTAAAATCAGATTTCTGCATCTCACATAATTCTATTACTAGTTGAGATATTTATTGAGTTTATATATATTTGGGGTGGTAGAAGTTCCGAGTGAGATTTACTTATTAATTTTTGTATTGATGAGTTGACACAAGTTAAATATCATAGGGGATATTTAAACAAGGGTAGCAAGATTTCATTTTCTTCCTGTAAAGAGATTGAGGCAGTGATTCTTATTGGATAAGAATTGCGTGTTTGTGAGTGATTTTGTAACGGTTCAATCCTTACCGGGTAATGGGATATTTGGAGTGTTTTGGTGAAGTTTTGATTCTTGAGCCTTAGTGTTAAAAAGAATTAGGTTATTCTTTAGCTTGTAAAAAGTAGAGGTTATTCCTTTGCCTTTGAAAAGGAAATTGGTTGATTCTAAGTCTTTAAAGAATCAGTGTGCGGGTTTGGTTCCTACTTTTAAAGGAATATTGGTTTTAGTGGGTGCGACCTCCGTGGAGCTTAGGGGACTGGATTAGCCAAGAGTAGCTTGGTGAATCAGTATAAATCTCTGGTGTGCTGCTTTCTTAATTTGTCTATTTTTGCTGTTTGTGTGTGTACCTAGTTGACTGATTAATTCCGCTGTGTTATAAAGATAATATTTAATTTAGGCATAAAATTAATTATTTGATTTATTGATTTTTATTCTGATTATTTTTTAATTACCCAATTCATCCCCCCTCTTGGGTATTCTACTGGGCCAACAACTGCATTATCAACCTAACCAACTTACATTGAAAAAAGTAAAAATCAAAAGAAAATAATGTACCGCAGTATGAACCTGGATGAAAGAAAATACTTGTGATTTTGAAGCCCTACCATAGATAGTGGCAATTGTTTTGGTGTGAAAAAATTGAAAATAATGTATAACTATTTTTATGACCCCATATGCTTGCCTCCTTGTGCCACAAAATAGTTTAGAATTGAAAATTTCAAAATTAAAAAATAAACTAATAAACCACGGTTGTGATTTAAACGTGACTTGAAAAACACAATCACGATTTTCATACTGCTACATCTACTCTTTGTATTATATTTTATTTCAACATTTAAATAATATCATATGAGCTCTACGACACCATGTCATCAATGTTGTGGTTCGAAGAAATTTTAAATTATACTTTTCAAAAATAATAATAACAATGTAATATACCGCTGCCAGAATTTAGACCTAGATTCAAGAATATGATGTAGAATTTCCAAGTACTACAGCTGCTATTTGTGATACATTTCTATTTAAATAAAGTTAAAATAACATAGAAAGGGGTGCATGACAGCTTATGAACACCTCATTGAGGCCCGGACTGATTTAGAATAAAAAAATTAAAAAGTTAAAAAATATATAAGTTGCTGCCTAGATTTGTGAATTGATAAGTGCTACAACGACTCTTAGTAAATATTTTTTATTTAAAAAAATATGAAATAAAATAGGAAGGGATGGATGACGTTGTATGAACACCTCATTATAAACTGACCAACTTACAATGGAAAAAAAATAAAAAATAAAAGAAAATAATGTACCGTAGCTAGGGCATGAACCTGGATTAAAGAAAATACTTGTCATTTTGAATCCCTATCATGGATTGTGGCGATTTTTTTATTTATTTATTTTTTTTGTGAGAAAAAATTTAAAATAAAGTATAATTGTTTGTATGAACCCATAAGCTCGCCTCCTTTTGCCCCAAACCAATTTAGAATTAAAAATTCCAAAATTAAAAATCAAAGTAATATACCACATCTGTGATTTAAACGTGGATTCAGAAATAACATCACCATTTTTGAACAGCTACAACAACTCTTTGTATTATATTTTACTTCAAAATTTAAATAATATCGTACGAGCTCTATAACTCCGTGTCCTCGATGTTGTGGTTCAAAAAAATTTTAAATTACACTTTTCAAAAATAACAATAATAATCTAATATACCGCTACCTGTATTTACACCTGGAATCAAGAATATGATAAAGAATTCTCATGTGCTACAATTGCAATTTGTGATACTTTTCTATTTAAATAATGCGAAAGTAATATTGAAAGGGGTGCATGACAGCTTATGAACACCTCATTATGGCTCGAACCGATTAAGAATGAAAAATTAAAAAATATGTAAGCAGCAACCAGGATTTCAACCGAGATTCAAGTAAAAATTCATGAATTGCCAAGCGCTACAACGGCGCTTGGTAAATAGTCGTTATTTAAAAAGTAAGAAAATAATATATGAAGGGACAAATGACTTCATCTGAATAATACCTCATTATAAACCTAAGCAACTTATAACGAAAAAAGTAAAAAATAAATGAAAATAATGTATTGCAGCTAGGACATTAACCTGGATTAGAGATAATACTAGTGACTTTGAAACCCTACCATGGATCGTCGCGATTTTGTTTTGTGAGAAAAATTTGAAAATAATGTATAACTATTTGTATGACCCCCAATACTTGCCTCCTTTTGCCCCAAACTAATTAAGAATTAAAAGTTCCAAAATAAAAAATCGAAGAAATATACCGCAACGGTGATTTACATGTGGATTCAAAAACAAAATCACAATTTTGAACAGCTACAACAACTCTTTGTATTATATTTTATTTCCAAATTTATATAATATTAGATGAGCTCTATAACTCCGTGTCATCCATGTTGTGGTTCGAAGAAATTCTAAATTACACTTTTCAAAAATAACAATAATAATGTAATATAACGCTTCCAGGATTGGAAACTGGATTCAAGAATATGATGAAGAATTGCCATGTGCTACAATTGCAATTAATTATATTTTTCCATTTAAATATTGTTAAAGTAATATTGAATAGGGTGCATGACAGTTTATGAACACCTCATTGTTGGCTTAACCGATTTAGAATATAAATTTGAAAACTTAAAAAATATATAAGCAGCAACCAAGATTTTAACCGAGATTCAAGTACAAATTCGCGAATTAGCAAGTGCTACAACAACCCTTGGTAAATAATATTTATTTTAAAAGTATGAAAATAATATATGAAGGGATAGAGGACATCATCTGAACACCTCATTATTAACCTAACTGACTTAAAAAGAAAAAATAAATTAAATAATATACCGTAGCCAGGACATGAACCAGGATTAAAGAAAATATTCGTGATTTTCAAGCTCTACCATGGATCGTGGTGATTTTTTTGTGTAAAAAAAATTAAAATAACATATGACTTGTTGTATGACCCCATATGCTCACCTTATTGTGTCTAAAAAAAATTAGAATTAAAAATTTTAAAATAAAAAAATAAACTAATATACCACGACTGTGACTTAAACGTGATTTCAAAAACACAATCTCAATTTTCGTACCGCTACATCTACTCTTTGTATTATAGTTTATTTCAAAATTTAGATAGTATCATACGAGCCCTATGACACGGTGTCATCCACATTGTGGTCCGAGGAAATTTTAAATTACACATTTCGAAAAGAACAATAATAATCTTATATAGCCCTGCCAGGAATTAAGCCTGGATTCAAGAATATGATGAAGAATTGTCAAGTCCTACAACGGAAATTTGTGATACTTTTCTAATTAAATAATACGAAAATAATATTGAAAGGGGTGCTTCACGGCTACGAACACGTCATTGTGGCTAGAATCGAATTAGAATAAAAAATTAAAAATTAAAAAAATATAAAAGCAGCTGCAAGGATTTGAACTGACATTCAAGTACAAATTCAAAAATTTCGTAGTGTTACAACGACTCTCGGTAAATGTTTTTTATTTAAAAAATATTAAAATAATATATTAGGGATGGGTGACATCCTATGAACACCTCCTCATTATCCTAACCGACTTACAACAAAAAAAAAATAAATAAATAAAATAATATACCGCAACCAGAACATAAACCTGGATTAAAGAAGATACTCGCGACTTTTATGCTCTACCATGGATCAAGGCGATTTTTTTGGTGTAAACAAATTGAAAACAATGTAAAATTGGTTGTACGACCCCATATGCTCACCTCCTTTTGCCCCAAAATAATTTAGAAATAACAATTTCAAAATTAAAAAATAAACTAATATCCCAAGACTGTGATTTAAACATGGATTCAAAAACACAATTAAAATTTTTAAACCGCTACAACTAGTCTTTGTATTATATTTTATTCAAAAATATAAATAATATCAGATTAGATTTATGAAACTCTGTCCTCCACATTGTGGTCCGAAGAAATTTTAAATTATACTTCTCAAAAATAACAATAATAATGTAATATACCTCTACCAAGATTCAAATCTGGATTCAAGAATAAGATGAAGAATTGCCAAGTGCTACAACGATAATTTGTGACACATTTCTATTTAAATAATGTGAAAATAATATTGAAACCAGTGCATGACAGCTTATGAATGCCTTATTGTGGTCCGAACCGATTTAGAATAAAAAGTTAGAAAACTAAAAAATGTATAAGCAACTAGCAGGATTTTGAACGATATTCAAGTACAAATTCACGAATTTCCAAGAGCAACAATGGCTATTGGAAAATATTTTTTATTTCAAAAGATTGAAAAAAATATATAAAAGGATGGATGACTTCATATGAACACCTCATTATTAACCTAACTAACTTACCATGAAAAAAAATCAAAAATTAAAAAAATAATATACCGTGGCCAAGACATGGACCAAGATTAAAGAAAATATTCGTGATTTTCAAGCTCTACCATGGATCGTGGCGATTTTTTATTGTGTAAAAAATTAAAAATAATGTATAATTGGTTGTATGACCCCATATGCTCGCGTCCTTGTGCCCTAAACTTATTTAGAATAAAAAATTTCAAAATGAAAAAACAAACTAATATACCACGACTGTGATTTAAACATGGTTTCAAAAACACAATCACGATTTTCGAACCACTACAACTACTCGTTGTATTACATTTTATTTCAAAATTTAAATAAAATGATATGAACTCTATGACACCATGTCATCCACCTTGTGGTCCGAAGTAATTTAAAATTATACTTTTCGAAAAATAACAATAATAATGTAATATAATGCTGCCAGGAATTGAACCTGGATTCAAGAATATGATGAAGAATTTCCAAGTAAAACAACAGCTATTTGTGACACATTTCTATTTAAACAATGTGAAAGTAATGTAGAAAGGCCTGCAGAACACCTTATGAACATCTCATTGTGGCCCGAACCAATTTAAAATAAAAAATTTAAAAATTAAAAAAATATATAAGTTGCTACTAGGATTTGATTTCGGATTCAAGTAAAAATTCATGATTTGCGAAGTGTTACAACGGCCCTTAGTAACTGGTTTTTATTTAAAAAATATGAGAATAATATATGAAGGGATGGATGACATCGTATAAACACCACATTGTTAACTTAACTGACTTACAATGAAAAAAAAAATATGAAAAAAAAAATAATATGTCGCAGCTAAAACATGAACTTGGATTAAAGAAGATACTTGTGATTTTCAAGCTCTACCATGGATTGTGGCGATTTTTTTTTGTGTAAAAATATGAAAATAATGTATGATGAGTTGTATGACTTGATATGCTCCCCACCTTAAGCCCCAAACAAATTTAGAATTCAAAATTTCAAAATTAAAAAACAAATTAATATACTACGACTATGATTTAAATGCGGATTCAAAAACACAATCACGATTTTTGAACTACTATAACTACTCTTCCTATCATATTTTATTTCAAAATTTAAATAATATCATATGGTCTCCATGACACCAGTCATCCACGTTGTGGTCTACAGAAACTCAAAATTATACTGTTAAAAAATAACATTAATAATGTAATATATCGCTGCCTAGATTTGAACTTGGATTCACGATTTTGATTGAGAATTGCAAAGTGCTACAGTGGCTATTTCTGATACATTTATATTTAAACAATGTGAAAATCATATTGAAAGGGGTGCATGATGGCTCATGAACACCTCATTATGGCCGAACCAATTTAGAATAAAAAACTAAAAATCGAAAAATATATAAGCCACTACTAGGATTTGAATTCGGATTCAAATACAAATTCATGAATTGCCAAGTGCTACAACGGCTCTTGGTAATTATTTTATATTTAAAAAATATGAAAATAATATATGAAGGGGTGGATGACATCATATGAACACTTCATTATTAACCTAACTGACTTACAATGAAAAAAAATAAAAATAAAATAATATACCGCATCCTGGTAATGAACCTGGATTAAATAAAACAGTCGTGATTTTCAAGCTCTAGCATGGAACGTGACAATTTTTTTGTGTAAAAAAATAGAAAATAATGTGGGATTGGTTGTATTGTCCCATATGCTCACCTCGTTGTGCCCCAAACCAATTTAGAATTAATGTTTTCAAAATTAAAAAAATAAATTAATATACCACGACTATCATTTAAACATGGATTTAAAAACACGATAACAATTTTTGAACCGCTGCAACTACTCTTTGTATTAGATTTTATTTCAAAATTTAAATAATATCATATGAGCTCGATGACACACTGTCATCCACCTAGTGGTCCGAAGTAATTTAAAATTATACTTTTCGAAAATAATAATAATAATGTAATATACTGCTGCTTGGAATTGAACCTGGATTCATGAATATGATGAAGAATTTCCAAGTGCAACAGTGGCTATTTGTTATACTTTTCTATTAAAACAAAGTGAAATTAATATAGAAAGGGGTGCATGACACCTTAAGAACAAATCATTGTGGCCCAAACCAAATTAGAATAAAAAAATTAAAAATACATAAGCCGCTACCAATATTTGAATTCGGATTCAAGTACAAATTCATGATTTGCCAAGTGTTAGAACGACCCTTGGTTTGTGTTTTTTATTTAAAAAAAAATATATGAAAATAATATATGATGGGATGGATGACATTGTATGAACACCTCATTATTAACCTAACCAACTTATAATGAGAGAAATAAGAAATAATATACTGCAACCAGGATATGAACCTGGATTGAAGAAAATACTCGTCATTTTCAAGATCTACCATAGAACGTGGCGAATTTTATTTTATTTTTTTGCCTGAAAAAATAAAAAATAATGTATGATTGATTATATGACCCCATATGCTCGCCTCCTTGAGCCCCAAACCAATTCAGAATTAATAATTTCAAAATTAAAAAATAAACTAATAGACCACGACTATGATTTAAACGTGGATTTAAAACACAATCACAATTTTTGAACCGCTACATCTACTCTTTTTATTATATTTTATTTCAAAATTTAAATAATATCATATGAGCTCGATGACACCCCGTCGTCCACGTTGTCGGCCGAATAAACTTAAAATTATACTTTCAAAAATAATAATAATAATTTAATATACCACTGCCTGGATTTAAACCTGGATTCAAGAATATGACGCTGAATTGCTAAGTGGTACAACGACAATTTGTGATACTTTTTCATTCAAATAATATAGAAAATGGTGCATGACAACTTATGAAGACCTCATTGAGGCCCGAACCGATTTTGAATAAAAAATTAAAAAATATATGAGCTACTGCCTAGATTTGAAGCCGGATTCAAGCACAAATTCAAAAATAGCTAAGTGTTACAACGACTCTTGATAAATATTTTTTATTTAAAAAATATGAAAATAATATATGATTGGGTGGATGACATCCTATGAACACATCATTACTAACCTAACTGACTTACAATGAAAAAAAATAAAAATAATAAAATAATATACCGCAATCAGGACATGAACCTGGATTAAAGAAAATACTGGTGATTATCAAGCTCTACCATGGAACGTGGAGATTTGTTTTTGTTTTTTTGGGTAAACAATTTGAAAGTAATGTAAGACTGGTTGTTTTACCCCATAGGCTTACCTCCTTGTGACCCAAACTAATTTAGAATTAATAATTTCAAAATAAAAAATCTAACTAATATACCACGACTGTGATTTAAATGTGAATTAAAAAACGGAATCAATGTTTTCAAACTGCTACAACTACTCTTTGTATTACATGTTATTTCAAAATTTAAATAATATCATACAAGCTCTTTGACACAGTGCCATCTATGTTGTAGTCTGAAGAAACTTAAAATTAGAGTATTCAAAAATAACAATAATAATGTAATATACTGCTACCTAGATTTGAAGCTCGATTCAAGAATAAGACGAAGAATTCCCATGTGCTATAGAGACTATTTGTGATACTTTTCTATTCAAACAATTTGAAACTAATACTGAAAGGGGTGCATAACAGCTTATGAATGCCTCATTATTGCCCGAACCGATTTAGAATAAAAACAATTATAAAATATAAAAGCCCAACTAGGATTTGAAGCCAAAATCAAGTACAAATTCATGAATTGCCAAGTGCTACAATGGCACTTGGTAAATATTTTTTTATTTAGAAAAATATGAAAATTAATATATGAAGAGATGGATGCCATCGTATGAACACCTCGTTGTTAAATTAACCGACTTACAATGAGAAACAAATAATATACTACAGCCAGGATATGAACCTGGATTAAGAAAATAGTCCTGATTTTCAAGTTCTACTTTGGAAAGTGGCCATTTATTTTTGTGTGTAAAAAAATTTAAAATAATATATGACTGGTTTTATGACCCCATATTCTTGCCTCCTTGTTACCCAAACCTACTTAGAATTAAAAATTTCAAAATAAAAAAACAAACTAACATACTACAATTGTGATTTAAACGTAGATTCAAAAACACAATCATGATTTACGCACCACTTCAACTATTCATTGTATTGTATTTTATTTAAATTAAATTAAATAAAATGATATGATCTCTATGACACCTTGTCATCCACCTTGTGGTCCGAAGTAATTTGAAAGGGTTAATTAAACTTTATCCCTTTGTGGTTTGATCAATTTGCACTTACCTCCCTGTGATTTGAAAATCGCCACTTACCTCTTCTGTGGTTAGATTTTCAAAACCACTTACCCCCCTTATATAGGGTGTAAGTGCAACAAATATCTGACCATTGGAGGGTAAGTGGCGATTTCCAAACCACAGGGGATAAAGTGCAAATTGGACAAACTACAGGGGGTAAAGTGCTATTAACCCAATTTAAAATTATACTTTTTGAAAATAACAATAATAATGTAATATACTGCTGCCAAGAATTGAACTTGGATTCAAGAATATGATGAAGAATTTCCAAGTGCTACGGCGGCTATTTGTGATACTTTTCTATTTAAATAAAGTGAAAACAATATAGAAAGGAGTGCATGACAGCTTATCAACATCTCAACGTGGCCCACATCGATTTTGAATAAAAAAATAAAAAATAAATAAATATATAAGCCGCTATCAAGACTTGAACTTGGATTCAAGTACAAATTCATGAATTACCAAGTGTTACAACAACTCTTGGTAAAGGTGTTTTGTTTAAAAAATATGAAAATAAAGGTTAATCAAACTTTACCCCCTGTGGTTTGACCGATTTTCACTTACCCCCCTATGGTTTGAAAATCTCCACTTACCCCCCCTGTGGATAGATTTTCAAACTACTTACCCCTCCTGATATAAGGGGGTAAGTGCAATAAATATCTGACCACAGGGGAGTAAGTAGCGATTTCTAAACCATAGGGGGATAAAGTGCAAATTGGCCAAACCACAGGGGGTAAAGTACTATTAACCCATGAAAATAATATATGAAAAAATGGATGACATCGTATGAACTCCGCATTATTAAACTCTTCGTATTATATGTTATTTCAAAATTTAAATAATATCATACGAGGTCTACGAGACCATGTCATCCACCTTGCAGTCTGAAGAAACTGAAAATTATACAGTTCCAAAATAACAATAATAATGTAAAATATGACTGCCTGGATTTGAACCTCGTTTCAAGAATATGATGAAAAATTCCCAACCGCTAAAGCGGGTATTTGTGATACTTTTCGATTTAAACAATACGAAAATAATATCGAAAGGGGTGCATGACAGCTTATGAACACCTCATTGTGGCCCGAAGACATTTAGAATAAAAAATTTAAAAATATATAAGCCACTACTAGGATTTGAACCTAGATTCAACTACAAATTCAATAATATCAAAGTGCTACAACGGCTCATGGAAAATATTTTTCACTTAAAAAATTTGAAAATAATATATGAAGGGATGGATGACATCATATGAAAACCTTATTATTAACCTAACCGACTGATAATGAAAAAAGTAAAAATGAATAAAATAATATAACGCAACCAAGATATGAACCTGGATTAAAGAAAATACCCATGATTTTCAAGCTAAACCATGGAAATTGGCAATTTTTATTATGTAAAAAAAATTAAAATACTGTATGATTGGTGGTATAACCCAATATGCTTGCCTCCTTGTGGCCAAAACCTATTTAGAATTGAAAATTTCAAAATTAAAAAAGAAACTAATACACCATAACTATTATTTAAACATGGTTTCAAAAGCACAATCACGATATTCGAAACGCTACAACTCCTTGTCGTATTATATTTCATTTAAAAATTAAAATGAAATCAAATAAGCTCTATTACACTGTGTCATCCACGTTGTGGTCTAAAGAAATTCAAAATTATAATTTTCAAAAATAAGAATAATAATGTAATATACCATTTCCAGGATTTGAACCTGGATTCAACAATATGATAAGAATTGCCTAGTGCTACATTGGCTATTTGTGATACTTTTCTACTTAAACAATGTGGAAATAATATAGAAAGGGGTGCATGATAGCTTACAAACATCTTAATGTGGCCCGCCACGATTTCGAAAAAAAAAAATATATAAGCTGCTACCAGGATTTGAACCCGGATTCAAGTAAAAATTCATGATTTGCCAAATGTTACAATGGCTCTTGGAAAATGAAAATTACAACTGCAGCCATGACATGAACTTGGATTAAAGAAAATACTCATGATTTTAAAGCTCTACCATGGATCGTGGCGATTTTTTTTGGTGGGGGTTCAAAAATTGAAATTAATGTATGACTGGTTGTTTGACATCACATGCTCGCCTCTGTGTACCCCAAAACAATTTAGAATTAAAATTTTGACAATGAAGAAATAAACTAATATACTATGACTGTGATTTAAACGTGAATTGAAAAACACAATCATGATTTTTGAAATGCTAGAACCACTCTTTGTATTATAAATTATTTCAAAATTTAAAACATATCATTTGATGGCGATGACACGGTCTCATCCATGTTGCAGTTCGAAGAAAAATAAAATTACACTGTTCCAAAATAACAATAAGAATGTAATATACCGCTGTTAGGATTTGAACCTAGATTCAAGGATAGGACGAAGAATGGCCAAGCGCTACAGCAGCTATTTGTGATACTTTTCTATCAAAACAATGTGAATATAATAATGAAAGGGGTACATGACAGCTTATGAACACCTCGTTGTGGACCGAACCAATTTAGAATAAAAAATTGAAAAATATATAAGCCGCTACCAAGATTTGAACCGAGATTCAACTACAAATTCAATAATATCCAAGTGCTACAACGGCTCATGGAAAATATTTTTTATTTTAAAAATTTGAAAATAATATATGAAGGGGTGGATGACATCGTATGAATATCTCATTATTAACCTAATCGATTGACAATGAAAAAAATAAAAAATAGAAAAAATAATATACCGCAGCCAACATATGAACCTCGATTAAAGAAAATACCCACGATTTTCAAGCTCAACCATGGAAATTGTCAATTTGTATTGTGTAAAAAAATTGAAAATAATATATAATTGGTCGTATAACCCCATATACTCACCTCCTTGTGACCGAAACCTATTTGGAATTAAAATTTCAAAATTAAAAAAGAAAATAATACACCACAATTGTTATTTAAACATGGTTTGAAAAGCACAATCACGATTTTCGAACCACTACAACTCCTCGTTGTATTAAATTTCATTTAAAAATTAAAATAAAATCACATGAGCTCTATTACACAATGTCATCCACGTTGTAGTCTGAAGAAATTCAAAATTATAATTTTCGAAAATAACAATAATAATGTAATATGCCACTGCCAGGAATTGAACCTGGATTCAACAATATAATGAAGAATTGCCAAGTGGTACAAGGGCTATTTGTGACACTTTTCCACTTAAGCAAAGTGGAAATAATATAGAAAGGGGTGCATGACAGCTTAGGAACATCTCAATGTGGCCTGCCCTGATTTTTAAAAAAACATTAAAAAATATATAAGCCGCTACCAGGATTTGAACCCGAATTCAAGTAAAAATTCATGATTTGCCAAATGTTACAATGGCTCTTGGAAAATGTTTTTTGGTTTAAAAAATATGAAAATAATACATGAAGGGATGGATGACATCGTATGAAAACTTCATTATTAAACTAACTGATTTACAACGAAAAAAGAAAGAAGATAAAATACTGAAGCCAGGTAATGAACTTGGATTAAAGAAAATATTCGTAATTTTAAAGCTCTACCTTGGACCGTGGCGATTTTTATTTTGGCAAAAAAACTGAAATTAATGTATGACTGGTTGTTTGACCCCATATGCTCGCCTCCGTGTGCCCCAAAACAACTTAGAATTAAATTTTTCACAGTGAAGAAATAAACCAATATACCACGAATGTGATTTAAACGTGAATTGAAAAACACAATCACGATTTCCGAAACGCTAGAACCACTCTTCAAATTATAAATTATTTCAAAATTTAAAAAATATCATTTGAGGTCGACGATACCGTCTCATCCACAATGAGGTTCAAAGAAAATTAAAATTGAATTGTTCCAAAATAACAATAATAATGTAAAATACCGTTGCCAATATATGAATCTGGATTCAAGAATATGATGAAGAATTGCCAAGCGCAATAGCGGCTATTTGTGATACTTTTCTATCAAAACAATGTGTTGATAATAATCAAAGGGGTAGATGATAGATAATGAACACCTCATTGTGGCCCGAACCAATTTAGAATAAAAAATTAAAAAATATATAAACCCCTACCAGGATTTGAACCTAGATTCAACTACAAATTCAATAATATCAAAGTGCTACAACAACTCATGGAAAATATTTTTTACTTAAAAAATTTGAAGATAATATATGATGGGATGGATGACATCGTATGAACACCTTATTATTAACCTAACCGATTGACAATGAAAAATAAATAAAAAATGACAAAAATAATATACAGTAGCCAAGATATGAACCTGGGCTAAAGAAAATACCTATGATTTTCAAGCTCAACCATGGAAATTGGCAATTTTTATTGTTTAAAAAAAATTGAAAATAATGTATGATTGGTTGTATAACCCCACATGCTTGCCTCCTTGTAGACGAAACCTATTTAGAAATTAAAATTAAAAAATTAAAAAAGAAACTAATATACCACAACTGTTAATTAAATATGGTTTGAAAAGCACAATCACGATTTTCGAACCGCTACAACTCCTCGTTGTATTATATTTTATTCCAAAATTAAAATAAATCCATATGAGCTCTATTACACTGTGTCATCCACGTTGTGGTCTAAAGAAATTCAAAATTATAATTTTCAAAAATAACAATAACAATGTAATATGCCACTGCCAGGAGTTGAACCTAGATTCAACAATATGATGAAGAATTAGCAAGTGCTACAATGGCTATTTGTGGCACTTTTCTACTTAAGCGAAGTGGAAATAATATAGAAAGGGGTGCATGCTAGCTTATGAACATCTCAATGTGGCCCGCCCCGATTTTGAAAAAAAAATTAAAAAATATATAAGCCGCTACCAGATTTAAACCCGGATTCAAGTAAAAATTCATGATTTGCCAAATGTTACAACAGCTCTTGGAAAATGTTTTTGGTTTAAAAAATATGAAAATAATACATGAAGGGATGGATGACATGGTATGAAAACCTCATTATTAAACAAATCGAGTTACAATGAAAAAAAAAAAAAAAAGATAAAATACTGCAGCCAGGACATGAACTTGGATTAAAGAAAATACTTGTGATTTTAAAGCTCCATTATGGATAGTGGCGATTTTTATTTTTAGTTTTTGGGTAAAAAAACTGAAATTAATGTATGACAGGTTGTGTGACCCCATATGCTCGCCTTCGTGTGCCCCAAAACAATTTAGAATTAAATTTTTCACAATTAAGAAATAAACCAATATACCATGACTATGATTTAAACGTGAATTGAAAAACACAATCACGATTTTCGAAATGCTAGAACCACTCTTCGAATTATAAATTACTTCAAAATTTAAAAAATATCATTTGAGGTCGACGATACCGTCTCATCCACGTTGAAGTTCGAAAAAATTAGAATTTAACTGTTCCAAAATAACAATAATAATGTAATATACCGCTGCCAAGATTTGAATCTGGATTCAAGAATATGATGAAGAATTGCCAAGCGCAACAACGGCTATTTCTAATAGTTTTCTATCAAAACAATGTGAAGATAATAATGAAAGAGGTACATGATAGCTTATAAACACCTCATTGTGGCCCGAACAAATTTAGAATAAAAAATTAAAAAATATATAAACCACTCCCAGGATTTGAACCTAGATTCAACTACAAATTCAATAATATCAAAGTACTACAACGGCTAATGGAAAATATTTTTTAATTAAAAAATTTGAAGATAATATATGATGGGATTGATGGCATCGTATGAACACCTTATTATTAACCTAACTGACTGACAATGAAAAAAATAATAAATGAAAAAAACAATATACCGTAGCCAAGATATGAACCTGGGTTAAAGAAAATACCTATGATTTTCAAGCTCAACCATGGAAATTGGCAATTTTTATTGTTTAAAAAAAATTGAAAATAATGTATGATTGGTTGTATAACCCCACATGCTTGCCTCCTTGTGGACGAAACCTATTTAGAAATTAAAATTTCAAAATTAAAAAAGAAACTAATATACCACAACTGTTATTTAAACATGGTTTGAAAAGCACAATCACGATTTTTGAACCGCTACAACTCCTCGTTTTATTATATTTCATTTCAAAATTAAAATGAATCCATATGAGCTCTATTACACCGTGTCATCCACGTTGTGATCTAAAGAAATTCAAAATTATAATTTTCGAAAATAACAATAATAATGTAATATGCCACTGCCAGGAGTTGAATCTAGATTCAACAATATGATGAAGAATTAGCAAGTGCTACAATGGCTATTTGTGGCACTTTTCTACTTAAGCGAAGTGGAAATAATATAGAAAGGGGTGCATGCCAGCTTATAAACATCTCAATGTGGCCCGCACCGATTTTGAAAAAAAAAATTAAAAAATATATAAGCCGCTACCAAGATTTGAACCCGGATTCAAGTAAAAATTCATGATTTGCCAAATGTTACAATGGCTCTTGGAAAATGTTTTTGGTTTAAAAAATATGAAAATAATACATGAAGGGATGGATGACATTGTATGAAAACCTCATTATTAAACAAACCGAGTTACAATTAAAGAAAAAAAAAAAGAAGATAAAATGCTGCAGCCAGGTCTTGAACATGGATTAAAGAAAATACTTGTGATTTGAAAGCTCTATTATGGATAGTGGCAATTTTATTTTTATTTTTTTTGGGTAAAAAAACTGAAATTAATGTATGACAGGTTGTTTGACCCCATACGCTCACCTTCGTGTGCCCCAACACAATTTAGAATTAAATTTTTCACAATTAAGAAATAAACCAATATACCATGACTATGATTTAAACGTGAATTGAAAACAAAATCACGATTTTCGAAATGCTAGAACCACTCTTCGAATTATAAATTATTTCAAATTTTCAAAAAATATCATTTGAGGTCGACGATACCGTCTCATGCACGTTGAAGTTCGAAAAAATGAAAATTGAACTGTTCCAAAATAACAAGAATAATGTCAGATACCGCTGCCAAGATTTGAATCTGGTTTCAAGAATATGATGAAGAATTGCCAAGCGCAACAACGGCTATTTGTGATACTTTTCTATCAAAACAATGTGAAGATAATAATGAAAGGGGTACATGATAGCTTATAAACACCTTATTGTGGCCCGAACAAATTTAGAATAAAAAATTAAAAAATGTAAAAACCCCTACCAGGATTTGAACCTAGATTCAACTACAAATTCAGTAATATCAAAGTACTACATCGGCTCGTGGAAAATATCTTAAAAAAATTTGAAGATAATATATGATGGGATTGATGGCATCGTATGAACACCTTATTGTTAACCTAACCGATTGACAATGAAAAAAATAAAAAATGAAAAAAACAATATACCGTAGCCAAGATATGAACCTGGGTTAAAGAAAATACCTATGATTTTCAAGCTCAACCACGGAAATTGGCAATTTTTATTGTTTAAAAAAAAATGGAAAATAATGTATGATTGGTTGTATAACCCCACCTGCTTACCTCCTTGTGGACGAAACCTATTTAGAAATTAAAATTTCAAAATTAAAAAAGAAACTAATATACCACAACTGTTATTTAAACATGGTTTGAAAAGCACAATCACGATTTTTGAACCGCTACAACTCCTCGTTTTATTATATTTCATTTCAAAATTAAAATGAATCCATATGAGCTCTATTACACCGTGTCATCCACGTTGTGATCTAAAGAAATTCAAAATTATAATTTTCGAAAATAACAATAATAATGTAATATGCCACTGTCAGGAGTTGAACCTAGATTCAACAATATGATGAAGAATTAGCAAGTGCTACAATGGCTATTTGTGGCACTTTTCTACTTAAGCGAAGTGGAAATAATATAGAAAGGGGTACATGCCAGCTTATGAACATCTCAATGTGGCCCGCACCGATTTTAAAAAAAAATATTAAAAAATATATAAGCCGCTACCAAGATTTGAACCCGGATTCAAGTAAAAATTCATGATTTGCCAAATGTTACAATGGCTCTTGGAAAATGTTTTTGGTTTAAAAAATATGAAAATAATACCTGAAGGGATGGATGACATTGTATGAAAACCTCATTATTAAACAAACCGAGTTACAATTAAAGAAAAAAAAAAGAAGATAAAATACTGCAGCCAGGTCTTGAACATGGATTAAAGAAAATACTCGTGATTTTAAAGCTCTATTATGGATAGTGGCAATTTTATTTTTATTTTTTTTGGGTAAAAAAACTGAAATTAATGTATGACAGGTTGTGTGACCCCATATGCTCACCTTCGTGTGCCCCAAAACAATTTGGAATTAAATTTTTCACAATTAAGAAATAAACCAATATACCATGACTATGATTTAAACGTGAATTGAAAAAAAAAAATCACGATTTTCGAAATGCTAGAACCACTCTTCGAATTATAAATTATTTCAAATTTTCAAAAAATATCATTTGAGGTCGACGATACCGTCTCATGCACGTTGAAGTTCGAAAAAATGAAAATTGAACTGTTCCAAAATAACAAGAATAATGTCAGATACCGCTGCCAAGATTTGAATCTGGTTTCAAGAATATGATGAAGAATTGCCAAGCGCAACAACGGCTATTTGTGATACTTTTCTATCAAAACAATGTGAAGATAATAATGAAAGGGGTACATGATAGCTTATAAACACCTTATTGTGGCCCGAACAAATTTAGAATAAAAAATAAAAAAATATAAAAACCCCTACCAGGATTTGAACCTAGATTCAACTCTTCAGTAGTATCAAAGTACTACATCGGCTCGTGGAAAATATTTTTTACTTAAAAAAATTTGAAGATAATATATGATGGGATTGATGGCATCGTATGAACACCTTATTGTTAACCTAACCGACTAACAATGAAAAAAATAAAAAATGAAAAAAACAATATACCGTAGCCAAGATATGAACTTGGGTTAAAGAAAATACCTATGATTTTCAAGCTCAACCATGGAAATTGGCAATTTTTATTGTTTAAAAAAAATTGAAAATAATGTATGATTGGTTGTATAACCCCACATGCTTGCCTCCTTGTGGACGAAACCTATTTAGAAATTAAAATTTCAAAATTAAAAAAGAAACTAATATACCACAACTGTTATTTAAACATGGTTTGAAAAGCACAATCACGATTTTTGAACCGCTACAACTCCTCGTTTTATTATATTTCATTTCAAAATTAAAATGAATCCATATGAGCTCTATTACACTGTGTCATCCACGTTGTGATCTAAAGAAATTCAAAATTATAATTTTCGAAAATAACAATAATAATGTAATATGCCACTGCCAGGAGTTGAACCTAGATTCAACAATATGATGAAGAATTAGCAAGTGCTACAATGGCTATTTGTGGCACTTTTCTACTTAAGCGAAGTGGAAATAATATAGAAAGGGGTGCATGCCAGCTTATGAACATCTCAATGTGGCCCGCCCCGATTTTGAAAAAAAAAATTAAAAAATATATAAGCCGCTACCAAGATTTGAACCCGGATTCAAGTAAAAATTCATGATTTGCCAAATGTTACAATGGCTCTTGGAAAATGTTTTTGGTTTAAAAAATATGAAAATAATACATGAAGGGATGGATGACATCGTATGAAAACCTCATTATGAAACTAACCGATTTACAATAAAAAAAAATAGATAAAATACTGCAACCAGGTCATGAACTTGGATAAAAGGAACTACTCGTGAGTTTAAAGCTCTACCATGTATCGTGGAGATTTTATTTTTTATTTTTAGGTAAAAAAACTGAAATTAATGTATTACTAGTAGTTTGACCCCTTGTGCTCTCCTCCATGTGCCCCAAAACAATTTAGAATAAAAAATTTCGCAGTTAATAAATAAACTAATATACCATGACTGTGATTTAAACGTGAATTGAAAAACACAATCATGATTTTCGAAACACTAGAACCACTCTTCGTATTATAAATTATTTCAAAATTTAAAAACTATCATTTGAGGTCGACGATACCGTCTGATCCACGTTGCAGTTCAAAGAAAATTAAAATTGAATTGTTCCAAAATAACAATAATAATGCAATATAATACTGCCAGGATTGGAACCTGGATTCAATACTATGATGAAGAATTGCCAAGCGCTACAATGGTTATTTGTGATACTTTTCCATCAAAACAATGTGAAGAAAATAATGAAAGGGGTACATGACAACTTATGAACACCTCATTGTAGCCCAAACCAACTTAGAATAAAAAATTGAAAAACGTACAAGCTGTTATCAAGATTTGAACCTAGATTCAACAACAAATTCAATAATATCAAAGTGCTACAACAGCTCATGGAAAAATAAAATTTACTAAACACATTTGAAAATAATATATGAAGGGATGGATGACATCATATGAACACCATGTTATTAACCTAACAAACTAACAATGAAAAAAATAAAAATATATTAAAAAATAATATACCGCAACCAAGATATGAACCTAGATTAAAGAAAATACACTTGATTTTCAAGCTCAATCATGGAAATTGGCCATTCTTATTGCGTAAAAAAAATGAAAATAATGTATGATTCTTTGTATAACCCTAGATGCTCACCTCCTTGTGGACAAAACCTATTTAGAAATAAAAATTAAAAAATTAAAAAAGAAACTAATATACCACAACGGTTATTTAAACATGGTTTGAAAAGCACAATCACGATTTTCGAACTACTACAACTCCTCGTTGTATTATATTTCATTTCAAAATTAAAATAAAAACATATGAGCTCTACTATACCGTGTTATCCACATTGTGTCTAAAGAAATTTGAAATTATAATTTTCGAGAATAACAATAATAATGTAATATGCCACTGCCAGGATTTGAACCTGGATTCCACAATATGATGAAGAATTGCCAAGTGCTACAACGGCTATTTGTGATACATTTCTACTTAAACAAAGTGGAAATAATTTAGAATGGGGTGCACGACAGCTTATGAACATCTCAATGTGGCCCGCCACAATTTTGTAAAAAAAATTAAAAAATTATATAAGCCGCAACCAAGATTTGAATCTGGGTTCAAGTAAAAATTCATGATTTACCAAATGTTACAACGGCTCTGGGAAAATGTTTTTGGTTTAAAAAAATATGAAAATAATACATGAAGGGATGGATGACATTGTATGGAAACCTCATCATTAAACTAACCGATTTACAATGAAAAAAAAAAAAAAAAAAAAAGATAATATACTACAGCAAGGACATGAACTTGGATTAAACAAAATACTCGTGATTTTAAAGCTCTACCATGGATCGTTTTGATTTTATTTTTTTTTTGGTTCAAAAACCTGAAATTAATGGATGACTGGTTCTTTGACCCCAAATGCTCGCCCCCATGTGCCCCAAAACAATTTGGAATTAAAATTTGTACAATTAAGAAATAAACTAATATACCATGACTGTGATTTAAACATGAATTCAAAAACGCATTCACGATTTTCGAAACGCTAGAACTGCTCTTCATATTATAAATTATTTCAAAATTTAAAAAATATCATTTGAGGTTGACGATACCGTCTCATCCACATTGCACTTCGAAGAAAATTAAAATTGAACTTTTCCAAAATAACAATAATAATGTAATATACCGCTGCCAGGATTTGAACCTAGATTCAAGAATATGATGAAGAATTGCCAAGCGCAACAGTGGCAATTCGTGATACTTTTCTATCAAAATAATGTGAAGATAATAATGAAAAGGTACATGATAGCGTATGAACACCTCATTGTGGCTCGAACCAATTTTGAATAAAAAATTAAAAAATATATAAACAGCTACCAGGATTTGAACCTATATTCAACTACAAATTCAATAATATCAAAGTGCTACAACGGCTCTTGGAAAATATTTTTTACTTAAAATAATTGAAGATAATATATGATGGGATGGACGACATCGTATGAACACCTTATTATTAACCTAACTGACTGACAATGAAAAAATAAAAAAAAATGGAAAAAATAATATACCGCAGCCAAGATATGAACCTGGACTAAAGAAAATACCAATGATTTTCAAGGTCAACCACGGAAATTTGCAATTTTTATTGTGTAAAAAAATAGAAAATAATGTATGATTGGTTGTATAACCCCCCTATGCTCACCTCCTTGTGGACGAAACCTATTTAGAAATAAAACTTTCAAAATTAAGAAAGAAACTAATATACCACAACTGTTATTTAAACATGGTTTGAAAAGCATAATCACCATTTTAGAACCGCTACAACTCCTCGTTGTATTATATTTCATTTCAAAAATAAAATAAAATCATATGAGCTCTATTACACCGTGTCATCCACGTTGTGTCTAAAGAAATTCGAAATTATAATTTTCGAAAATAACAATAATAATGGAATATTCCACTGTCAAGAGTTGAATCTGGATTCCACAATATGATGAAGAATTGGAAAGTTCTACAATGGCTATTTGTGATACTTTTCTACTGAATCAAAGTGGAAAAAATATAGAAAGGGGTGCATGACAGCTTATGAACATCTCAATGTGACCCGCACCGATTTTGTAAAAAAAAATAAAAAATATATATGCCGCTGCCAGGATTGAAACCCGGATTCAAGTAAAAATTCATGATTTGCCAAATGTTACAACGGCCCACGAAAAATGCTTTCGGTTTCAAAAACATGAAAATAATACCTGAAGGGATGGATGACATCGTACGAAAACCTCATTATTAAACTAACCGATTTCTAATGAAAAAAAAAAAAAAAGATAATATAACACAGGCAGGACATGAACTTGGATTAAAGAAAATACTCGTGATTTTAAAGCTTTACCGTGGATCATGGCAATTTCAGTTTTTGGGTAAAAAAACTGAAATTAAACTAACCCATATGCTCGCCTCAGTGTGCCCCAAAAAAAATTAGAATTAAAATTTTCACAAATAAGAAATAAACTAATATACTATGACTGTGATTTAAACGTGAATTGAAAAACACATTCACGATTTTCGAAATGCTAGAACCGCTCTTCGTATTATAAATTATTTAAAAATTTAAAAATTATCGTTTGTGGTCGACGATACCGTCTCATCCACATTGCAGTTAAAAGAAAATTAAAACTGAACTATTCCGAAATAACAATAATAATGTAATATACCGTTGCCCGGATTTGAACCTGGATTCAAGAATATGACGAAGAATTGCCAAGTGCAACAACGGCTATTTGGGATACTTTTCTATCAAAACAAAGTGAAGATAATATTGAAAGGGGCATGACAGCTTATGAACACCTCATTGTGGTCCGAACCAATTTTGAACAAAAAATTGAAAAATATATAAGCCGCTACCCAGAATTGAACCTAGATTCAACTACAAATTCAATAAAATCGAAGTGCTAAAACGGCTCATGGAAAATATTTTTTATTTAAAAAATTTGAAAATAATATATAAAGGGATGGATGACACCGTATAAACAACTTATTATTAACCTAACCGACAAACAGAGAAAAACAAATATACCGCAACCAAGATATGAACCTGAATTAAAGAAAATATCCATGATTTTCTAGCCCAACCATTGAAATTAGCAATTTTTATTGTGTAAAAAAATCGAAAATAATGTTTAATTGGTTTTATAACCCCATATGCTTCCCTCCTTGTGGACAAAACCTATTTAGAAATAAAAATTTCAAAATTAAAAAAGAAACGAACAATAATAATGTAATATGCCACTGCCAGGAGTTGAATCTGGATTCCACAATATGATGAAGAATTGGCAAGTGCTACAATAGCTATTTGTGATACTTTTCTACTTAAGCAAAGTGGAAAAAATATAGAAAGGGGTGCATGACAGATTATGAACATCTCAATGTGGCCCTCCCCGATTTTGTAAAAAAAATTAAAAAATATATAAGCCGCTACCAGGATTTAAACCTGGATTCAAGTAAAAATTCATGATTTTCCAAATGTTACAACGGCGCACGGAAAATGTTTTTGGTTTAAAAAATATGAAAATAATACATGAAAGGATGGATGACATCGTACGAAAACCTGATTATTAAACTAACCGATTTCTAATGAAAAAAGAAAAATAAAAAAGATAATATACTACAGCCAGGACATGAACTTGGATGAAAGAAAATACTCGTGATTTTAAAGCTGTACTGTGGATCGTGGCAATTTTGTTTTTTTGGGTAAAGAAACTGAAATTATTGTATGACTGGTTGTTTGACCCCATATGCTCGCCTAAGTGTGCCCCAAAAAAAATTAGAATTAAAATTTTCACAATTAAGAAATAAACTAATATACCATGACTGTGATTTAAACGTGAATTGAAAAACACATTCACGATTTTCGAAACGCTAGAACCGCTCTTCGTATTATAAATTATTTCAAAATTTAAAAAATATCGTTTCTAGTCGACGATACCGTCTCATCCACATTGCAGCTCAAAGAAAATTAAAATTGAACTATTCCAAAATAACAATAATAATGTAATATACCGTTGCCAGGATTTGAACCTGGATTCAAGAGTATGATGAACAATTTCCAAGTGCAACAGCGGCTATTTGGGATAGTTTTCTACCAAAACAAAGTGAAGATAATATTGAAAGGGGTACATGACAACTTATGAACACCTCAGCGGCCCGAACCAATTTAGAACAAAAAATTGAAAAATATATAAGCCGCTACCCGGAATTGAACCAAGATTCAACTACAAATTCAATAAAATCAAAGTGCTAAAACGGCTCATGGAAAATATTTTTTATTTAAAAAATTTGAAAATAATATATCAAGGGATGGATGACATCGTACGAACACCTTTTTATTAACCTAACCGACAAACAAAGAAAAAAATAAAAAATGAAAAAAAATAATATATCGCAACCAAGATATGAACCTGGATTAAAGAAAATATCCATGATTTTCAAGCTCAACCATGGAAATTGGCAATTTTTATTTTGTAAAAAAATCGAAAATAATGGTTGATTGGTTTTATAACGCCATATGCTCGCCTCCTTGTGGACAAAACCTATTTAAAAATAAAAATTTCAAAATTAAAAAAGAAACTAACAATAATAATGTAATATGCCACTGCCAGGAATTGAATCTGGATTCCACAATATGAAAGGGGTGCATGACAGCTTATGAACATCTCAATGTGGCCCGCCCCGATTTTGTGAAAAAAAATAGAAAAATATATAAGCCGCTACCAGGATTTAAACCCGGATTCAAGTAAAAATTCATGATTTGCCAAATGTTACAACGGCCCACGGAAAACGTTTTTTGTTTAAAAAATATGAAAATAATACATGAACGGATGGATGACATCGTACGAAAAGCTCATTATTAAACTAACCGATTTCTAATGAAAAAAGGAAAAAGAAAAAAGATAATATACTACAGCCAGGACATGAACTTGGATTAAAGAAAATACTCGTGATTTTAAAGCTCTACTGTGGATAGTGGTATTTTTATTTTTTTTTGGGTAAAAAAATAGATATTATTGTATGACTGGTTGTTTGACCCCATATGCTCGTCTCAGTGTGCCCCCAAAAAAATTAGAATTAAAATTTTCACAATTAAGAAATAAAATAATATACCATGGCTGATTTAAACGTGAATTGAAAAACGCATCCACGATTTTCGAAACGCTAGAACCACTCTTCGTATTATAAATTATTTCAAAATTTAACAAATATCTTTTGTGGTCGACGATACCGTCCCATCCACATTGCAGTTCGAAGAAAATTAAAATTGAACTATTCAAAAATAACAATAATAATGTAATATACTGCTGCCAGGATTTGAACCTGGATTCAAGAATATGATGAAGAATTTCCAAGTGCAACAACAGCTATTTGGGATACTTTTCTATCCAAACAAAGTGAAAATAATATTGAAAGGGGTACATGACAGCTTATGAACACCTCATTGTCGCCCGAACCAATTTAGAACAAACAATTGAAAAATATATAACCAGCTACTCGAAATTGAACCTAGATTCAACCACAATTTCAATAAAATCAAAGTGCTAAAATGGCTCATGGAAAATATTTTTTATTTAAAAAATTTGAAAATAATATATAAAGGGATGGATGACATCGTACGAACACCTTATTATTAACCTAACCGACAAACAAAGAAAAAAATAAAAAATGAAAAAATTAATATACTGCAACCAAGATATGAACCTGGATTAAAGAAAATACCCATGATTTTCAAGCTCAACCATGGAAATTGGTAATTTTTATTGTGTAAAAAAAACAAAAATAATGTTTGATTGGTTTTATATCCCCATATGCTCGCCTCCTTGTGGACAAAACCTATTTAGAAATAAAAATTTCAAAATTAAAAAAGAAACTAACATACCACAACTGTTATTTAAACATGGTTTGAAAAGCACAATCACGATTTTTGAACTTCTACAACTCCTCGTTGTATTATATTTCATTTCAAAATTAAAATGAAATCATATGAGCTCTATTACACCGTGTCATCCACGTTGTGGTCTAAAAATATTCAAAATTATAATTTTCGAAAATAACAATAATAATGTAATATGCCACTGCCAGGAGTTGAACCTTGATTCAACACTATGATAAAGAATTGCCAAGTGCTACAATGCCAATTTGTGATACTTTTCTACTTAAGAAAAGTGGAAATAATATAGAAAGGGGTGCATGATAGCTTATGAACATCTCAATGTGGCCCGCCTCGATTTTGTAAAAAAATTTTAAAAATATATAAGCTGCTTATAGGATTTGAAGCCGGATTCAAGTAAAAATTTATGATTTGCCAAATATTACGACGACCCTTGGAAAATGTTTTTTGTTCAAAAAATATGAAAATAATACATGAAGGGATGGATGACATCCTGTGAAAACCTCATTTTTAAATTAACCGATTTATAATGAAAAAAGAAAAAGGAAAAAGATAATATACTACAGCTAGGACACGAACTTGGATTAAAGAAAATACTCGTGATTTTAAAGCCCTATCATGGATCGTGGCGATTTTGTTTTTTTTTTTTTTGGTAAAAAAACTGAAATTAATGTACGCCTGGTTGTATAACCCCATATGCTCGACTCCGTGTGCCCTAAAATAATTTAGAATTAAAATTTTCACAATTAAGAAATAAACTAATATACCATGATAGTGATTTAAACGGGAATTGAAAAACATAATCACGATTTTCGAAATGCTAGAACCACTCTTCGTATTATAAATTATTTCAAAATTTAAAAAATATCATTTGAGGTTGATGATACCGTCTCATCGATGTTGCAGTTCGAAGAAAATTTAAATTGAACTGTTCCAAAATAACAATAATAATGTAATATACTTCTGCCAAGATTTGAACCTGGATTCGAAAATATGATGAAGAATTGCCAAGCGCTACAATGGCTATTTGGGATACTTTTCTACCAAAACAATGTGAAGATAATAATGAAAGGGCTACATGATAGCTTATGAACAGCTCATTGTGGCCCGAACCAATTTAGAATAAAAAATTGAAAAATATATAAGCCTCTACCCGGAATTGAACCTAGATTCAACTACAAATTCAATAATATCAAAGTGCCACAATGGCTCATGGAAAATATTTTTTACTTAAAAAATTTGAAAATAATATATGAAGGGAAAGATGACATTGTATGAACACCTTATTTTAACCTAATTGACTGACTTTGAAAAAAAAAAATAATAATATACCGTAGCCAAGATATGAACCTGGATTAAAGAAAATACCCATGATTTTCAAGCTCAACCATGGAAATTGGCCATTTTTATTGTGTAAAAAAATAAAAAATAATGTACGATTGGTTGTATAACCCCACATGCTTGCCTCCTTGTGGACGAAACCTATTTAGAAATAAAAATTTCAAAGTTAAAAAAGAAACTAATATACCACAACTGTTATTTAAACATGGTTTGAAAGCACAATCACGATTTTCGAACCGCTACAGCTCCTCGTTGTATTATATTTCATTTCAAAATTAAAATAAAATCATATGAGCTCTATTACACCGTGTCATCCACGTTGTCATTAAAGAAATCCAAAATTATAATTTTCCAATATGACAATAATAATGTCATATGCCACTGCCAGGAGTTGAACCTGGATTCAACAGTATGATAAAGAATTTCCAAGTGCTACAATGGCTATTTGTGATACTTTTCTACTTAAGCAAAGTGGAAATAATATAGAAAGGGTTGCATGATAGCTTATGAACATCTCAATGTGGCCTGCCCCATTTTTTGTAAAAAAAATTAAAAAATATATAAGCTGCTACCCCGATTTGAACCCGGATTCAAGTAAAAATTCATGAATTTACAAATGTTACGATGGCTCTTAGAAAATGTTTTTTGTCTAAAAAATATGAAAATAATACTTGAAGAGATGGATGACAACGTATGAAATCCTCATTATTAAACTAACCGATTTACAATGAAAAAAAGAAGATAATATACTACAGCCAGGATATGAACTTGGATTAAAGCAAATACTCATGATTTTAATGCTCTACCATAGATCGTGGCGATTTTTTTTCTTGGGTGAAAAAACTGAAATTAATGTATGACTGGTTGTTTGATATCATATGCTCGTGTCTGTGTTCCCCAAAACAATTTAGATTTAAAATTTTCCCAATTAAGAAGTAAACTAATATACCTTGACTATGATTTAAATGTGAATATAAAAACACAATCACGATTTTCGAAACACTGGAACCACTCTTCCTATTATAAATTATTTTGAAATTTGGAAAATATCATTTGAGGTCGACGATACCATCTCATCCACGTTGCAATTCGAAGAAAATTAAAATTAAACTGTTCCAAAATAATAATAATAATGTAATATACCATTACAAGGATTTGAAACAGTATTCAAGAATATGATGAAGAATTGTGAAGCGCTACAACGACTATTTGTGATATTTTTCTATCAAAACAATGGGAAGATAATAACGAAAGGGGTACATGATAGCTTATGAACACCTCATTGTGGCCCAAACAAATTTAGAATAAAAAATTGAAAAATATAAAAGCCACTACCAGCATTTGAAACTAGATTCAACTACAAATTCAATAATATCAAAGTGCTACAACGACTCATGGAAAATATTTTTTAATTAAATTTTTTTAAAATAATATATGAAGGGGTGGATTACGTCATATGAACACCTTATTATTAACCTAACTGACTGACAATGAAAAAAATAAAAAATGAAAAAAAATAATATACTACAGAAAAGATAAGAACTTGGATTAAAGAAAATACCCATGATTTTCAAGCTCAACCTTGGAAATTGGCAAATTTTTTTGTGTAACAAAATTGAAAATAATGTATGATTGGTTGTATAACCCCATATGCTTGCCTCCTTGTGGACAAAATGTATTTAGAAATAAAAATTTCAAAATTAAAAAATAAACTTGGATTCAAGTAAAAATTCATGATTTGCAAAACGTTACAACAGCTCTTGGAAAAAAAAATTTGTTTAAAAAATATGAAAATAATACACGAAGGGATGGATGACATCGTATGACAACCTCATTATTAAACTAACCAATTTACAATGAAAAAAAATAAAAAATGAAAAATAGGTAATATACTGCAGGCAGGACATGAATTTGGATTAAAGAAAACAATCGTGATTTTAAAGCTCTACCATGGATCGTGGCAATTTTGTTTTTGGGTAAAAAAGCAAAAATTAATGTATGACTGGTTGTTTGACCACATATGCTCGCCTCCGTGTGCCCGAAAACAATTTACGATTAAAATTTTCATAATCAAGAAATAAACTAATATACTATAACTGTGATTTTAACGTGAATTGAAAAACCCGGATTTTAACGTGAATTATAACTGTGATTTTAATGTGAATTGAAAAAATTAAAATATATATAAGTGACTACCAGAATTTCAACCCGGATTCAAGTAAAAATTCATGATTTGCCAAGTGTTACAACAGATCTTGGAAAATGTTTTTTCTTTCAAAATATGAAAATAATACATGAAGTGATGGTTGACGTCGTATGAACTCCTCATTATTAAACTAACCGATTTAGATTGAAAAAAAAAAGAAAAAAAAGATAATATACTACAGGCAGGACATGAATTTGGATTAAAGAAAATACTCGTGACTTTAAAGCTCTACCATGGATCGTGGCACTGTTTTTTTTGGGTAAAAAAATTGAAATTAATGTATTACTGGTTGTTTGGCCCCATATGCTCGCCTCCATGTGCCCGAAAACAATTTACAATTAAAATTTTCATAATCAAGAAATACACTAATATACCATAACTGTGATTTTAACGTGAATTGAAAAACACAATCGCGATTTTCATAACACTAGAACCACTCTTCGTATTATAATTTATTTCAAAATTTAAAAAATATCATATGAGGTCGACGACACCATCTCATCCATGTTGCAGTTCGAAGAAAATGGAAATTAAATTGTTCCAAAATAACAATAATAATGTAATATACTGCTGCTAGGATTTAAACCTAGATTCAAGAATATGATGAAGAATTACCAAGCACTACAGCGGCTATTTGTGATACTTTTCTATCAAAAAAACTTGAAGATAATAATGAAAGGGGTACATGATAGCTTATCAACATCTCATTGTGGCCTGAACCAATTTTGAATAAAAAATTGAAAAATATATAATCCGCTACCAGTATTTGAACCTAGATTCAACTACAAATTCAATAATATCCAAGTGCTACAACGGCACAATGAAAATATTTTTTATTTAAAATTTTGAAAATAATATATGAAGGGATGGATGACATCGTATGAACACCTGATTATTAACCGAACCCACCGACATTGAAAAAATATATATATATATATATATACCGCAACTAAGATATGAACCTGGATTAAAGAAAATACCCATGATTTTCAAGCTCAACCAACGAAATTGGCAATTTTTATTGTGTAAAAAAATTTAAAATAATGTATCATTGGTTGTATAACCCCATATGCTCACCTCGTTGTGGCCGAAACCTTTTTGGAATTAAAAATTTCAAAATTATAAAAAGAAACTAATATACCGCAACTATTATTTAAACATGGTTTAAAAAGCTCAATCACGATTTTCGAACTGCTACAACTCCTCGTTGTATTATATTTTATTTGAAAATTAAAATAAAATCATGTGAGCTCTATTACACCGTGTCACCCACGTTGTGGTCTAAAGAAATTCAAAATTATAATTTTTGAAAATAACAATAACAATGTAATATACCACTACCAGGTGTTCAACCTGGATTCAACAATATGATAAGAATTGCCAAGTGCTACAATGGCTATTCGTCATACTTTTCTACTTAAACAATGTGGAAATAATATAGAAAGGGGTGCATGACAGCTTATGAACATCTCAGTATGGCCCACCATGATTTTGCAAATAAATTCAAATATATATAAGCGACTATCAAAATTATAAACCCGGATTCAAGTAAAAATTCATGATTTGCCAAGTGTTACAACAGATCTTGGAAAATGTTTTTTCTTTCAAAATATGAAAATAATACATGAAGTGATGGTTGACGTCGTATGAACTCCTCATTATTAAACTAACCGATTTAGATTGAAAAAAATAAAAAATAAAAAAAGATAATATACTACAGGCAGGACATGAATTTGGATTAAAGAAAATACTCGTGACTTTAAAGCTCTACCATGGATCGTGGCAATGTTTTTTTTGGGTAAAAAAACTGAAATTAATGTATTACTGGTTGTTTGGCCCCATATGCTCGCCTCCATGTGCCCGAAAACAATTTACAATTAAAATTTTCATAATCAAGAAATAAACTAATATACCATAACTGTGATTTTAACGTGAATTGAAAAACACAATCGCGATTTTCATAACACTAGAACCACTCTTCGTATTATAATTTATTTCAAAATTTAAAAAATATCATATGAGGTCGACGACACCATCTCACCCATGTTGCAGTTCGAAGAAAATGGAAATTAAATTGTTCCGAAATAACAATAATAATGTAATATACCGCTGCTAGGATTTAAACCTAGATTCAAGAATATGATGAAGAAATTCCAAGCACTACAGCGGCTATTTGTGATACTTTTCTATCAAAAAAACTTGAAGATAATAATGAAAGGGGTACATGACAGCTTATCAACATCTAATTGTGGCCCGAACCAATTTTGAATAAAAAATTAAAAAATATATAATCCGCTACCAGTATTTTACCTAGATTCAACTACAAATTCAATAATATCCAAGTGCTACAACCGCACAATGGAAATATTTTTTATTTAAAATTTTAAAAATAATATATGAAGGGATGGATGACATCGTATGAACACCTGATTATTAACCTAACCCACTGAGAATGAAAAATAAATAAAAAATATACCGCAGCCAAGATATGAACCTGGATTAAAGAATATACCCATGATTTTCAAGCTCAACCATGGAAATTGGCAATTTTTATTGTGTAAAATTTTTTAAAATAATGTGTAATTGGTTGTATAACCCCATATGCTCGCCTCGTTGTGGCCGAAACCTTTTTAGAATTAAAAATTTCAAAATTATAAAAGAAACTAATATACCGCAACTATTATTTAAACATGGTTTAAAAAGCTCAATCACGATTTTCGAACTGCTACAACTCCTCGTTGTATTATATTTTATTTGAAAATTAAAATAAAATCATGTGAGCTCTATTACACCGTGTCACCCACGTTGTGGTCTAAAGAAATTCAAAATTATAATTTTTGAAAATAACAATAATAATGTAATATACCATTGGCAGGAGTTCAACCTGGATTCAACAATATGATGAAGAATTGCCAAGCGCTACAATGACAATTTGTGATACTTTTCTACTTAAACAATGTGGAAATAAAATAGGAAGGGTTGCATGACAGCTTATGAACATCTCAGTATGGCCTGCCATGATTTTGCAAAAAAATTGAAAAATATACAAGCGACTACCAGAATTTAAACCCGAATTCAAGTAAAAATTCATGATTTGCCAAGTGTTACAACGGATCTTGGAAAATGTTTTTTCTTTCAAAATATAAAAATAATACATGAAGGGATGGATGACGTCGTATGAACTCCTCATTATTAAACTAACCGATTTAGATTGGGGAAAAAAAAAAAAAAAAGAAGATAATATACTACAAGCAGGACATTAATTTGGATTAAAGAAAATACTCTTGATTTTAAAGCTCTACCATGGATCGGGGCAATGTTTTTTTTGGGTAAAAAAACTGAAATTAATGTATGACTGATTGTTTGACCCCATATGCTCGCCTCTGTGTGCCCGAAAACAATTTAGAATTAAAATTTTCACAATCAAGAAATAAACTAATATACCATAACTGTGATTTTAACGTGAATTGAAAAACACAATCACGATTTTCAAAACACTAGAACCAGTCTTTGTATTATAATTTATTTCAAAATTTAAAAAATATCATTTGAGGTCGACGACACCATCTCATCCATGTTGCAATTCGAAGAAAATGGAAATTACACTGTTCCAAAATAACAATAATAATGTAATATACCGCTGCTAGGATTTAAACCTGGATTGAAGAATATGATGAAGAATTGCCAAGCACTACAACGACTATTTGTGATACTTTTCTATCAAAAATATTTGAAGATAATAATGAAAGGGATACATGATAGCTTATCAACATCTCATTGTGGCCCGAACCAATTTTGAATAAAAAATTGAAAAATATATAAGTCGCTACCAGGATTTGAACCTAGATTCGACTACAAATTCAATAATATTCAAGTGCTACAATGGCACAATGAAAATATTTTTTATTTAAAATTTTGAAAATAATATATGAAGGGATGGATGACATCGTATGAACACGTCATTATTAACCTAACCGACTGACAATGAAAAAATAATAATAATAATAATATACCGCGGCCATGGTATGAACTTGGATTAAAGAAAATACCCTTGATTTTCAAGCTCAACCTTGGAAATTGTTAATTTTTATTGTGTAAAAAAATCTAAAATAATGAATGATTGGTTGTATAACCCCATATGCTCGCCTCGTTGTGGCCGAAACCTTTTTAGATTTAAAAATTTCAAAATTAAAAAAGAAACTAATATACCGCAACTATTGTTTAAACATGGTTTAAAAAGCTCAATCATGATTTTCGAACTGCAACAACTCCTTGTTGTATTATATTTCATTTCAAAATTAAAATAAAATCATGTGAGCTCTATTACACCGTGTCATCCACGTTGTGGTCTAAAGAAATTCAAAATTATACTTTTCGAAAATAACAATAATAATGTAATATACCACTGCCAAAAGTTGAACCTAGATTCAACAATATGATGAAGAATTTCCAAGTGCAACAATGGCTATTTGTGATTTTTTTTTTACTTAAACAATGTGGAAATAATATAGAAAGGCATGCATGATAGCTTATGAACATCTCAGTTTGGCCTCCCTGATTTTGTAAAAAAATAAAAAAAATAAAAAAAATAAAAAATATATAAGTTGCTACCAGGATTTGAACCCGGATTCAAGTAAAAATTCATGACTTGCCAAGTGTTACAACAGATTTTGAAACTTGTTTTCTGTTTAAAAAATATGAAAATAGTACATGAAAGGATGAGTGACATCGTATGAACACCTCATTATTAAACTAACCGATTTAGAATGAAAAAAATAAAAAAAAAATAATAGACCACAACCAGGGTATGAACTTGGATTAAAAAAAAAATACTCATGATCTCGCCTCCTTGTGCCCCAAAACAATTAGAATTAAAATTTTCACAATTAAGAAATAAAATAATATACCACGACTATGATTCAAACGTGAATTGAAAAACACAATCACGATTTTCGAAACGCCAGAACCACTCTTTGAATTATATATTATTTCAAAATTTGAATAATATCATTCGAGGTCGATGACACCATGCCATCCACGTTGTTGTCCAAAGTGAATGAAAATGACATTATTCCAAAATAACAATAATAATGTAATGTACTGCTGCCATGATTTGAACCTAGATTCAAGAATACGATGTAGAATTGCCAAGCGCTACAGCTGCTATTGGTGACACAATTTTACTGAAACAATGTGGAAATAATTAAGAAATGGGTGCATGACAGCTTATGAACATCTCAGTGTGGCCCGCACCGATTTTGAATAAAAATTTTAAAAATTAAAAAATATATAAGCCGCTACTAGGATTAGAACTCTGATTTAAGTACAAATTCATGATTTGCCAAGTGTTACAACGGTTATTGGTAAGCAATTTTATTTAAAAAAATGAAAAAAATAATATATGAAAGGATATATGACATCGTATGAACACCTCATTATTAAACCAACCGATTTACAATGAAGAAAATAAAAAATAAAAAAAATAATATATTGCAGCTACGACATAAACCTGGATTAAAGAAAATACTTGTGATTTTCGAGCTCTACCAAGGATCGTGGAGATTTTATTTTTTTTTGTAAAAAAATTGAAATTAATGTATGACTTGTTGTATAGACCCATAGGCTCACATCCTTGTGCCTCCAAACAATTTAGAATTAATAAACTAGTATACAATTAGTGTAATTTAAACATGAATTCAAAAACACAATCACAACTTTCGAAACGCTACAACCACTCTTTGTATAATATGTTATTTCAAAATTTAAATAATATCATACGAGCTCTACAACCCATTGTCATCCATGTTGCAGTCTAAAGAAACCTAAAATTATACTATTCAAAAATAAGAATAATAATGTAATATACCGTTGCCTGGATTTGAACCTCAATTCAAGAATGTAATAAAGAATTCCCAAGTGATACAACGGTTATTTGTGATACGTTTCTATTTGAACAATGTGAAAATAATATCGAAAGGGGTGCATGACTGCTTATCAACACCTTATTGTGGCCTGAACCGATTTAGAATAAAAAATTAAAAAATATATATGCCACTGCCAAGATTTTAACCTGGAATCCACTACAAATTCATGAATTGACAAGTGCTACATCGGCTCATGGTAAATATTTTTTATTTAAAAATTTTGAAAATAATATTTGAAGGGAAGGATGACATCGTATGAACTCCTCATTATTAACCTGATCGACTTACAATGAAAAAAATAAATAATAAAAAAATAGTATACCACAACCTGGATATGAACCTGGATTAAAGAAAATACCCTTGATTTTCAAGCTCTACCATAGAAATTAGCAATTTTTGTTGTGTGAACAAATAGATAATAATGTATAACTGGTTGTATGACCCCATATGCTCACCTTCTTGTGGCCCAAAACTATTTAGAATTAATAATTGCAAAATTAAAAAAGAAACGAATATACCACGACTATTATTTAAACGTGGTTTCGAAAACACAATCACATTTTTCGAACCACTAAACCTACTCGTTGTATTATATTTTATTTCCAAATTTAAATAAAATCATATGACCCCTATTCCACCGTGGCATCCATGTTGTGGTCCGAAGAAATTCAAAATTATACTTTTCGAAAATAACAATAACAATGTAATACACTGGTGCCAGGATTTGAACCTAGATTCGAGAATATGATGAAGAATTGACAAGTGCTACAATGGCTATTTGTGATACTCTTCTACTTAAATAATGTTCAAATAATATAGAAAGGGGTTCATAACAACTTATGAACATCTTAGTGTGGCCCGAACCATTTTAGAATAAAAATTGAAAAACATATAAGCCGCTACCAGGATTCGAACTTCGATTCAAGTACAAATTCATGATTTGCCAAGTGGATATTTTTTATTTAAAAAAATTGAAAAATAATTTATGAAGGGATAGATGACATTGTATGAACACCTTATTATTAACCTAACAGATTTACAATGAAAAAATAATATACCGCAACTAGGACATGAACCTGATTAAAGAAAATACTCGCGGTTTTCAAGCTCTACCATGGATCATGGCGATTTTTTATTTTTATTTTTTTGTAAAAATGTTTTGTAAAAAAATTAAAATTAATGTATGACTAGTTGTATAATGTTGTAGAGAAAACTTGTTTTTTCAATTTTATTACCCGCAAGCGCATGAATCAATAGTAATAAAGATTAGTGGAAGCGAGGTTGATCCACAAGGATTACTTATAGAAAAAACTTAATCCGCCCTAGTTAATTTAATTATAATCTAGTTCAAGATAATTATTTTAGATTTTTGATTAAGAAAGAGAAAATTAAATAAATAGTGAAATAATTAATTTAGCTTGATCAAAGGTAGAAAAATACTAAAATTTCAGAATCCACCGATATATAATTAATTAGTTCTATTATTGTGTTGACGCCAAAGTTTTAGTGATAGTTTTAGAAATGAATTTACTATCCTATTAAGATTTTAGAAATTTTACAAGTTGTTTTTTCTTCGCTTTGAAAATATAATTTCTTAAGCATTATATGTATACAAATTAACGGAAAACATATAATCAAAAGATATTATTTATTTTACAATACGAACCCAAGTATTAAATAATTTATAACAATCAATAATACATTATATTAAAGATGAAATTATTTATTTAATTGAAGCAAAAACCATAAACATTAAAATGTCAATTGTTCGAAATCAACACAACATAAAATTTAATTAATTACACATGGTTTCATCCTCAATCTTAGTACAAAGAAATTTAGAAATACATAATAGAAGAAAACAAAACTTTATTGACAATTAACATCCCCCCAAGACTCATTGCTAAGAAAATGTTCCAGGAATTATCTCTGAGTAATGTGAATCACCAAAATTCCTCCCCCTTCACTGTTCAGCCAAGTCCTAGGAGAGCTGTCATTATTACTCCCACGTGATCATGTCAAAAATGAGAACAATTTTAGGCCAAAAAGGCTTGGCAAAAGAAGGGGTGGGTGCACCAAAATTCGATGCACCGAATTGCACATTGGGCAAAGAGTTTCTCTGCCCAAGGTCAGTGTGCTGGTCACATAAGTTGCGATCCAGCTGGTCGAATTCTAAAATTTTCTTGTCCATTTCTTGTCCATTTTGTTTTGAATTTAACGCGTTTTTATTCCATTTCGAAAAATCTGCGAAAACAAAGAAAATAAATCAATTACTATTATTTAATGTACTTAAGAGATTAACAAAACTTAATTTAGCGGTATTAAATCGCACAAATACGGTGCGATCACAGCCCCAAAACTAAATTTTGCTAGTCCTTGAGCAAAACTAAATATGTTTTTTAAATGAAAATCCACTTTCATAGGGAATACGATTGCATTTAGCATATGCAACAAGCCTTTAAATCCCTAGGTTGCCCCTAGTGGACGAGTATAGTCTCGTGAGGGTTTGTAGTGATACTACCCATAAACATCCAATTTTTATTTTTTTTAATCACAAAAAGTTTATCAATCCTGTCTAATGCTAACATATTAAGTTGAAATCATACAAGAGTTACTGAAATAATTATTGATTTCATGACACATGATTGTTAACAATATCTACTTTTGTACCCACAACATATGCCCAACTCTCTTTTATAATGAATTTAATACAAGTAACTAGTCAACAAATTTTAAACAATCAACTAACGTTTTCCCTGAAATAAAAATGTATTTGTGTATCTTTTTTATTTTTATTTTTTTTTTAATATGTATACATATAAACAATTTTCCATAAATAAATGGCGTGTGCAATACTAACCCCACTAGGCTTTCTAAGATGTCCATGTAGCGAGCGTTGGGCCAATGATCCCAAACCAGTTGGCTCAGGGCATTAGGTGTTAAAACACCATTCATACTTAAAAACTTGAACAACTTAGGCTTCGAAGTTAACGAGCCATTTATTTTCTTCACAATTTGCTCCCTCCTTTTGACGCGAACACTCAAAGCTTACTGAGGCAAGAGTCCCAGTTACTTAGTAAAAGTTCATCATTAAGACAAAATTTATTTATTTATTTTTATTTTTATTTATTTATTATTTTTATTGTTATTATTATTATTATTATTTATTTATTTTATTTTATTTTTTAATTTTTTTTTACTCACTCCATGGATAGGTTATTGTCAAGCCAAAATTTAGCAAATTAGCTAACGTACTAAAGTTAAAATAAAAGAAAGTTAATATTTATGCAAGTGTCGAAAAATAAATATATATTAAAAAAATAAATAAATAAGTGCTATGGTCCAAAGATTATTAGCAAACTCATATTTTTATTAAACATATTTGCTATCATAAGATGGCTTGATAAAATTAAGTGCAATTAAAAAATAATAATAAATAAATAAAATAAATAAATAAAATTAACTGAAGGGATACAAGCATTTACAATCATTTACCTTCCAGACCTAAATCTCGCATTGTTCTCAATGAGAAAATTACGAAATTAATTGGTAAAGAAAGATACTACCTAGAGAAATTGATTTGTAAGGTCTGAATGCTTGTTCTTGTTTGCCACAATAGTGGGTTGCCTCCCACTTAGCACTAAGTTTAATGTCTTCAGCCAGACGTTTCTATCAAGAGTACGATTAATCTTGATAAACGGGATCTTCAAGGACTATTTCCTCCACTTCTGGAGTTTGTAATTCTAAAAATGGTTTTAACCTTTGACCGTTAACTTTGAGAACACCACCACCTTTTGGATTTTCAATTTCGACAGCTCTGTAGGGAAAAACAGTACGAACGATATATGGACCAGACTATCGAGAGTGCAACTTTCCAGGGAATAGATGTAGACGAGAATTGTACAGAAGGACCTTCTGACTGGGAAAGAAAGATTTTCTCAGAATATTTTTGTCATGATTTTTTTTTGTTTGATCCTATATTGTTTTCCCTAATTGTATGCATCATTTCGAATTTCCTCTAACTCATTTAATTGGAGTTTTCTCTGAATACCTGTATGATTTATAGAAAAATTCAATTGTTTGATAGCCCAATATGCTCTATGCTCTAACTCAACAGGTAAGTGGCATGCTTTTCCGCAAGCAAGTCGGTAAGGAGACATTCCAATAGGGGTTTTAAAAGCAGTTCGGTAAGCCCAAAATGCATCAGATAGTTTTAAAGACCAATATTTTCTTGTAGGGTTAACCGTTTTTTCAAGGATTTGCTTAATTTTCCTATTTGAAATTTCTACTTGACCACTTGTTTGAGAATGATAAGGAGTAGCAACTTTGTGAGTTATACCATATTTCTTCATCAACTTTTTGAAATACCTACTACAAAAATATTTTCCCCCATCACTAATGATAGCATGTAGTGTACCAAATTTGGAAAAAATGTTTTCTTTTAAAAATTTCAACACAACCTTATGATCCTTCGCCTTACAAGCAATGGCTTCCACCCACTTTGACACGTAGTCAACAGCAAGAAGAATGTACAGGTTACCAAAAGAGTTAGAAAACGGACCCATGAAATTGATACCCCGAACATCAAATAACTCAACAATAAGAATTGGATTTAAGGGTATCATATTTCTACCAGAAATGCTTCCTAATCTTTGACATGGTCACAGGAACGACAATATGCATGAGTGTCTTTGAATAGAGTGGGCCAATAAAATCCGCATTGCAAAATTTTTGCAGTAGTTTTCTTTAAGGAAAAATGACCTGTACATGCATTATCATGGCAAAATAAAATGACACTTTGTTGTTCGCTTTTAGGAATACATCTCTGAATGATTTGGTTAGGGCAATATTTGAACAGATATGGATCATCCCAAAAGAATTTCTTTACCTCAATTAAAAATTTAGTTTTATCTTAGCGACTCCAATGGTTAGGTATGTGACCAATGACAAAATAATTAACTAAATCTGCAAACCAAGGCAATTGGGATAAAAACATAAGTTGTTCATCAGGAAAAATTTCTTTGACAAACAAATTTTTATTATCAGACTCAACTATCAACCTAGACAAGTGGTCAGCAACAACATTTTCAGATATTTTCTTATCACGAATTTCTAAATCAAATTCTTGTAACAACAAAATCCACCTAATCAAACGAGCTTTAGAATCCTTCTTAGAAAGAAGGTATTTTAATGCAGAATGATCAGAATAAAAAATGATTTTAGAACCAATTAAGTAGGATCGAAACTTGTCTAGAGCAAACACAACAACAAGCAATTCTTTTTTAGTGGTATAAAAATTCAGTTGTGCATCAATGAGAATTTTACTGGCATAATAGATTACATGTGGTAACCTATTAGCACGTTAACTCAAAACAACACCTATAGCATAATCAGATGCATCAAACATGATTTCAAAATGGAAATTCCAGTCGGCAGGTTGAATGATCGGAGCAGAGGTCAGCATGTGTTTCAGTTTCTCAAATGCTTGAAAACATGAATCATCAAAGACAAAGGGGGTTTCTTTTGCAACCAAACCACACAAAGATCGATAAACCTTACTAAAATCTTTGATGAACCTATGATAAAAGCCAGCATGACCAAAGAATGACCAAATTTCTTTCACTGTTCGTGCAGGTGGAAGATTAGAAATTAAGTCAATTTTTGCCTTATCAACGTCAATTCCATTTTTTGAAATAACGTGACCTAGAACAATCCCTTTCTTAAGCATGAAATGACATTTTTCCCAATTTAACACAAGAATTTTCTCTTTCCATCTAACCAACACTAATTTTTAATGGTGCAAACACTCATCAAAACTTGACCCAAACACAGAAAAATCATCAATGAAAATTTCAACAAAACGCTCTACCATATCCGAGAAAATACTCTTCATGTAACGTTGAAACGTACCTGCAGCATTACATAAGCCAAAGGGCATACGTCAGTAAGCGAAGGTTCCAAATGGATACGTGAAAATGATTCTTTCTTGATCTTCAGGGGCAATGGAAATTTGGTGATAACCGGAGTAACCATCAAGAAAACAGTAATAGGAATGACCTGCCAATCTCTTAAGCATTTGATCAATGAAGGGAAGTGAAAAGTGATATTTTCTAGTAACAGCATTCAGTTTTCTATAGTCAATGCAAACACGCCACCTAGTTTGCACTTGGGTAGGAATTAATTCATTTTAATCATTTTTTACCACTGTTATCCCAGATTTCTTGGGAACCACCTGAACATAGCCGACCCACTCACTATCAGAAATAGGGTAAATGATACCAACATCTAAAAGTTTAATCACTTCAGTTCTAACAACTTTTTTTAGGTTTGGATTTAAACATCTTTGGAACTCACGACTGTTTTTGGAATTATCTTCCAAATGAATTCTATGCATACACACTGATGGACTAGTAACCTCAATGTCTCCAATTGTCCATCTTATGGATTCCTTATGATATTTGAGGACATTGATTAATTTGTCTTCCTGTTCGTTATCGAGATTAGATACAATGATAACAGGCAAGGTTTCTGATGGTCCTAAGAATGCATATTTCAAGGTATCGGGGAAGGGCTTAAGGTCCAAAGGTGGTGACTCAAAATTTGAATGGATGGACTCGATGGGTGTAACATGGTCAATTTTGGCATTCCATTCGTCAATATCCATTAATGGTGTATATTATAACAAAGAATTTACATCACTAATGGAATTTTCAACATCTATGCTCATGCCAAATTGTGTTAAATATTTTTCAAAAGGGTAGTTTTCATCCATTTGCAGGAGAAAATCATTAGTAACTGACTCAATCATATTTACTTCACACACATTATCTACTACCACACATTTATTAGCAACATTAAATACATTCAGTTCAACAGTCATCCAAATGATAACTTCAAGACACGATTATGACAATTGATGATTGCATTAGAAGTTGCTAAAAATGGTCTACCTAGGATGATAGGGATTTGAGCATGCAAGTCTTTAACTGCTTGGGTATCAAGAACAAAGAAATTCACAGGAAAATAAAATTTATCAACCTTGATTAAAACATCTTCTATAACACCTCTTAGAATTTTCACAGACCTATCAGCTAATTGGAGTGTCATAGATGTGGGTTTCAACTCACCTAGATTGAGTTGCTCATAAATCGAATATGGCAACAAATTCATACTCACACCCAAGTCAAGTAACGCTCGACTAATCTCTTGATCGCCAATTACACAACATATGGTTGGACAACCAGGATCATTGTATTTGGCAAGAGTTTTGTGCTGGATTATAGAGCTTACTTGTTAAGTCAAGAATGTCTTTTTTGGAACATTGGTTTTCCTTTTCACAATACAAAGATCTTTTAAGAATTTTGAATAAGCAGGTACTTTCTTTTTAGCATCAAGGAAAAGGACGATAATGCAAACTTGCTTAAACACCTCTAAAATGTCACTATATTGTGTACCTTTCTCTTTTGGAAGAAGTCTTTGTGGAAATGGAGCTTTTGGAAGGTAAAGCAATGATTGATTTTCAATCGAGTCTTTGAGTTAAGAATTTTCAAGTCGGCTCTTAGGACTCACTTTCTCAAGTTCAGGCAGGCGATCAGGTTTGATGATAATTTTTCTCGACCTAAGAGGATTAATGGATTTAACTTCCTCATTAGGTTTTGATGATCCTACCTCAAATTGACCTTTTGGGTTTGGGACGGGTTGACTTGGAAACTTTCCTTTTTCTCTTTCTCCTACATCAGTTGCTAGTTGACCCAATTGCCTTTTAATTTTAGAAATGGATTGTTGGGTTGAATGCATAAACTATTGTAATGTTTTCTCTAAGGATGGTTTTCTTGAAGGGTGTGATAGAGTGGGATGATAGAAGTTTTGGTTATGGGTGTTAACTTGAGGCCCTGGTTGGTTTATTGCTAGATGATTTTGCCTCCATGAGAAATTTGGATGGTTTCTCCAATTGGGATTATACGTGGGAGAAAATAGGATATCAGATGACTTCCCATACGAATGGATTACATTGGCCTATTCAGAATAGGATTCTTGAAAAGTTAGCAATGACACACATGATTGAGCGGTGTGGGATAGATTTTGACATAAGCCACATACTTTAGTTTAAGAATTCATGCTTTGGCTCAAGACTAATGCATCAACTTTCCTAGTCAAATTGGCTAGACAGGTTTTTACATCAATATTATCTCTCATTGCATAAATTCATCCTCTCTTTGGTCCATTGGGTTTGACTCTAGAATTTAGACAATTCCACTGTTGAGAATTGACAAACAGTGTTTCAAGAGATTCCCAAGCTTCCTGCCCATGTAACTGCAAAAATTTCCACCATGCATAGATTGTATCATTTGACGATTTGATGGGTTTAAACTGTCATAAAAATAATTCACAATCTTCCAAATTTCAAAACCACGGTGGGGACACTTTAAAGTTAAATCATTAAATCTTTCCCAACATTCATAAAATTCTTCACCCTTTTTTTGGTAAAATTCAGAGATTTCTCTTCTAAGGTGGTCAGTTTTTTACATTGGAAAATTTTTTGACAGGAATTTGTTAACAAGTTGGTCCCAACTAGTAATTGTTCTTGGATGAAGAGTATTCAACCAGGTTTTTGCTTTATCTTTCAGAGAGAATGGGAAAAGTCTAAGTCGAACAGATTCATCAGAAAAATTTTGGAATCGGATATCTCAAGAAATTCCCTAACATGCATGTATAGATCTTCTATCTCCAACCCATAAAAAGACACAAAAGTTAGATTATGGATGGTTTGAGCTCAAAGTAGGAAGCAATTGTTTGTGGTAAGATTATGCAAGGTGGAGAGTTAGCTGAGATAGGAGAAAAGTATTCGAGAAGAGTTTTTTCTAGTGCTAGTGGATTCGCATGTATTTCTGGATTCTCAACTTCTTCTTCCATTGTTATTGAGTTTTCACCTACAACTCTACTTAAAGATAATCTTCTCTTAACCAAACGTTTCATTAAATCTCGCTCCCAAGCAAGTACACACAATTTCTAATTTTTTTAAATTAAAGCAAATAATAACAGTTATAATTGCAAGCAATAGAGGAGGCACAATTGTCCTGCCCAAACAAAATAAAAAACAATAAAAAAAATATGGAGGAGGCTCAAACCTTCCTATCCAACAGAAAAATAAAACAAAGCGGATGAGACTCAAACCTTCTTATCCAACAAAAAAATAAAATAAAGCGGAGGAGGCTCAAACCTTCCTATCCAAGAGAAAAATAAAATAAAGCAGAGGAGGCTCGGTCTTCTTGTCCAATAGAAAAATAAAAAAAAAGCGGAGGAGGCTCGGCCTTCCTGTCCAACAGAAAAATAAAATAAAGCGGATGAGGCTTAACTTTCCTGTTCAATAGAAAAATAAAAAATGTGGAGGAGGCTCGAACCTTCCTGTCCCAACAGAAAAATAAAGAAAAAAAATAACTAGTAGAATAATTAAACTAACTTGGATTTCAAACATTTTTCGTCGCAAATCCTTGGCAACAGCGCCAAAAACTTGTTGTAGACAAAACTTTTTTATTCAATTTTATTACTCGCAAGCGCACGAATCAATTGTAGTAAAGATTATTTGAGCGAGGTCGATCCCATGAGGATTGCTTATAGGAAAAACTTAATCCGCCCAAGTTATCTTAATTATAGTCTAGTTCAAGATAATTTTTTTAGATTTGTGATTAAGAAAGAGAAAATTAAATAAACAGTGAAATAATTAATTTAGCTTAATCGAAGGTGGAAAAATACTAAGATTTCAAAATCCACCGATGTATAGTTAATTAGTTCTATTATTGTGCTGACTTCAAAGTTTTAGTGATAGTTTTAGAAATGAATTTTACTATCCTATTAAGATTTTAGAAATTATACAAGTTGGTTTTTCTTCGCTTTGAAAATATAATTTCTTAAGCATTATATGTATACAAATTAATGGAAAACATATAATCAAAAGATATTATTTATTTTACAATACAAACCCAAGTGTTAAATAATTTATGACAATCAATACTACATGATATTAAAGATGAAATTATTTATTTAATTGAAGCAAAAACCATAAACATTTAAATGCCAATTGTTCGAAATCAACACAACATAAAATTTAATTAATTACACATGGTTTCATCCTCAATCTTAGTACAAAGAAATTTAGTAATAAATTATAGAAGAAAACAAAACCTTATTGACAATTAACATCCCCCAAGACTCATTGCTATGAAAATGTTCCAGGAATTATCTCTAAGTAATGTGAATCACCAAAATTCCTCCCCCTTTACTGTTCGGCCAAGTCCTAATTTATAGGAGAGCTGCCATTATTACTCCCACATGATCATGTCAAAAATGAGAACAATTTTAGGCCAAAAAGACATGGCAAAAAAAGAGATGGGTGCACCAAAAATTGGTGCACCGAATTGCACCTTGGGCAGAGAGTTTCTCTGCCTAAGGTCAGTGTGTTGGTCGCTCAGAGAGATTTAGCTCTTTGCCTGCGATCTAGCTGGTCGAATTCTTGAATTTTCTCGTTTATTTCTTGTCCATTTATTTTAAATTTAACACATTTTTATTCCATTTCGAAAAATCTGCGAAAACAAAGAAAATAAATCAATTACTATTATTTAATTTACTTAAGAGATTAACAAAACTTAATTTAGCGGTATTAAATGGCACAAATGCGGTGCGATCATATGACCCCATAGGCTCTCCTCCTTGTGCCTCAGAACAATTTAGAATATAAATTTTCAAAATTAAAAATTAAACTAGTATACCACGACTATGATTTAAATGTGAATTCAAAAACACAATCACGATTTTCGAAACACTACAAGCACTCATTGTATTATATGTTATTTGGAAATTTAAATAATATCATATGAGCTCTACGTCACATTGTCATCCACATTGCAGTCTGAAGAAACCTAAAATTATACTATTAAAAAATAACAATAATAATGTAATATACCACTGCCTAGATTTGAACCTCGATTCAAGAATATGATGAAGAATTCTCAAGTTCTAAAGCGACTATTTGTGATATTTTTCTATTTTAATAATGTGAAAATAATATCGAAAGGGGTGCATGGCAGCTTATGAACACCTCATTATGGCCCAAACCGATTTAGAATAAAAACTTAAAAAATATATAAGATGCTACCAGGATTTGAACTTGGATTCCACTACAAATTCATAAATTTCCAAGTGCTACAACGGCTTGTGGTAAATATTTTTATTTAAAAAAATTGAAAATAATATATGAAGGGATAGATGGCATCGTTTGAACACCTCCTTATTAACCTGACCGACTTTCAATGAAGATAATAACAAAAATAAAAAATATTATACTGCGGTTAGGATATGAACCCGGATTAAAGAAAATATCCAAGATTTTCAAGCTCTACCACAGAAATTGGCCATTTTTGTTGTGTAAAACAATTGAAAACAATGTATGACTAGTTGTATGAACCCATATGCTCTCCTCCTTGTGGCGCAAACCTATTTAGAATTAATAATTCCAAATTTAAAGAAAAAACTAATATACCACGACTGTTGTTTAAACATGGTTTTAAAAACACAATCACGTTTTTTAAACCGCTACCACTCACATACCATTTTTATCATTCTTAGTAAATATATTTCATCTTGTTTTTTTAATAAACCATGATTGCAATAATATGAACGTGATATAATCTCGCTTAAAAGTTATTATGTGATAAAAAATATTTTTTATCTCACTATTTTAATCAACTGTGACAATAAGTTGTAGTTTTTATCACACTTATTAATTATAACTGTGATTAATTTGTCATTAAAAAAAGTGCTAGCAGCTGAACTTAAAACAAAACCAAAACAAACAAAAAACAAGCGCTGCACTTGATAAAAAAAAAAAAAAAGGCGCTTAAAATTTCATGTTCCCGCTCCCCGTCCAAATCCTCTTCTTGCCTTTTTTTGGGTCAAGTTCTTCTTGCTTCTATGCCTCTCTCTCTAAAAACCCTAGACAATGGAGGAGTCTCCGCCTTTCGGCCTCCCCTGCCTACCAATCCTCTCTTATCTCATTCTTACTCTCAATCCCAATTCCCACAAGATCTCACTCTCACTCTATCTCGCTCTCGCTCCCTCTAGCTTTCCTTTGAGCCATTGCGAAGACGATGGCCCTCGCCGCCGATATACCCGCAGATCTCATATTTGAGATTTCTCTATCACCGTCGTCATCGCCATAGCAAAGCCTTCATCCTTCATCGCCATCATTGTTTTCAGCCTTTATCGTCGCCGGCCCAATTTGTTACTATTGCCGTTCCAATCTCCAGCACATCGCCGACCAAGATATCCCTCTTCATCTACGACATTCGATCTCCATCAAAATCAAGTAAAAATACATTGTTCTTCTCCTCATTTTACTCTTCGCACTGATTGTAAGAATCATTTGTTTTTTCATTTGATTTTAAGGAAAGCTGAGCTCCAACAAGTGGCTCTGCAAGCTTCAAAGATAAAAGATTTACTTGATGTCATTCGGACATCAATGTCAATCATGTTTAAGTAGTGGTCAGATGCTATGCATGCATTTCAGGAGAAGTTCGATTCACTCTCAACTCTGATTATCGACCATGGTAACTGCTTAAAAGATCTTGATTTCCATATTCATATCTCTTTCGTCTTTTCATTTATGTATACTATTCATATGTAGGACTCGACTCCACTCCTCAAAACGAATTTGTAAGCCTTTTAGGTGGTGCACATATAAGTCCCCCTATTGATCAATTTCTTATTAATTCTCTTGTTGAAGCGGTACACTCACATATGAAGTATCCAAATTGCTGAAGGAAATTTCAAAAAACATACATGCATATAATTAATTAATTAATGATTAGGGACTGAAGCGAGTGGCAAAAATGGTTAGTAGTCTGGTATTAAGTTTCTCTCTTTCGATTATTAACCCCTTTTTTAATCTTATTATTTGCTGGAAGCTATGGGAAATGTTTTGACTGTTCATGTCAATGCGGCCTGCAGGTGAAGTTCACAGTAAATGAGCTTCCTAGAATTATGGACTACAAGCATAACATCTGTAACATGTATGTCATTGCACATGTTGATCACGGTAAGGAAACTACTAAATTGCTCATTTTTTGGGACTCGAGAAGTACGCTTTGATGGTTATGAGTTTTATAGCTTTAAAAAAATAATATTTGTATATCAAGTTTACCTTGGTGTGAACTGAAGAAGTATAATCTTATTTTGGCTGATGTGTAATTTTATGTAAATTTTCTTGCGCTCATAGTCTTTTGATGCCATGCTATGATAAAATTGTCATTTTATTTTCTGATTTATCTTAGTGTCTGTAAAATCTCATCATGGAAAATATAAATAGTAGTGTCAATTTCTTCTTGTTCTCAGTCTTTATGATGCTCCTGCCCCTTTGGATGTTTTTGGAGCTCAATTATTGTATTGAGGGGCTGATTTTACAGTTGAAATTATGTTACATTTGAAGAGTACTTGCTATGTCGTTCAACCTTTTCCCTTGCTGTGATGTTCTGTTTTACTGCAGTTTAGTTGCTTTTACTAATTTTTTCCCTCTCCTATCAGGGAAGTCCACCCTCACTGATTCACTTGTGGCTGCTGTTGGTATCGTTGCTCAAGAAGTAGCTAGTGATGTTCTGATGACAGATACCCATGCAGATGAAGCTTAGCATGGTATTACTAGATATTCCTTTTAAATAATTTTGATGTATTTTCCACTATGTGTGATGTTTCTAGGTTCCCTTCATGAAGTTGATGAAAAAGAAAATGAAGATGATGTGGGTAATGATGTTTTTATTTGTGATTGGATGACCAATTTTAGACATTTGTACATAATAGAAAATTTAGGTTTATGATTATTGTATTGAAAAACAACTTGTGTTTTTCATGTTAGGTAAAATTCTTATGTCATCAATGTTTTAGTTGTTTTAGAAATATAAAATTCATTTTTTAGCTAATTTTTTGTGGTATTATTTTTTTTTTTATGTAATAGTGTTGTGATTTGTAATATATATATTTTTTTTTAATATAGACATGAGAAACTATCACGGTTTTTAAGTGCGATAGAAAATAGGTTAAACTGAGATAAATAGTCCAAATAATCATGTTTTTATTTAATTTCATCACATATATTTGATCTTTTAATCACATTTGAAAACTGAGATTATATAGATTATTCATCTCGGTTTTTAACTATGATAACAAGTCTTACCATCTCGATTTTTAAATGTGATAAAAAAATCTACTTTTAATCACACCGTATACTATCACGGTTTGGTTTGGGATGAAAAACAGTGATAAAAAGGCTTTTTTCTAGTAGTGACTACTCGTTGTGTTATATTTTAATTCAAAATTTAAATAAAATCATATGAGCTCTATTACGCCATGTCATCCACGTTGTGGTCCAAAGAAATTCAAAATTATACTTTTCAAAAATAACAATAAAATGTAATATATTGCTCCTCGCATTCTAAAGCGGATTAAAGAATATGATGAAAAATTGTCAAGTGCTACATGTTCATTATTTCTTATAATCACAATAAAATGAAATTAAACAATAATTTAAAGCATACATGATTATTAGGACAAAACAATAAAGAACGGTAATCGAAAGCTTACCTATCTCGGCCTTCGCAGAAGATTGAATCTGTCGCAGCGGATTACTATCTAGATCTTCCTCCCTATGATCTAGATTATTGTGGTGGCCTCTCTCAAAGGGAAGAAACCCCGTAATCTAAATTAGGGAGGGGACTTACTTATATGTACTAAGGTTTCTTGTTAGGCCCTCCCATAACAGGCTTTAACGAAACCCTAAACCTACACTTGCCACTTAACTGGGCTTCTACATAAAAGACGTCACATCCCAAATCAAAATATGATCACTGATTATTTGGACTACTTAAATAATAGACTATCCATTAACCCGTTTTTGTAAATCAATTAATTCAATTAATGTTAGCCCATAAAATATTCCAACATTCTCCCACTTGGGCTATATTAATTGAATAAATTTAATTTTAAAAATAAGACTCTCGGGTTAATAATAGAAAATTTTATTTTTTGTGGGGCCACACCTTTTGTTTAAATAAATGATAGTCTATAAGTAATATCTTGATAAACTTATCCAGTCCAACATGATCTTAATATTGGATTATGATAGTTTATATATTAATCTCAACAAATATAAGACTTTCATATTTACAAATACTTATAATCATATCGATATTAATCGTAAGCCCAGTAGTGTAATAAGAAATTAATGCCAACATGTGATCATTATCAATATGTATTGTTCTTATTAGTCCTCATTACAATTTCTCAACAAAATGAAATTGTAATTGCAATTTCTCAACAAAATGAAACTGTTGCAATTTCTTAACAAAAGGAAATTGTTAATTGCAGTTTCTCAACAAAATGAAACTGCTGCAATTTCTCCACAATATAAAATAGCTAATTGCAGTTTCTCAACAAAATGAAACTGCTGCAATTTCTCAACAAAATAAAATTGTTAATTGCAGTTTCTCAACAAAATGAAACTGCTGCAATTTCACCACAATATGAAATTGCTAATTGCAGTTTCTCAAGAAAATGAAACTGCTGCAATTTCTCAACAAAATGAAATTGTTAATTGCAGTTTCTCAACAAAATGAACTGCTGCAATTTCTCCACAAAATGAAATTGCTAATTGCAATTTCTCAACAAAATGAAACTGTTGCAATTTCTCAACAATATAAAATTGCTTGATTTTGACAAGTTATTTGTCACTAACAATATATCACGTGATTAGTGACAATCAAAAGTATGCAACTGTAATTCTTAAAGCACAATATCTTAAGATACCATATTGTATAATCAATTCAAATAATATGATATGCGACAATATAATACGCAATAATGATGATCATCAAATAGATTTTAATTTTGTAAAATGCATAACAATAGTGGTCACAATGTAATCATCGAAATAAAAGAGAAATATAAAAACTCTCACTAAACCAGATAATCAAAATACTCAATGACACCCATATTCACAACATGTTTCTTAGTTTCTATAGGTCTTAAACCTTAGTTTAGTATAATCGATTCAAATAATATAATACGCAACAATACAATATGCAATAATGATAATCATAAATTAGAATTCAATGTTGCAAAACGCATAACAATAGTTGTCACAACGTAACATAGAATTAAAGAAAAATATAAGAAAACTCCCACTAAATTAGATAATCAAAATACTCAAATAAGTATAAGCGACACAATATAAGAATTAATTGCATCATCATAAACTCTCATTTGGGCAGAGTCTACAATAAACAATTATTCTTTAAGCATGAAGATCAACAAAATAATAAAAACTTTGTAGCAATAGTGATCAATGCTTACATGACACAATCATCGAAATACAGAAGATTACAAAGTTTTTCATTAAATCAAGGAACTAATTTAGAATTTCATTATGGTGTTTTTGTTGTTCACAACAAAAATAAATTGCTTTCACAAAAAAATTGCAACTAGATCAATTATAGGCAATGGGGCAAAATGCTCAATTAAATATAGGCAATACAAAATAATAATCAATTTTATTATTATAAACTCTCATTTGGGCAGAGTCTATAATAAACAATTATTCTTTAATCACGAGAATCAACAAAATATTTTTTTTTTTACAGATTTAAAAATTCATTCCCTTTGAGTAGATTGACTTTCAAATCTATATATTTCCTTCAAAATATAATGAAACAAATAATTTCAAAATTCATTCCCTTTGGGCAAACAAATTTATAAAATCATTTATTTCACATAATATTCCCATGCACTTAAATTAATTTGTATAATAACCCTTTTTGGGCAGGTGAATGCACAAATTAATCTGAAAATTTCTCATCAACAAAATAGGAACTCAAAAACTTGCAAACTATGTTGATTAAATCAATTTGGTAAAATAACCTCAACAATTCACAAGCAAACGTTCCAAATTGAAAAATATTAAGTTATATTGCCTAATAATGAAATTAATCTGCACAATAACACCCTTTGGGCAGGTGAATGCATAAATTAATCTAATTTTTTTTCCATCAACAGAATAGGAACTCGAAAACTTGCAAACTGTGTTGGTTAAATCACTTTGGTAAAATAATCTCAACAATTCACAAGTAAACGTTTTAAATTAAAAAAAATTAAATTATATTGCCCAACAGTTATATTGCCCAGCAATTAAATTAATCTACACAATAACCTTTTTTAGGCAGGTAAATGAACAAATTAATCTAAAAAAAAAAATCATCAACAAAATAGGAACTCGAAAACTCACAAATTATGTTGGTTAAATCACTTTGGTAAAATAAACTCAACAATTCACAAGCAAATGTTCCAAATTGGGAAAATTAAATAATATTGTCATACAATTAAATTAATCTGCACAATAACCCCCTTTGGGCAGATGAATATACAAATTAATCTAAAAAAATTCCCATCAACAAAATAGAAGCTCGAAAACTTGAAAATTATGTTGGTTAAATCACTTTGGTAAAATAACCTCAACAATTCTCAAGCAACCATTCCAAAATGGGAAAATTAAACAATATTGTCTAATAATTAAATTAATCTGCACAATAACCCCCTTTGGGCAGGTGAATATACAAATTAATCTAAAAAATTTCCCATCAACAAAATAGAAGCTCGAAAACTTGAAAATTATGTTTGTTAAATCACTTTGATAAAATAACCTCAACAATTCTCAAGCAACCATTCCAAAATGGGAAAATTAAACAATATTGTCCAATAATTAAATTAATCTGTACAATAACCCCTTTAAGCAGGTGAATACAAAAATTAATCTAAAAAAATTTCCATCAACAAAATAGAAACTCGAAAACTTTCAAATTATGTTGGTTAAATCACTTTAGTAAACTAAACTCAACAATTCACAAGCAACCATTCCAAAATGGAAAAATTAAACAATATTACCCAATAATTAAATTAATCTGCATAATAACCCCCTTTGGGCAAGTGAATGCACAAATTAATCTAAAAAAAATTTCATCAACAAAATAGGAACTCGAAAACTTACAAATTATGTTGGTTAAATCACTTTGATAAAATAATCTCAATAATTCACAAGTAACCATTCCAACATGAAAAAATTAAACAATATTGCCCAACAATTAATAGTGCATATTACCGACATATATGCATATGACCAAAATAAGATGAAATACATTATAAAATGTAATTTTAGTAATCAATGAGCAGTTATAGTTGCAAGAATTTGAACAACAATTTTACTTCACTTTGAAATTAATTATTAAATTAGTCTCTATATAGAATAAAAATAATTAAGGGCTTGAAAATTGTAAAACTATAATTAATCTTAATTAGTATTTTTATGGGCTCCTTAATATGAACCTCAAGGCCGAAAGTTGTAACTAAAAAAAAAATCTAGTTGGCTGAGATATTACATAGGCCCAAACACAAAATCAATATCTATATAATGAACTCAAACCTAGATCCCTATCAAGATATTTTAGTCATAGTGATAGTGTTTGCGATTCAAGGCCTTCTTATATGTTCATGAATAATTTATCCATATTAGTAATTTCACTAGGCTTGTTAATTAATAAATAATTAATAGCCCAATAGGCCCATCAGAGTATATGTATGACTCATTAAACACTTTAAGGCCCAGGCAATACAAGAAGAAATCCATACGAAATTGTACAAAAATAACTTAGTACTTTTCTTCTACTCCAAAACGCCAATATATTGCCCCAAACATAGCTCAAATTTGGAAAATGAAATATCTCATTTTCGTAATAATCAAATTAGTTATTAACATCATACTTAAACCACTAAAATCCTGAATACATATCATACACCTGATTATATACAACTACTTCTCAATAGTTCTCTCAATCATGTCACTCATCATGTAAGTATTGCACAAAGATAACAAATAGAAAGATAAGGAGTTGATCCAGTCTAGGATTCTTAACCATCAAATACATGAATAAAATAACCATATGAACAATAATCAAGACAACCAAATTTACATAACCCTTAAACTTTAGGGGTTAATTGTGTAATTAACCCTTCTTACTAGTTTCAGTTCATTGCACTTCCGAAAAAAACATATAAAGTTAATAAGACATTTTATACGTTTAAATTGAAATTACTTAGAATAAGTGAGATTCTAGTTAAATTTCTGGGGTACTTAATGTGAAAATCACTAACCCTAATTTCAATCCCCTTTGCCATACCACTTGAATGTTACCACCACCACGTTGCTACCATTCGACTCTATCAAATGAATGTCGACATTTTTTATCAAGGGCAAGGTGGAATTTTGACAAACTACTACGAACAGATATCCGGTGAAAACCCAACATCGACATGGAATTCAACACGACCAACATCAAACAAGAGTCTTAAAGTAGAAAACCCAATGGGTCTAACTCAATCTCAAAGAAAACCTTAGCTCAGGATTAAGTAACACAAGTGGTGTCGGATCCAACAAAGAATAATATCCCCAAAATAAAATAAACACACCATTTATAGCTCATTTTCTGAGTAATATGCAACAACCCAATCATCTAATCCGAACTAGGTCTACATCTTCATAATCAATTGAAGAGTACTTAAGATATGAAGAAGATTTTGGGATGCTTCTTCATGAGCCAAGATAATAAAACTCAAAGCATGAGTTGACTTTTTTGAGCCCTCATGTTGCTCTTTAAAATAACAGAGACAAACCCCCCTTTTACACGTATAATAACTTATTATCAGAATATATTTGAATAAATCAAATAATTAATTTTATGCCTAAATTAATTATTATCTTTATATCACAGCGGAATTAAAATAAATCTAAGTCCACACCCAAACAACAAAAATAAACAAATTAAGAAAGCAACACACCGGAGATTTATACTGGTTTATCAAGCTACTCTTGGCTAATCCAGTCCCCCGAGCTCCACAGAGGTCGCACCCACTAAAACCAAGATTCCTTTAAAGGTAGGAACCAAACTCGCACACTGATTATTTTACAGGCTCAGAATCAACCTTTATAATTTCCTTTTCTCAAGCTAAGGAATAACCTCTACTTTTTACAGGTTAAAGAATAACCTAATTCTTTTTAACACAAGGCTCAAGAATCACAACCTCACCAAAACACTCCAAATATCCTTTTACCCGGTAAGGATTGAACCGTTACAAAATCACTCAAAACAAAAACGTAATTTTTATTCAGGAAGAATCACTACCTTAATATCTTTACAGGAAGAGATTAAAACCCTACTACCCTTGATTAAATATCCCCAATGATATTTAATCCGTCACAACTCACCAATACAAAAATTGATAAGTAAATCTTACTTGGAGCTTCTACCACTCCAGATAAATAAAAACTCAATCAATATCCCAACTAGTGATATAAATATGTGAGATGCAAAAATATGATTTTAACAAGATATGGGTAGCAAATTGGAGCACGTAATCAGATTCAAGAAATTGTTTGAAAAAATATTTTCTTCAAAAATCAAAAACAATTTCTAAGATCAATTTCCAAATATAAAATAATAAACAAGCAATAATCAGTATGGAAAGATCTTACCCGGAATCCACAATATTAATGATTAGAACAATGTAGCTTCAATTCCGATATCAACAAATATTTATCACAGTTGATTATTAGAATTACTCTTAGAACAACTCTCAAATGACTTAGAATGATAACTTTTATAAAAGCTCTCTCAAAATGATATAAAGTGATTATCTTTCTTATAATGATTAGCTTTACTTAGAAAATTCGCAGGTCTATATAAAGGCATATGTAATCAGCCTCCTAACGGCTAGTTTACAAGTGTCATAACAATAAAATACTCTTATAGACCCCTTATAACATAAGGACTTCATTTAGGTTTAATTTCACTTAATAACAACTTTTAAAACTCTCAATTAAATCCACAAAGTATGTCTTAATCAAAATAAATAAATGTAGAATCCATTTTAATTACCAAATTGAGAAACATTAATATTTAATGAACCATATTGAAATGATTTAATTAGTATATGAACTATATCTTAAATATAGAGAATATCCCTTAAATCTCTCTCAAATCCTAATGAAAAATGGCTACTTTTGGATTTAAAATCAGATCAAACAATATCCTGAACCAGCATATTTAGTCGACTGCCCAACGCCACTTGCAACCAAACCATCGCCGCAGCGAGCATAGGTCGATCGCTCGATCGACTCGCATATTCAGAGAGTTTGTCATACTTCCACCGGTCGACTCGCAGATTCAGAGAGTTCAGATGTTTTCATAGGTCGACCAGTCAGTTGACTCTTCAATTCAGGATGTTTTATCTTTCTTCTCTGGTCGACTCCTCAGTCGACTGCCTCCTTCTGAATCACTTTCTCTGATCTCATTTTTAACCTACTTTCTTTTACGATTTCGCCCCTTTATCTATTTTTATATTTAAATAAGCTCCACTAATATTCTTATATTCCCTTTTAGTTATTCAAAAATATTTATTTTTAATTCACATAGGAGCAAATAAATATACTTAGCAAAAACACACATAAAAGATAAGATTCATTTTGTGTCATGTGTGTGTTCCTAAATGGGATATTAAGAGTTAATATATACCTGTGTTGTTTTTCCTAATTTCTTCAATCTCTTAATACTTCTTCATCATCTTGATATCTTCATTAAGCATCCATTCCATTTGACATATTCATTTAACATCCATTCAATTTGACATCTTCATTACAGGAACTTTAAACCACTGAAACACCTAATCAAATATTAGTTCCACCAAAACATCAATATTTAATTATTCATCAAAATCTTGGGATCAACACTATCCAATTTACAATTAATAAGAACTACTCAAGTAGCATGGAGTTTATTGTATATAAATAGTAATAAAGCAAGAGGGTGTATGAAAAACAACGTCAAATTTCCTTTACAATTTCCATTATCAGAAATCAATTCAATTATCTATAATGAGGTAACAATTAAAATAAAGTGCAATTTATCCACCTTCTACTGGAGGATCAACACTAATCAATAGTCAATAGCTATATATTCATAAGTTAAGGCAACAAAACAACTTCTTCAAATATATCAATATGTTGACTTACTAATGCCCAATTTTTAGCAGACGGTCGCATTTCATATTCCTCCATTTAACTATCAGGTTTGTAGTAATAGAATATGGTAGTAGAATGTAACTACATCATATATTCCACTATCACAATCTCTAAATGTAATAAGTATTAAATGGAACAACTTGAAATATAACTAAATGAAATTAGAGAGTAAGTCAAAAGAATCGCAATGTTACAATGTACTTAAATTATGATACCATAATTTTTCTTCGTATATATTTGAAAATTAAATATGACAATCAGAAATTATAATTGATTATTAAAAAATAATTGAATCATAACTGCTAAAATAATCCACAAAATAAAAAATTGATATGCTCCAAGTGATATCAAGAAATCATGATTCGAAAAATTAGGCAATTCATGATCAATCACAAAATAGAACTCCAATTCAATGGCATGATTGTTTACTATCTCACTTTTATTTCATATTAACCAAAAGGAAAAATGCTAAATGATCTATAGAAAAGCCAAGAACAGCAGATTTGGAAAGTTGAAAAATAATAAGATATTCCGAGAAAAGTTCAGTGATGAATCAAACCACCATAGACAAGCTAAAATCACAAGGATGAAATTAAAATCCAAATCGGTAGCAATAGATCTGCACAAAATAATTTATCAAACATGTTTCTATTTCTGGAATACTCCATAACAGAAACATAATTCACATCCCATCTCATACCAGATTATTGGAAGTTCTCATATCATACTCTATTCAACCCAAAATCTAAAAAATTGGAACAATTGAAACTATTAAACTAGTTTTTCGTGATTTAAAATTAATTAAGAGAGTACACATCAATAAATCTTAACCTAGGGAGAGTGAATACTGCAATCTTGTTCCAAATCATCCAATATAATTTTTGTAAAATTTTCAATAAAAAATCATGCCTAAAAATAATTTGAAGCTAATTAAATCACATAATAAGTAATAATTAACTAAAAAATATTTTTAATTCTCCAAAAATAAAATAAATTTTACAAAAAATTAGAGGGCATGAAAACAAGTACACAGGAAAAAACGAGACCCAAAACAGATCCCGTATACACTCTCACGCACTATTAATTAATTCCCAACAATTCAGTTTAGTTGATAATTTTAGGCCCAATAGGAAATAATTCTAGCAGACTTCTTAATAAATAAACAACGGCCCAATATGCCCAAAGTTAATTCTAGTCAAACTTTAGGGTATTATACGTTTAAAATTGAAACGGATTGGATCAAAGTGAGATTCTAATAAAACTAATGGGGTATAAAGTGTCAAAACCCCAATAATTTTAAGAGCAAATTTCTAGGATTACCTTTTAGAAACCCAACACCACTTCCCGAAAGATGTTATATGTCTAAATTGAAACTATTTGGATTAAAGTGAGATGCAAATAAAACTTTTAGGGTGTAAAGTGTCCAAACCCCAATAATTTTAAGGGCAAATATCAGGGAATTAACAAGGTCTCACCCTAAACCCTAGCGCCACTTCTTACAAAATTGAAAACTCTATTTCCACTCCTGCCACCAATGACAACCCCGACGGTGGCAGCCTCCTAAGAACCTCCCATAGTAAACTCACTGGCAACTTACCAATCCTTGAATCCAATCCTACTTGCGATGAAACATAGCCATCGTCGTCATCAGATTCAGTCAAATTCGTACCATCGAAATCAAGTGCTTTCTTGGAGCACGGTTGTTTAGCCATTTGATGATCTGGACGAATGACGGAGAGAGGGGACGGCGAGTGTACTGCGTCGGCCCACAGTACATTCAAATTGGCGGGTGTGCTGTCAACCATCGTTTGAAAGTTACAGGACTGGCCCTTCAATTGCAGCTTCATAGCACAAGCCCACATGTGCATACCCAATGTTTCAAACCTAATCATAGTACATATTCCTATGATACAACTTGTAGCAGGTTTTTACAAGATCTCATAAAGTAGTGGCTTTCCCATCTATAAATATGAATTCTCTAGATGTTTTAACTAAACAGTTAACCTCAATATCACAATTCATAGAAGAAAGAAAATTTCACAACGATCATAATTACATGCTATCAAAAGAATCACGATTTGAACACCTCGGATCCTATGTAACCACTGGCGACCGAAAATAAAAGAAAAGTTATTTTCAATTTCTAATTGTAGATCCTAAATCATGTATGTTGGCTCCGATACCACATGTTGATTATTTCTTATAATCACAATAAAATGAAATTAAACAATAATTTAAAGCATACATGATTATTAGGACACAATAATGAAGAACAATAATCTAAAGCACACCTGTCTCGGCCATTGCAGGAGATTGAATCTGTCGCAGTGGATTACTAACTGGATCTTCCTCCTTATGATCCAAATTATTGTGGTGACGGCTCTCAATGGGAAGAAACCCCGTAATCTACATAAAAGACGCCGCAACCCAAATCAAAATATGATCACTGATTATTTGAGCTACTTAAATAATAGACTATCCATTTTGTAAAACAATTAACTCAATTAGTGTTAACCCATAAAATATTCCAACACTACAGTGGCTACTTGTATTACTTTTCTACTTAAACAATGTGAAAGTAATATAAAAAATGGTGCATGACAGCTTATGAACATCTCAGTATGGCCCAAATGAATTTAAAATAAAAAATTAAAAAATATATAAGCCAGTACTAGGATTTGAATCCGGATTCAAGTACAAATTCATGATTTGCCAAGTGTCACAACGACTCTTGGTAAATGTTGTTTTATTTAAATAATATTGGAAGGGATGGATAACATTGTATGAACACCTCATTATTAACCAAATCGATTTACAACAAAAACAATAACAAATAAAAACAATATAATATATCGCAGTCAGGACATGAACCTAGATTAAAGAACATACTCATGATTTTCAAGCTTTATCGTGGATTGTAGCACTTTTTTATTTTTTATTTTTGTAATAAAATTGAAATTAATGTATAAGTGGTTGATGAACCCATATGCTTGCCTCCTTGTGTCCCAAAACAATTTAGAATTAAAATTTTCAAAATTAAAAAATAAGCTAATATACCACGATTATGATTGAAACGTGAATTCAAAAACACAATCATGATTTTCGAAACGCTACAACCACTCTTCGTATTATATGTTATTTTAAAATTTAAATAATATCATACAGGCTCTATGACATCATGTCATCCACGTTGCAGTCCGAAGAAACATAAAATTATACTATTCAAAAATAAAAATAATATAGTAATATACTGCTGCTGAATTTGAACCTTGATTCAAGAATATGATGAAGAATTCCCAAGTGCTACCGCTTCTATTTGTGACACTTTTATATTTAAACAAAATGAAAATAATATCAAAAGAGGTTTGTGATAGCTTATGAACAACTCATTGTGGCCCGAACCAATTTAGAACAAAAATAAAAAAATATATAAGCTGCTGCTAGGATTTAAACCTGGATTCAACTACAAATTCATGAATTGCCAAGTGCTACAATGACTCTCGGTAAATATTTTTTACTTAAGATGGGAAAAAAAAATAGTGTACTAAACCTAGGATATGAACCTGGATTAAAGAAAAAACCCATGATTTTCAAATTCTACCACAGAAATTGGAAATTTTTATTGTGTAAAAAAATTGAAAATAATGTATGACTGGTTGTGTTCCCATATGCTCGCCTCCTTGTGACCCAAACCTATTTGATATTAAAAATTCCAAAATTAAAAAAGAAACTAATATACCATAACTATTATTTAAACGTGGTTTCAAAAACACAATCACAATTTTCGAATCGCTACAACTAGTAGTTGTATTATATTTTATTTCAAAATTTAAATAAAATCATATGAACTCTATTACACCATGTCATCCATATTGTGGTCCGAAGAAATTCAAAATTATACTTTTCAAAAACGACAATAATAACATAATATACCTCTATCAGGATTTGAACCTGTATTCAAGAATTTGATGAAGAATTGCCAAGTGCTACGACGGCTATTTGTGATACTTTTCCATTTAAATAATGTGAAACTAATATAGAAAGGGTAGCATGAGAGCTTATGAACACCTCATTGAGGCCTGAACCGATTTATTATAAAAAATTAAAAAAAATATATACAGCTGACAGGATTTTAACAGAGATCCAAGTACGAATTCATGAATTTCCAAGCCCTACAACAACACTTGGTAAATATTTTTTATTTAACAAATATGAAAATAATATATGAAGGGAGGGATAACATCATATGAACACCTCATTATTAACCTAACTGAATTACAATGAGAAAAATAAAAATTAAAGAAGTAATATACCGCAGCTAGGGCATAAATCTGAATTAAAGAAGATACTTGTGATTTTCAAGCTCTACCGTGGATCATGGCGATTTTTTTGTGTAAACAAATTGGAAAAAAACATGAAACTAGTTGTAAGACCTTGTATGCTCGCCTCCTTCTGCCCCAAACTAATTTTGATTTAAAAATTTCAAAATTAAAAAATAAACTAATATACCACGATTGTGATTTAAACGTTGATTCGAAAACTCAATCATGATTTTGGAAAAACTACAACCACTCTTTGTATTATATTTTATTTCAAAATTTTAATAATACCATATGGGCTCGATGATGCCATGTCATCTATGTTTTGGCCCGAAGAAACTTAAAATTATACTGTTAAAAAAGAACAATAACAATGTAATATACCGTTGCTTGGATTCGAACCTTGATTCAAGAATGTGATGAAGAATTCCCAAGTGCTCCAACAACTATTTGTGATATGCTTCTATTCAAACATTTTGAAAATAATATTGAAAGGGGTGCATGACAGCTTATGACCACCTCATTGTGGCTCGAACCGATTTAGAATAAAAAATTAAAAATATATAAGCCGCTACCAGGATTTAAACCTGGATTAAACTACAAATTTATGAATTTCCAAGTGCTACAACGACTCTTGGTAAATATTTTTTATTTAAAAAATTTGAAAATAAAATATGAAGGGTGGATGACATCATATGAACACCTTATTACTAACCTAACCGACTCACAATGACAAAAAATAAAAAAATAGAAAAAAAGAATATACCGTAGCTATGACATAAACCTGGATTAAAGAAAATACTCGTGATTTTCAAACTCTACCCTGTATCGTGGTGTTGGGATTTAATCCCTATTGATCTAAACCTATAACACTTAACACAACATATCGAATCATCAAAAGTTTTATATTAAGACATAAGTTTGCGTACCTGGATCCATTATGATCAATTGACTACTAATGCAAAAATTTACAACAATTGATCACGAGAAAGACACGGATTGAGCTAGTACATGGTCTTCCTCAGCCAAATCTCTGGAGTTCCTCAATGGGATTTGCGATTCAATTTCAAATGGGGAAAAGATAGCCGTCAAGATGATTTGGTATATTTATGGACCATAACCCTAATATTATATATTTATATGGTGTGATTAGGGTTCCCATAATCTCCTAATCACCCCAACAGTTTCCAGTATCTACTCATTTAACCCACATTCTTTTGAGTAGTCTATGAGCTTAGACAAATTAATTAGATCACTTAATTTTATCCCATTAAATTTAAATAGAAAATAAAATTGCGTTAATAATATGGTTCCCAAAATTAGATAAGGAAATAAAATTTCCTAACAATCTCCCACTTGGGCTATATATTATCCTTGAAAAATTATATCACAAAATTTCTTAAGCGCGCATCCGTATGCTATTTATCCTTAGACTTCTCCTTAAATAATCTAGTCCAGACCATATACTAGCAATGGAATTACCGTAACTTATATCATAATACAGTCGTGACTAAACCACGATAATCACCATAACAATACACTCAATGACATAGATCAAATGTGGATGAGTAGCATAGAAATTACATGCAATGTGATCTCAGACATGCCTATTTCCAACTAGTACAACTTTAGTCTTTAATGAGATCAATCCTTAGTCTTTCTATCTTTATGTTATACCACAATTAGAAAGAATTCATTCAAAGTAAATAAAATTTAATCCATTAACTTTGTTCTGGAGAAATCAAATATACGTATCTAATAAAAGATCATTCAACAAACACAAACTCCCACTAAACCAGCACATCATCAGATAAAATCACACCCATACGAGCAGTGTGCTCATGAAATGCCTTAGGTGGCAAACCTTTAGTGAGCAGATCCGCAATCATGGAGTTTGTTCCCATATGTTCTATAGACACTACCCTACTCTGAATTCTATCTTTAACAATTAGAAACTTGATCGGAATCAGAATACCCAATGATCTCCAAATGATCTATCTTCCGATAAGTGAGCATGTAATACTTTGTTTTCTGTAAATACCATATAACTCGTTTAGCTGGTTTTCAACGATCCATTCCAGGGTTACATAAGTATCTGCCAACATTTCAAATATGAACACTAAATTCGGACACGTACATACTTGATCATACACAAGACTCCCTACTACCGGCGCATAGGGAATCTTTTTCATCTCTTTCTTTTTCAATCTCATTCTTGGGGCTTTGTATAAGACTAGACTTGTCTCCTTTAGTGACAAGTGTATTTCCTAGTTTACTGTATTTCATGTCGAATCTACTCAGAACCTTATCTATATAGATCTTTTAGGACAACCCAAGGATACCTCGAGAATGATCTCTCAGTATATAGATACCTAATACAAAAATGGCGTCACCAAGATCTTTCATCTCGAATTTCTTTATTAGAAATTGATTGGCTTCGTGTAATAATCCTATATCACTACTAGAGAGCAGAATATCATCGACATATAATATTAGGAAGATATATTTACTCCCACTGAACTTGTGATATACACAATCATCAATGACATTCACCTCAAAACTGTATAAAGTGATGACTGGATGAAACTTGTGATACCATTAACGGGAAGCTTGTTTGAGACCATAGATGAATTTCTTCAGCTTGCAAACCATAGACTTTTGATTACCTGATACAAAGTTTTCTCGCTGTACAGTATATATCGTTTTGTCAATGTCTCCATTGAGAAACGCAGTCTTGACATCCATCTGATGTAGCTTTAGATAAAAATGAGCCACTAGTGCCATTTAGTTCAACAAGAGTCTGTCAAAGACACCAGAGATAAAGTCTCTTTATATTCTATGACTTCATTTTGAGTAAAGCCTTTGGCGACTAAACAAGCTTTATATTTCTTGATGTTACCCTTCGAATCCTTTTTTGGTTTAAATATCCATATACAACCAATGGGCTTCGCACCTTCAGGTAACTGGAGGAGATCCCAAACATTATTGTCTTTCATAGACTTCAACTCATTTTTCATGGTATCGATCCAATTTTGAGAGTTAGAATTGCGCATGGCTTGACAGAAAGTGATTGGGTCATCCTTTGTTAAACCAACGTCATCCTCATGTTTTTAGAGAAAGACGACATAGTCATCCGAAATTGCACTTCTTCTCTCCCCAGTAGATATCCTTAATGGCAATTATTGAGGTTGTTGAGTTTGTTCTGTAGGTTATGTTTGAGGAAGAATATCATTGTTTTCTTGTTTTGGAATAATGTCGAGAATAGGAGCTTGAAACTGAACATTGTTAACTAGAGCCAAAATTGTGTCTTGAATAGTAATAGGTATAGAGACCTAATCACCATCAATAGTAGACTTCTTCAAAGACAACATTCCTTATGTTTCCTTCCCCCTCAAACTCAACATCCTCCAGGAATCTCTCATTTCTCGTTTTAAGTAAGGATCTTGATGTGGAATTGTAAAACTTAAATCTTCTTGATCGTTTAGTGTACCTAGCAAAACAACAGCTAACTATTCTTGAGTTCAATTTACATTTATTTGGCTTGCAAGGGCTTGCCTCAGCTAGAAAACCCCAAACATATAAATGCCTTAGGTTTTATGCCTAACCACAATTCATAAGGGGTTTAGTCACCGCTTTATTTGCTACCCTGTTCAGAATATATGCTGCAGTTTTAAGTGCTTCTCCCTAGAGTGATTTTGGTAAAGAAGAATGAATTGTCGTACTTCTTACCATGTCCTTAAGCATTCTATTTTGTCTCTCAGCAACACAGTTCATGTCAGGTTTGCCTGACATGGTGTACTGTGGGGAAATTCGACATTTCTCTAGGAATTTAGCAAAGGGTCTTGGACATTGTTTTCTTGATCTGTCAAATCTCCCATAATATTCACCACTATGGTCTGATTTGATAGTCTTAATTTTTTTTCCAAGTTGAAGTTCAACTTCAACTTTTAATGACTTAAGTACGTCTAAGGATTGATATTTTCCATGAATTAAATATAGGTACCCATAATGAGACTAGTCGTCTATGAATGTAATAAAATATTGTTGTCCTTTCCAAGATGCCATAGAGAATGGTCCATAGTACGTATTAGTTCTAAGACACTGGAACTCCTATTAGCACCCAATTTCCTTATGTTTGTCTATTTCCTCTTTACTCATTCAATACAAACTTTGAAATTTGTTAAATCAAGGGAATCAAGAATTCTATCAAAAACAAGCATCTCTATTCTCTGTTTAGATATATGTCCTAGATGCTAGTGCCAAAGTATAGCAGAATTCTCATTAGCTAATTTACGTTTTATACCACAATTAGTTATTTGCAAGGTTTCCTTATGTGAAGCAATAGTATCAAACAACTATAGACTGTCAATTAAAGAATCAGTTGCAATAATATTTGAATCTAAAAAAAGACTGAGGTTATTATTTCTAAATGAACAAGAAAAATCAAATTTGTCTAAAGTAGAGATAGAAATCAAATATTGTCTAAATGACGTTATTATATATCTATTTCCTATCCAAAAAGTAACCAGTCTTTAAGGATAGTCTAAAAGTCCCTATTAGCTCAATAACAAATGTTTTCCCACTGCCCACATAAATGCATCTTTCAGCATCATTTAGCTTTCGACTCTATAGGCAACCCTACATAGGTACACTTAAATATTAGTAGTAGCACCAGAAACTACCCACCAAGTGTAACTAGGTACAAAAGCTAAATTAACCTCAGAAAAAACTAGAGTGAGAAGCATACTCTTTTTTATAAGCAATGCGGCATACTTTGAACACTGTATTTTTATATGTCTTACATTCTTGTAGAAGAAACAGGTAAAATCTTGATCTTGATTCTCTTGCAATTTTGACTGTTGTGTTCCAAATGCAGCTTCCTGCCTTTATCTCTTTGTCGTTTCTTACCCTTAGAGGTAGTGGCTAAGTGAGCATTTTTTCTGTCCTTTCTCGCTTAATTCTTCTTTTATTCTTGCACACAGTCAAATATGAGATCATTAAGAGTCCATTTATCCTTTCGAGTATTATAACTCACTGTAAACTAACGGTATTGTATAGGAAGAGAAATGAGTTCTAACTGTACATTCAAGTCCTTAGACAACTTTAGCTTTAGTGCCTATAGTTCCAAAATGACATTGGACATTTCCATAAGGTACTCCCTTACGTTTCCTTTGTCTTTATACTTTATTGAGACAAGATTAGCTAAAAGCGTACTTGTCTGTGCCTTTTCATTTTTTACAAAACATTTTTCTATTTCCTTGGGGAATGTCTCAGCAGTTACCTCATTGGATATATTGCCTCTGAATGTTTTCCGAATGCTACATTGGATCGTCATAAGAGTTATATGATTAGAATTGTCTTACCTCTCATATTCTCTTTTAGCCTCATGAGAACTTTATTTAGTGAGAGGTGAAGGTTATTCTTTCCTCAGCGCAAAGTCAAGATCCACGCAGTCGAGAACAATTGAAATGTTCTCTCTTTAATCCTTAAGGTTCATGCCGTTAAGGACTGGAATGGAATTTATGTTAGCAGTAACTAAACAAAAAATAAAATAAACAAGCACACATACAAGCATGTCATAAAATAATAAAACAAGATATGAATCATTAATCCAAATTTGGGGACTCATCTCAAGATACCTAGCACAACATTAATTCCTAGTCTTTGGACAAAGAAAATAACTGTAATTGGTACTCTCCGCGTAGGAATGAAATGTTGATAATAGGTCATGTCAAACAATAAGTCTTTCTTTGGACCAACTTATTTTTCACATGGAAACTTGATAATCATCACACATTTATTCCCACAAATATGTTTATTATTTTGCCAAACAACAACCTTCCTTTAGGCAGATTATTGATTGCATAGATAATAACTATACTAATGCCAAAACAATATCTATTGTTTAGTTAAATGACAACCTTCCTTTAGGCCGGTTACCGTTCGCATAAACAACAAACATGAATGTTTATTATTCTGCCAAACAATAGTCTTTCTTTGGGCCAGCTATTGCGTGCATAAATAATAATCATTTATATCTCAATACCCCAAAATAAAATAAACTATACAACAGAAATTACTTTGGTAACATATTGTTTAATTTTAATTTATTTCAAAATATAAAATTATGTTAATCGACCATCCTTACGGTCCATTGATTGAATGTTATGTAACGAGTTAAAGTTTCCGACGTTAGGGTATTCAATTAGTCGACTGGTCTTTAAAATTCAACTGACCAAACCTGTCCATAAGCCGTCGGTTGACTGACCATGAAGGACCAATAAACCAATCAGTCATCCTAGGAAACAATTGGATACTGAATCAGTCGGTCGACCGAATTGGGTAATGTGAGCATCTTGTATTGATCGATTGACCGACCATAAAGGGTCGATTGACCAATCGATCAGAATCCCAAATCGGCATCCTAAATCAGTCGGTCGACCAACCGTGAAAATGTCAATTGACCAATCAATCCAGAGCCAAAAATGCCCATTTACTGAATCAATTGACTGATTCCTAAGAATCGGTTGACCAATTCAACCTTAATTCAACCATATCGTATTTCAATCCCCATCTTGACCATAATTAAATCCAATTGTAGAAAATCTAAAAACATTAAAGTTGTAGATCTCATTTTTATATTTTCACTGAATTTTGAATCACCTTAATCGGAGTTTGTATAAGAAAGTTATGGTTAAAAAATGAACACCTATCAAAACTGTCTAAACCTTCTCTGCACCGGTCGGTTGACCAACCAAGAAGGGTCAATTGATTGACTTGTTCAGATCTGGTTCGGATCTTCTATTTGTACAGTGAAAGCACCCCAAAAAAATTCAAAAAATGGGATTTTTCTTTTTTTAGATTCGTAATAATTAGCAAGAAATCAAATAAATCATGCAAAACACATAAAAACCTTAATGTTCTCTCCTACTATTTTCTAAAATAAGCAAACTTTAATCGAGAAAACATAAACCCTAAAATTCTACAAACTGGAAAAACTCAAGAACCCAAATGATTAAACATGAAATAGGTTTTGATACCACTTGTTAGGATTTAATCCTTATAGATCTAAATCTATAACACTTAACACAACATGTCGAATTATCAAAAGTTCTATATTACCACATAAGTTTGCGTACCTAGATCCATTACGATAAATTGACTACCGACGTAGAAATTTGCAACAATGGATCACAAGAAAGACACGGATTGAGTAGATACGTGGTATTCCTCAACCAAATCTCCAGAGTTCCTTAATGGGATTTGCGATTCACTTCCAGATAGGGAGAAGAGATCTGTCTAGATGATTTGGTATATTGAGGACCATAACCCTAATATTATGTATTTATATGGTGTGATTAGGGTTCCTATAATCCACTAATCACCCCAACAATTTTGGGTATCTACTCATTTAACACACATTCTTTTGAGTAGTCTATGGGTTTACCCAAATTAATTAGATCACGTAATTTTAGCCCATTAAATTTAAATAACAAATATAATTGTGTTAATAATATGTTGCTCAAAATTAGATTAGGAAATAAAATTTCCTAACACGTGGTGATTTATTTTTCTAAACAAATTGAAAATAATGTATGACTGGTTGTATGACCCCATATGCTTGCTTCTTTGCACTTATTTTATTTCAAAATTTAAATCATATCATATGAGCTCTATGACACCGTGTCATCCACATTGTGGTCCAAAAAAATTTAAAAATATATTTTAAAAAATGACAATAATAATATAATATACTATTGCATGGATTTAAATCTAGACTCAACAATATGATGAACAATTGCCAAATGCAACAGTGGTAATTTGTGATACGTTTTTTTTTTTTTTAAATAATGTGAAAATAATATAGAAAGGGTTGCCTAAGAGCTTATGAACACCTCATTGAAGCCCGAATTGATTCAGTACAAAAAATAAAAAAATATATATCCAGTTGCCAGAATTTTGACTGAGATCCAAGTACAAATTCTGGAATTTCCAAGCCCTACAACAGCTCTTGGTAAATATTTTTACTTAAAAAATATGAAAATAATATATGAAGGAATGGATAACATCATACGAACACCTCATTAATAACCTAACTGAATTACAATAATATATATATATATATATAAAATACAATAGCAAAGACATGAACCTAACTTAAAGAAGATACTCGTGATTTTCAACCTCTAATATGACACATGGAGATTTTTTTGTTTAAAAAAATTGAATAAAATAGTGAAACTCATTGTATGACACTGCGTGCTCGTGTCCTTGTGCCCCAAACCAATTTCAAATTAAAAATTTGAAAATTAAAAAATGAACTAATATACCAAGACTATGATTTAAATGTGGATTCAAAAACACAATCATGATTTTGGAAACGCTACAACCACTCTTTGTATTATAGTCTATTTTAAAATTTTAATAATACCAAATGAGCTCGGCGACGCCGTGTGTCACGGTCTTAGCTTGTCTAGTGCTTGTTCTCGCACATGGCCGCTTGTCCATAACCCTTTTCATTTGTTTTCTAGACTAGTTTAACTTAGATTAGCTTAGTTTAGTTTATTTCTTTCATTTCTTGTAGAAAGACACCATTATGACTCCTCGAGCATAATGATGTCTATTGTAGTCACTTATATTTTTTTACTTAAAGTACTATTTGGGAGGACATGCTCTTGAAGTCATTCAAGCCTTTCACACCTTGTAGCCTTTGATATTAATACAATTGTTGTTGTTATTGTAATTGTATTCTTCTCTACATTGCCGGCATGTGTTGTTGTAGGGAAACTCGTTGCTGTTGAAACCTGTTCCGCTATTTAAGATCCTCTGATCTTCAAACTTGCTACTAGGTGATCCCCTAGTTAGCGCCGCACGGTCCACTTTCTAGCCTCCAAAGGCTCAGCATCCACGTTGTGGCCCCAAGAAACTTAAAATTATGATGTTCAAAAATAACAATAGTAATGTAATATACTACTGCTTGGATTTGAACCTCGATTCAAGAATATGATGAAGAATTTCCAAATGCTACAACAACTATTTGTGATACTTTTCTATTTCGAAAATGTGAAAATAATATTGAAAATGGTGCATGAGAGCTTATGAAGACCTCATTGTGGCCCAAACCGATTCAGAATAAAATATATATATATATATATATATATATATATATATATATATATATATATATATACCGCTAGGACATGAACCTGAATTAAAGAGTATACTCGTGATTTTCATGCTCTACCATGGATCATGGAGATTTTTTTGTGTAAGAAAATTGAGAAAAACGTGAAACTGGTTGTAAGACCTCATATACTCGCCTCCTTGTGCCCCAAACTAATTCAGAATTAAAAATTTCAAAAATTAAGAAATAAACTAAGATACCACGACTGTGATTTAAATGTTGATTCAAAAACACAATCACGATTTTGAAAATGCTACAAGTTTTCTTTGTACTATATTTTATTTCAAAATTTAAATCCTATCATATGAGCTCTGTGGCACCATGTCATCCATGTTGAGGTCCGAAGAAATATAAAATTATACTGTTAAAAAATAACAATAATAATGTAATATACCGTTGCCTGGATTTAAACCTAGATTCAACAATTGCTAAAGAATTGCCAAGTGCTACAGCGGTAATTTGTGGTACTTTTCTATTTAAATAATGTGAAAATAATATAGATAGGGTTGCATGAGAGCTCATGAATACCTCATTGAGACCCGAACTGATTTCGTATAAAAAATAAAAAATTATATATACAACCGCCAGGATTTTACCCGAGATCCGAGTACAAAATCATGAATTGCCATGCCCTAAAACTGATCTTGGTAAATATTTTTTATATAAAAAATATGAAAATAATATATGAAGGGATGGATGACATCATATGAACACCTCATTATTAACCTAACCGATTTACAATGAAAAAATAAAAAATCAAAATATACCGCAACTAGGACATGAACCTGAATTAGAGAAGATACTCGTGATTTTCATGCTCTACCATGGATCAAGGCAATTTTTTTGTGCAAACAAATTGAGAAAATCGTGAAACTGGTTGTAAGACCCCATATGCCCACCTCCTTATGCCCCAAACCGATTTAGAAAAAATCTCAAAATCAAAAAATAAACTAATATACCACGACTGTGATTTAAACGTTGATTAAAAATACAATCACGATTTTGAAAACGCTACAACCCCTCTTTGTATTATATCTTATATCAAAATTTTAATAATATCATATGAGCTCGGTGACGCCGTGTCATCCACGTTTTGGCCCGAAGAAACTTAAAATTATACTCCTCAAAACTAACAATAATAATGTAATCTACCGCAGCTTGGATTTAAACCTCGATTCAACAATATGATGAAGAATTCCCGAGTGCTACAACAATGATTTGTAATACTTTTCAATTTAAACGTTGTGAAAATAATATCGAAACTGGTGCCTGACAACTCATGAACACCTCATTGTGGCCTGAACGAATTTAGAATAAAAAATTAAAAAATATATAAGCCGTTGCATTGATTTGAACCTGGATTCAATCATGAATTGCCAAGTGCTACAACGACTCTTGGTAAGTATTTTTTTAAAAATATTTTAAAATATTATATAAAGGGATGGACGACATTGTATGCACTTCCCATTATTAACCTAACCAACTTACTAAGAAAAAAAATAAAAAATAGTATACCACTGCTAGGACATGAACTTGAATCAAATAAAATACTCGTGATTTTAAAACTCTACCATGGATCATGGCAATTTTTTTCTTTTTTAAAAAAAAATGACAATAATGTGTGACTGGTTGTATAACCCCATATGCTTGCATCCTTGGGCACCAAAATAATTTAGAATTAAAATTTTCAAAATTAAAAATAAACTAATATGCCACAACTATGAACTAAACGTGAATTCAAATAAACAATCAATATTTTCAAACTGCTACGACTTCTCTCTGTACAATATTTTATTTCAAAATTTAAATCATATCATATGAGCTCTATGACATCGTGTCATCCACGTTGTGGTCCAAAGAAATTTAAAATTATACTTTTCAAAAATAACAATAATAATAATGTAATATACCGTTGCCTCAATTTAAACCTTGATTCAACAATATGATGAAGAATTGCCAAGTGCTACAACAGTAATTTGTGATACTTTTCTATTTAAATAATGTGAAAATAATATAGAAAGAAGCCGCATGAGAGTTTATGAACCCCTCATTGAGGCCCAAATTGATTTAGTATAAAAAATTAAAAAATATATATACAACTGCCAGGATTTTAGCCGAGATCTAAGTACAAATTCATGAATATCCAAGCCCTACAATGGCTCTTGGTAAAAAAAAAAAAAAATTAAAAATAGGATAATAATATATGAAGAGATGGATGACATCATATGAACACCTCATTATTAACCTAACCAAATTACAATGAAAAACAAAATTAAAAAAATAATATACCACAGCTAGGACAAGAACTGGAATTAAAGAGTATACTCGTGATTTTTATACTCTACCATGGATCATGGCGATTTTTTTGTGTAAGAAATTTGAGAAAAATGTGAAACTGATTGTAAGACCTCGTATGCTCACCTCCTTGTGCCCCAAACTGATTTAGAATTAAAAATTTCAAAATTAAGAAATAAACTAATATACCGCGACTGTGATTTAAACGTTGATTCAAAAACACAATCATGATTTTGGAAACTCTACAACCACTCTTTGTATTATCATTTATTTCAAAATCGTAATAAAATCATATGAGCTCGATGACACCGTGTCATCCACATTGGGGCCCGAAGAAACTTAAAATTGTACTATTCAAAAATCACAATAATAATGTATGAGCCCATATGCTTGCCACCTTATGCCCAAAAAATAATTTAGAATTAAAATTTTCAAAATTAAAAAATAAACTAATATGCCACGACTATGATTTGAATGTGAATTAAAAAACACAATCACAATTTTCGAACCACTACAACTTCTCTTTGTACTATATTTTATTTCGAAATTTAAATCATATCATATGAGCTCTATGACACCGTGTCATCCACATTTTGGTCCGAAGAAATTTGAATTTATACTTTTCAAAAAAAAAAAAAAACAATAATAATGTAATATACCGTTGCATGAATTTAAACCTAGATTCAACAACATGATGAAGAATTGCCAAGTGCTATAGTGGTAATTTGTGATACTTTTCTATTTAAATAATGTGAAAATAATATAGAAAGAATAATATAGAAAGGGCTGCATGAGAGCTTTTGAACCCCTCATTGAGGCCCAAACTAATTTAGTATAAAAAATTAAAAAATATAAATGCAGCTGCCCGGATTTTAGCTGATATCCAAGTACAAATTCATGAATATCCAAGCCTTACCATGGCTCTTGGTAAATATTTTTTATTTAAAAAATAGAAAAATAATATATGAAGGGATGGATGACATCATATGAACACCTTATTATTTACCTAACCAAATTATAATGAAAAGAAAATTATAAAAAATAATATACCGCAGCTAGGACAAGAACCAGAATTAAAGAGTATACTCGTGATTTTTATGCTCTACCATGGATCATGGCAATTTTTTTGTGTAAGAAAATTGAGAAAAACATGAAGCTGGCTGTAAGACCTCGTATGCTAGCCTCCTTGTGCCCCAAACGGATTTAGAATGAAAAATGTCAAAATTAAGAAATAAACTAATATACCACGACTGTGATTTAAACGTTGATTCAAAAACATAATCATGATTTTGGAAACTCTACAACCACTCTTTGCATTATCTTTTATTTCAAAATTGTAATAAAATCATATGAGCTCGGTGACGCCGTGTCATCCATGTTGTGGCCCGAAGAAACTTAAAATTGTACTATTCAAAAATCGCAATAATAATGTAATATACCGCTACTTGGATTTGAACCTCAATAAAAGAATATGATGAAGAATTCCCAAGTACTAGAACATCTATTTGTGATACTTTTCTATTTAAACAATGTGAAAATAATATTGATAGGGGTGCATAATAGCTTATGAACACCACATTGTTGTCCGAACCGATTTAGAATAAAAAATTAAAAAATATATAATCCGTTGCAAAGATGGGAAGAAGAGTGTCGTCAAGACGATTTGGTATATTGGGGACCGTAACTCAAATTTTTTGTATTTATATGGTGTGATTAGGGTTCCCATAATCCCGTAATCACGCCAACAATTTTCTATATCTACTCATTTAACCCACATTCTTTTGAGTAGTCTATGGGCTAACCCAAATTAATTAGATCACTTAATTTTAGCCCATTAAATTTAAATAGCAAATATAATTGCCTTAATATTATGTTGCCCAAAATCAGACTAGGAAGTAAAATTTCCTAACAAGTGGCGATTTTTTTTCTAAAAAAAAATTAAAATAATATATGACTAGTTGTATGACCCCATATGCTTGCCTCCTTGTTCCCTATTACAATTTAGAATTAAAATTTTCAAAATTAAAATATAAACTAATATACCACCACTATGATTTAAATGTGAATTCAAATACACAATTAATATTCTCAAATTTCTACAACTTCTCTTTGTACTATATTTTCTTTCAAAATTTAAATCATATCATATGAGCTCTATCACACCGTGTAATCCACGTTGTGGTCCAAAGAAATTTACAATTGCACTTTACAAAAATAACAATAATAATAATAATGTAATATACCATTGCCTGGATTTAAACCTGGATTCTACAATATGATGAAGACATGCCAAGTGCTCGGTAATTTGTGATACTTTTCCAATTAAATAATGTGAAAACAATATAGAAAGGGTTGCATAAGAGCTTATGAACACCTCATTGAGGCCCAAACCAATTTAGTATAAGCCAAGATTTTAACCGAGATCCAATTACAAATGATTTTGAACCTCCACCGTGATTAAAGAAGATACTCGTGATTTTGAACCTCCACCGTGGATCATGGAGATTTTTTTGTGTTAAAAAATGAAATAAAATTGTGAAACTAGTTGTATGACCCCGTGTGCTCACGTCCTTGTTCCCTAAACCAGTTTTGAATTAAAAATTTCAAAATAAAAAAATAAACTAATATACCAGGACAATGATTTAAACCTGGATTCAAAAACACAATCAAGATTTTGGAAACGCTATAACCACCCTTTCTATTATATTTTATTTCAAAATTTTAATAATATAAAATAAGCTCGGCGACATCGTGTCATCCACGTTGTGGCCTAAAGAAACTTAAAATTATACTGTTCAAAAATAATAATAATAATGTAATATACCACTGCTTGGACTTGAACCTCGATTCAAGAATATGATAAAGAATTCCCAAGTGCTCCAGCAGCTATTTGTGATACTTTTCTATTTTGACAATGTGAAAATAATATCGAAAGGACTGCATGACATCTTATGAAGACCTCATTGTGGCTTGAACCAATCTAGAATAAAAATATAAATATAAATACATCGCTATAGGATTTGAACTCGGATTCAACTACAAATTCATGAATTACCAAGTGCTACAAAGGCTCTTGGTAAATATTTTTTATATAAAAAATTTAAAAATAATATATGAAGGGATGGATGACATCGTATGAACACCTCATTATTAACCTAACCGACTTATAGTGAGAAAAATAAAAAATAGAAAATATAATATACCACAGCCAGGACATGAAGCTGGATTAAAGAAAATACTCGTGATTTTCATGCTCTACCATGGATCGTGGTGATTTTGTTTTATTTATTTTTCGTAAAAAAATTGAAAATAATGTATGACTAGTTATACGACCCCATATGCTTGCCTCCTTGTGCACCAAAACAATTTAGAAATAAAATTTTCAAAAATAAAAAATAAATAAATATACCACGACTATGATTTAAACATGAATTCCAAAAGACAATCAAGATTGTTGAACTGCTAAAACTTTTCTTTGCACTATATTTTATTTCAAAATTTAAATAATATCATATGAGCTCTATGACATCATGTCAACCATGTTGTGGTTCGAAAAAAATTGAAATTATACTTTTCGAAAAGAACAATAATAATGGAATGTACCGCTAGCTGGATTTAAACTTGGACTCAACAACATGATGAAGAATTGCAAGTGCTATAGCGGTAATTTGTGATATACCGCTACTTGTATTTGAACCTCAATTTTAGTATATAATGACGAATTTCCGAGTGCTACAGTGGCTATTTGTGATACTTTTCTATTTCGACAATGTGAAAATAATATTGAATGGGGTGCATGACAGCTTATGAAAACCTCATTGTGGCTCGAACCGATTTAGAACAACGGCTATTTGTGTTACTTTTCTTTTTAAACATTATGAAAATAATATCGAAAGGGGTGCATGATAGCTTATGAACACCTCATTGTGGCCCGAACCGATTTAGAATAAAAAAATTTAAAAAATGTAGAAGCCACTACTGGGATTTGAACCTAGATTCAACTACAAATTCTTAAATTGCCAAGTGCTACAACGACTCTCGTTAAATATTTTTTATTTAAAAAATTGAAAATACTATATGAAGGGACGGATAACATCGTATGAACACCTCATTATTAACCTAATTAACTTACAATGAAAAAAAATAAAAAATAGAAAAAATAATATACCATTGCTAAGGCATGAACCTGGATTAAAGAAAATGCTTGTGAGTTTCAAACTCTACCATGGATTGTGGCGATTGTTTTTGTAAAAAAATTAAAAAATAATGTACGAGAGGTCGTATGACTCCATACACTCACCTCCTTGTGCCCCAAAACTATTTAGAATTAAAATTTTCAAAATTAAAAAATAAAATAATATACCACTACTAGTATATAAACGTGAATTCAAAAACAAAATCAAGGTTTTCAAACCGCTACAACTTCTCTTTGTCCTATATTTTATTTCAAAATTTAAAACATATCATATAAGCTCTATGGCACCGTGTCCACCACGTTGTGGTCTGAAGAAATTTAGAATTATATTTTTCCTAAATATCAATAATAATGTAATAAACCACTGCATAGATTTAAACCTGGATTCAACAATTAATGAAGAGTTGTCAAGTGCTACAACGGTAATTTGTTGTAGTTTTCTATTTAAATAATGTGAAAATAATATAGAAAGAGCTGCATTCGAGCTTATGAATACCCCATTGAGACTCCAACCGAAATAGTATAAAAAATTAAAAAATAAATATGCAATTGTTAGGATTTTACCCGAGATCCAAGTACAAATTCATGATTTTCCATGCCCTACAACGGCTCTTGCCAAAATATTTTAATTTAAAAAATATGAAAATAATATATGAAGGGATGGATGACATCATATGAACACCTCATTATTTACCTAACCAAATAACAATGAAAAAAATTAAAAAAAAATCAAAAAATCAAAATATACTGCAACCAGGACATGAACCTGAATTAGAGAAGATACTCATGATTTTCAAGCTCTACCTTGGATCATGGCAATTTTTTTCTATAAAAAAATTGAAAAAACGTGAAACTCGTTGTAACACCCCCTTATGCTCGCCTCCTTATGACCTAAACCGATTTAGAATTAAAAATCTCAAAATTAAAAAATAAACTAATATACCACAACTGTTATTTAAACGTTGATTACAAAATACAATCACGATTTTGGAAACGCTACAACCAGTCTTTGTATTATACTTTATTTCAAAATTTTAATAATATCATATGAGCTCGGTGACACCGTGTCATCCACGTTGTGGCCTGAAGAAACTTAAAATTATACTGTTAAAAAATAACAATAATAATGTAATATACTACAGCTTCGATTTGAACCTCGATTCAACAATATGATGAAGAATTCTCGAGTGCTACAACAGCTATTTGTGATACTTTTGTATTTAAACATTGTGAAAAAAAAATAACGAAATGGGTGCCAAACAGCTTAGGAACAGCTCATTGTGGCTCAAACTGATTTAAAATGAAAAATTAAAAAATATATAAGCCACTGTCAGGATTTGAACCTGGATTCAACTACAAATTCATGCATTGCCAAGTGCTACAATGACTCTTGGTAAATATATTTTATTTAAAATATTTTTTTATTTAAAATAATGTATGAAGGGATGGACGATATTATTTGCACTCCTCATTATTAACCTAACCGACTTACTAAGAAAATCATAAAAAAAAATACTGCTGCTAGGACATGATCCTGGAAAATACTCGTGATTTAAAAACTATACCATGGATCGTGGCGATTTGTTTTTGGTAAAAAAATTGAAAATAACATATGACTGGTTGTATGACCCCATATGCTCACCTCATTATTCCCCAAAATAATTTAGAATTCAAATTTTCAAAATAAAAAAATAAACTAATATACCACGACTATGATTTCAAATGTGAATTCAAATACACAATCAATATTTTTGAACTTCTCTTTGTACTATTTTTTATTTGAAAATTTAAATCATATCATATGGGCTCTATGGCACCGTGTCATCCACATTCTAGTCCAAAGAAACTTAAAATTATACTTTTCAAAAATAAAAATAATAATGTAATATATCCCTACCTAGATTTAAACCTGAATTCAATAATTGATGAACAATTGCAAAGGGCTACAATGGTAATTTGTGATACTTTTCTATTATATATTGTGAAAATAATATAAAAAGAGCTAGATGAGAGCTTATGAACACCTCAATGAGGCCAAAACTGATGTAGTATAAAAAATTAAAAAATATATATGCAGTTGCCAAAATTTTAACTGAGATCCAAGTAAAAATTCATAAATATCCAAGCCCTACAACAACTCTTGGTAAATATTTTTTATTTCAAAAATATGAAAATAATATATGAATGGATGGATGACATCATATGAACACTTGATTATTAACCTAACCAACTTACAATGAAAAAATAATAATAATATACTGTAGCCAGGACAAGAACCTGAATTAAATAATATACTCGTCATTTTCATGCTCTACCATAGATCATGGCGATTTTTTTGTGTAAGAAAATTGAGAAAAACGTAAAACTGGTTGTAAGTGTTGATTATATCTCATAATCACAATAATACCGAATTAATCAACAAACTAAGGCATACATGAATATTAGGACCCAACAACAAATAATCGTAATCAAATATGTACTTGTCTCGGCCATTGTAGGAGATTGAATTATCGCAACGGAATACACACTAGGTCTTCCGCCCGATGATCTAGATTATTGTTGTGGCGGCTCTCAATGGAAAAAAAAAATCCCTTAATTTAGACTAGGGAGGGGACCTAGTTATATATACTAGGGTTTCTCATTGGGCCCTCCTATAACGGGATTCAACAAAATCCTAAACCTACATTTCATACTTAACTGGGCTTCTACATAAAAGACGCCACAATCTAAACTAAAATATGATCACTGATTATTTGGACTGCTTAAATAATAGACTATTCATTAACCCATTTTTGAAAAATAATTAATTCAATTAATGTTAGCCCATAAAAATATTCCAACATTCTCCCACTTGGGATACATTAATTGAATAAATTTAATTTTGAAAATAAGACTCTCGGGTTAATAACAGAAAAAAAATATTTATTTTTAGTGTGGTCATACCTTTTGTTTAAAGAAAAGATGGTGTATAAGTAGCATCTTGATAAACTTATCCGGTCCAACATGATCTTAATATTGGATTATGATAGTCTATATGTTAATCTCAACAAATATAAGACCTTTCATACTCACCAATATTTATAACCATATCGACATGGATCGTAAGCCTAGTAGTGTAGTAAGGAGCCAATGGCAACATGTGATTATTATTAATTTGCATTGTTCTTAACGGTCCTCATTATAATTTCTCAACAAAATGAAATTGTAATTGTAATTTCTCAACAAAATAAAATTGCTACAATTTCTCAATGATACGAAATTGTTTGACTTTAACAAGTCATCTGTTACTAACAATACATCACAAGATCTCAAAATAGTGATTTGTGACAACCAAAAGTATACAATTGTAATTCTTAAGGCACAATATCTTAAGATATCTTATTGTATAATCAATTCAAATAATATGATCTACAATAATATAATACGCAATAATGATGATCATCAAATAAATTTTAATTTTGCAAAACGCATAATAATAGTAGTCACAACATATCATAGAATTAAAGAAAAATACATAAAAACTCCCACTAAACTAGAGAATCAAAATGTTCAAATAACTATAAGTAACACAATATAAAAATCAATTGCAACATCCAAAAATCTCCTTTGGGCAGAGTCTACAATAAATAATTATTCTTTAAATATGAAAATTAACAAAATAAGAAAAACTTTATAGCAATAGTGTTCAATGCTTACACAACACAATCAACGAAATAAAGAAGATTACATAGATTCCCATTAAATCAAGGAATCAATTTAGAATTTCATTGTGGTGTTATTGTTGTTCACAATAAAGCAAAATTGCTTTCACAAAAATTACGACTAGATCAATTATGGGCAAAAGGCAAAATACTCAATTAAGTGTAGGCAATACAATATAAGAATCAATCGTGTTATCATAAACTCCTATTTGGGTAAAGTCTACAATAAATAATTATTTTTTAATCATGAGGATCAACAAAATAAATAAAATTTATAAATTTAAAAATCCATCACCTTTAGGTAGATTGATATTCAAATCCATATATTTTCTTCAAAATATAATGAAACAAATAATCTTTCAAAATTCATTCCCTTTTGAAAAACAAATTTAGAAATTATTTATTTCACATGATATCCTCATGCAATTAAATTAATTTGCACAATAACCTCCTTTGGGCAGGTAAATATATAAATTAATCAAAAACAATTCCGTCAATAAAATAGGAACTCAAAAACTTGCAAATTATATTAGTTAAATCACTTTGATAAAATAACCTTAACAACTCACAAGCAAACGTTCCAAAATGAAAAAATTAAATAATGTTGCCTAACAATTAAATTAATCTTCACAATAACCCCCTTTGGGCAGGTGAATGTACAAATTAATCTAAAAAAATTCTATCAATAAAATAGAAATTCGAAAATTTACAAACTATGTTGGTTAAATCACTTTGCTTAAATAACCTCGATAAGTCAGAAGCAAACATTCCAAATTGAAAAAAATAAGCTATATTACCCAATAATTAAATTAATCTGCACAATAACCCCATTTGGGCAGGTGAATGTAAAAATTAATCTAAAATTTTTCCATCAACAAAATAGGAACTTAAAAACTTGCAATCTATATTGGTTAAATCATTTTGATAAAATAATCTCAATAATTCACAAGCATTCGTTCCAAAATGGGAAAATTAAAGTTTATTGCCCAACCACAACAATGCATATTAACGACATATATGCATATGATCAAAATAAGATGAAGTACGTTACAAAATGTACCTTCAGTAATCAACAATCAATTATAGTTGCAAAAATTTGAACAACAGTTTTACCACACTCTTAAACTAATTATTAAATTAGTCTCTATTTAGAATTAAAAATAAATAAAAAATTAAGGGCTTGAAATTTTGAAAACTATAATTAATCATAATTAGTGTTTTTATGAGCTCCTTAATATGAACTTAAAAAGGTCGAAAGTTGTAACCAAGAAAGTCCAGTTGGCTGAGATAATACATAGGCCAAACACAAAATCAATATCTATATAATGAGTCTAAACCTAGATCCCTACCAAGATATTCTAGTCACAGTGATAGTGTTTCCGATTCAAGTCTTTCTCATATGTTCATGAATAATTTATCCATATTAGTAATTTCATAAAACTTATTATTAATAAATAATTAATGACCCAACAGGCCCATCAGAATATATGTATGACCTATTAAACACTTTAAGGCTCAGGCAATATAAGACGAAATCCATGCGAAATTGTATGAAAATAACTTAGTACTTTTCTTCCATTCCAAAATGCAAATATATTGCCCCAAACATAGCCCAAATTCAGAAAATGAAAAATCTCATTTTCATAATAACCAAATTAGTTATTAAGATCATACTTAAACTACTAAAAATTCTGAATACATATCATACATCTGATTATCTATGACCATTTTTCAACAGTGCTCTATTTAATTTAGCTTCTATCAGGTTACTAAAATAAAACAAGGATATAATTCTTTCAATCATGTAACTCATCATGTAAATATTTCACAAGGATAATAAATAGAAAGATAAGGAGTTGATTCATTTTAGGATTTCTAACCATCAAATACATGAATAAAACAACCATATAGACAATAATCAAAATAACCAAATATACATAACCTCTGAACTTTAGGGGTTAATTGTGTAATTAACCCTTCTTACTAGTTTCAGTTTATTGTACTTCAAAAAAGAACATATAAATTTAATAAGAAATCTTATACGTTTAAATTGAAACTACATGGAACAAGTGAGATTCTAGTTAAATTTCCATGGGAATTTAGTGTAAAAACTCCTAACCCTAATTTCAATCCCCCCCTACCATACCATCTAAATGTCGCCACCACCTCGTTGTCGTCCTTCGACTATAGCAAATGAATGTTGATGTTCTTATCGACGATGACTCCAGTGAATACTAGCCTTCCATCGCCGTCGTCCTTATACAAATCGTATATCGGTGGGTTCGGTTGGAAAAACGTGAATTTCGGGGCAACGCTCGTCGTCCCGTTTCCCAGGGAAAAAAAAAGATTTCAGTAAATCAAATTGATTGGAGAACAGAATTAAAGGGGTTTCACGCCGTGGGAGAGACCCAAGCATGAAAAATTCCTCCAGTGTCACACATACCAATAGTACTGATACATACACTACCCACCCTAACCACCACTTCCACTATTGCCAAATTTGACTTCCATTTTCCAAATGATACCATTACCGGTGGTATTACACCTAGAAGGAAACCCTATAAAATACATGATGATGTGATGACAAAAAGAATGGGGAACATTCTTTACACCAAAAGTTGCTAGAAAGCGAAGAAATGAGATTGATCAAATAAAATGATGAAAGAAATCTTATTAAGAGCTTGATCTATTGTCATAGATACCTATCAATACACGAGAGCAAGTAAAAATTAATAATCATATGGTCAGTGAAAACCATAATTACCATAATCAAGATCTTTTTTTTCCCCTATTTCTTTGGAGAGGGAAGCAGATAAAGATGTTTGAATCCCACATGGATATGGGAACCATTTCAATCTATGGCTACATGATTTAAGAAGTTAACAGCACATTGGTTCAGATTGATCATATGTGCAGAAGATTAGAGCTCTTAAAGAATTTGATACCTAATTAGCTTGTGCTTGTTTGGCTACCAAACAATTTAGTGATTAGCGGCAGCCTTTCTAGTCTAAAGGTGAGACTTCTAGCCAATGGCAAAGCATCCTTCTGATATTACATAATTCCTCACCATTACATGTCTGTGAATTAGTGTGGATGTACTACAAATCCAACTTTTGAAACCCAATATTAATTTTTTTTTCGCTCAAGGCCAGTCATCGGAGACCCTCATCAAATAGCTTAACATCATTTATTACTTATGTTCCTTTTTCATAAACAATCATTCACAGGCATAAATGGTAGCATAAATTCCCTTCAGAGTCAACAGTTCAAAAATTTCATTGAACAAAATTATATAAATTTGGAAGAACGAAAAAAACTCATTGGAACAGTATATATCCACCACAACAGAAAATGCACGTAACCACAGCACAATGCAAGCATTTCAGAAATTCAAACAATAACGGAAGCCCTAATTTCAGCAAATCATAGCAAAAAGTAGATGTTAAACCCTAACTTTCGCCTATCAAAATTTTCAATCTAATTTTATGCGAATTAAGCATCAAATACCCCTGCGATTAATCAATTCAATGCTTCTAGTTTATTTGATAAAGAGTTGAAATTTTAGACTATTTCATAGAATGTTTAATACTTCTAGGTATTTGAATAGAATGATGTCATTATTCATTTTAAGCAAAAGACAAGTATGAGATTGGGAAAAGACTCTTCCCAAAGTTGGGTGAATCTAAACGCACAGTACATAACAATGATGAGGTTGGATGCAAGTGAAAAAGCAAATACCTAGCCCCAAGTACTATTTTTAAAAACCTAGAAAATAAACTTGACATGAATTACCTCAATTAGATTTCACATAATTGGAGAATCGTGGTGGCCGCTTGATAATGTCATCGCAAAATATTAACTAGGATAAAAGAAAAGAGCGAAGCGGCCACCAATGGTGGTTTTCCGGCACCTTTTGAGCTGAACTCAAGAAATCCTAGGACTATAGAAGGAAGTCTCTCTCTTTATAGTCTATATCATATTGATACGAAGCCAAACGACATCATTTAGGCTTTAATGCGAGCAGGTCAGGGCAACCCGCCAATGAAGAAGAATGACCCGCGAACCGCCCATCTACTGTTCGGGTTGAGGCTACAAGATTTGCCAGCTTTTCGTGTTAAGTTTGGGCGGGTGGTCTGCGGGTGATTTCAGTAAATAACCCTAGTGCCGCCGCTTCCTAAATCAGAAACCCTATTTCTCCCTCCCCTTTTTCGCACCGCCATTTCCTCCAATGGAGAGCAAGAGATCGGGATTGACCATGAGTATTTCGTTCCTGTAAGTGAACTCCGACGGTAGAGGCCAAATCGATTACCGGAATCGATTTTGCATTCTCCTTGCTGTGCACTCTAGCTGATTGGTGTAGGTGAACTAGGAAAGGCTGAAGCCCTAAGAAGCCAATGAAGGCACCGTCGACATTGTCGGGGAAAGAACGTTGGAGAAAAAGATGAGGATTGTATTATGGTGCTTCTACTGTTCTACTCATTTGTTGTTGAGATATTTATGAAGAAGAACCAACTTAACATGAAGTACAGTAAATTAACTTAGGCAATCAATCATACATGATTTTGATGCAATTTACTTCCAAAAGATGAAAAGTGATTGACATGACAAAACAGTTCACAGGGGCATGGTGGTAGAATATATATGAGACGAGTATCCAATTTTATATAAACCCAATATTCCAAGTGTTTTACGAGATAAAATCTATTGAGATTTGAATTCGAAACACTGTACTGCATGATTTTTTTTGCAATTTTCCTCGGTTTAAAAGTATCAAAACTACCTTGTGAATTGAAGGAAAATAAACTTAATCCAATTGTAGATCTTAAATCATGTATGTAGGCTCTGATACCACATGTTAATTCTATCTCATAATTACAATAATACGGAATTAATCAATATGGGGGAAAAAAAATAAAAAAAATCTTAATCTAGATTAGGGAGGGAACCTAGTTATATATACTAGGGTTTCTCGTTGGGCCCTCCCATAACGGGTTTCAACAAAACCCTAAACCTACACTTACCACTTAACTGAACTTCTACATAAAAAATGTCATAACCCAAATCAAAATATGATAACTGATTATTTGGGCTAGTTAAATAATAGATTATCCATTAACCTGTTTTTGTAAAACAATTAATTCAATTAATGTTAGCCCAGAAAAATATTCCAACAGTAAGACCCTGTATGCTTGCCTCCTTGTGCCCCAAACCGATTTAGAATTAAAAATTTCAAAATTAAGAAATAAACTAATATACCACGACTATGAATTAAACGTTGATTCAAAAACACAATCACGATTTTGGAAATACTACAACCACTCTTTGTATTATATTTTATTTCAAAATTTTAATAATATCATACGAGCTCGGTGACGCCGTGTCATCCACCTTGTAGCCTGAAGAAACTTAAAATTATACTGTTAAAAAATAACAATAATAATGTATTATACGCTTACTTAGATTTGACCCTCAATACAAGAATATGATGAAGAATTCCCAAGTGCTACAATGGCTATTCGTGATACTTTCCTATTTAAACAATGTGAAAATAATGTCGAAAGAGGGGCATGACAGCTCATGAACACCTCGTTGTTGCCCAAACTGATTTAGAATCAAAAGTTAAAAAATATATAAGTCATTGCCAGGATATGAACCTCGATTCAACGTCAAATTCATGAATTGCCAAGTGCTACAACGAGCCTCAATAAATACTTTTTATTTAAAAAATATGGAAATAATATATGAAGGAAGGGAGGGATGACGTCGTATGAATAACTCATTATAAACCTAACCGACTTACAACGAAAAAATTAAAAAATAAAAAAAATAATATACCGAATCTAGGACATGAACCTAGATTAAAGAAAATACTCGTGATTTTCAAACTCTACCATGGATCGTGGAGATTTTTTTTTTGAAAAAAATTGAAAATAATGCATGACTGGTTGTATGACCACATATGCTCGCCTCCTTGTGCCCCAAAACAATTTAGAATTAAAATGTTCAAAATTAAAAAATATCTATATAATAAAACAGGACGTACGTAAACTCTCTAGGCGAATCTCAATCACTATTTATACCCCCATAAATAACGACCCAGATCGATCTATAAAATTAATATAAATATAAAACATATATTTTTTTTATTTTTTTTTTATTACCTTTTTCAAATAAATCCTACACCTTTTCTAATTATTATTTTTCTATTTTTATTTCCTTAGTTTCTTTATTCCATTTTCTTTTTTTTTTCTCTCGCTTACTCACTCTCTTCTGAAACGGAAACCCTAAGCCATCCCCAACCCTACAACCTCTCTCATTCATTGCCTCTCTTCATTCATAACACAATAAAACTCCTCTTTTTCTCACTCCAGCATCCATCATCGAAATGAAACCCTAAAGCCCGCCACACCATCGACAATGTCACTTCCCCCATCTCCACCACTGTAGTCCATCCCCGTCCAACTGCCCTTCTAGTTGGACCATTTCGTTTCGAAAGAGTCGACGCTGGATCGCGATCGACCTGACCTCGAAGCTGGCGGCGAAAGATTAGTGTCAAATAGTAACACCAAATCAACAGCTACCGGTAGTTCTAACGCCGAACGAACATTAGATCCAGTACTCACTCACTATCTATCTTTCCCTGACTGTGATTTTGAATTGAGAAATCTGAACTCCGATTAGCAATTATTTTTTTCGATTTTCTATTCCGATTTCAGGTTTGCCCATGTCTATTTTTTGGTCAATTTCTTATCTTCTTACAAGTTTGTTTGATTTGGGGAGACTTCATCCAGGTTTTAGTTATATTTCTACAAATCTGATGTTGATTTTGGTCGGTGGATTTTACTGCACTTTTTGGAGTTTATGTGTTACTTTGCTGGATTTAGGCGGTGGTTTGGCTTCACTCTAATTTTAATTAATTTTTGAATGTGAAATATTTTTGTTCTTCTGTTTTTGTTCATTTTGTTTCAAATTTTGGCATTCTCCATTAAAGTTATACTAAAATAGTGGTGCTTTCTAATTTTACTTTTTTTAACTACTATGCAATAATATCAAATATCAAATTTTTTTCTTCTTCAGGAAATTAGAAAAAATCCAATGTTTGTTCATTATTTTGGTTAGTCTCTGTTTCAATACTTCATTGCTTTGGAATGATCATTTGAGATTAATCTTAATTATTGATTTCAAATCACGAAGCAGGTAAATGGTCGTTAGCATCTAATATAGAACCACCCGTGCATACTTATTCACAAAGAAGGTGCAAAAAATATGTTCAGCCCCTATCAGCATCCTCAGGTTTGTCAGAGCTTTTTGAGCAAATGGTGCTGTTGACCAGTACTGTTTAAGCTATTGCTTTGTTTCTTCAATTAATCTCTTCCTATTTAATAACAGTTCACTGTTTGTTATTAAATTGTTCTTCAGGTTTGTTTTGTATGCTACAATTTGATCTGATCCGACTTCACTGCATGGTGTGTATTCTAATTTCTGAAAATGTTCTTCTTTCTCAATCTGTTCATATACTAGATTAAATCAATATATATTCATCTTTCTTCCTGAATCCGTAATTGCTTTGCCGGTTCTGTAAAGCAATTATAAATTTGAAATATAGAATGGAAATTTAGAATGAAAATTTCTACCATTATTGCCATTTAAAATTGTTGGTGTTCTAAGCTGATTTTTCCCTAGAACATGGTTTTAAGCTTTATTATAGTGTCATTCATCTTCCCCACATATATATTTTCTTCAGTTCACCTCTATTTCCATTTCCATTGATTTGTTTTCTTTGTATTTTTATATATATAGACTGAGAGTTTATTCAACATTAAATTTGATTCTTCAGGGTTTCGAACTTTCTTTGTGCCGTCAGCAGATCAATTGGCGATATGATTTTCATTCTCTTCGCCAGAAAATCAGAAAATCGAAATCTCTAGTCGGCTATTTTTTTGCCGAAGCCGAATTAAAGTTGTTAAAAATATAGCGATAAATCAAAAACTCGAAATCTCCGATCAACTATTTTCTATGATACATCGCGGATCAAAATTGATAAAATAAAGTAGTAACGAGAGATGGAACAAAAGCACATTCTATTGTCAACGTTAAGCGTAGGTGTTGGAATATTCAATATTGTTATTATTTGCATATAGGAAAAGTAAAATATGTAGATTAGGAAGGTATTATCTGTCGTAGTTAATTTCTTTATTTAGTCTTAATTACTCTTATATGTAGCCTAATTGTATAATTAGAAAAAAATATACAATTGCTTATTCAATTTCAATTTGGTATCAGAGCTAAAATAAAAAAACCCTAGCCTTTGCAGCCGCTGCCGGCCTCTTACAAGCTTTTGATGTTTGCCGCCGGCCATTGCAGTCGTCGACGACGTTCACCGGCATCCAACAATAGTCGACGAAGGTTCGCTGGCATTCCTTATAGCTAGGTGACAAACGAAAGCTCCCCTACAGCCGACGATGGGCCCTCATTACAACTAACGAAGCCTCGTCGGTCCTTTATTCACCGCCGACAGCCTTGCCGAATCCCTAGAAACCGACGAACTTGCCCTCGCGAGATTTGTACGAAATAGATCTTGTGATTACAGCTCGATTGCAGTTCGTGAGGTTCAATTGCAGCTACCGACGAACACTCGCGGCCCTAGCCATCGCCACCGCTGCCGAATTTTCTTGAAATCGACGAAACCGAGTTAACTCAAACGATTCTCAGTGAGTCAACTCAGCATCAAGCAGCTTGGTTTTGCGAGATCTATTCGTTGAAGGCCAACCTGACGATTCTCAATCTCTGATGATATTTCCCCTTGCCTTCACCATGTTCGACGTTACCTCGGAATCCATCCCAAGGTTCAGCCAACTTACCGAACAAAAGCATCTCCCTTCTGAATCCTATTCCATCCAAATCACCTCTATTCATCTGAATGGAACCAATTTCTTGCGTTGGTCTCAATCGGTGCGAATGTATATCCGTAGACGAGGACGGATGGGATATCTAGCTGGTGATGCAAAGAAGCCCGCCATCACAGATCCGTCGCATACGACTTGGGATGCTGAAAACTCCATGGTGATGACGTGGCTCATAAACTCTATAGATGAGAAAATCAGCTCCAACTGCATGTACTACCCTACGGCGAAGGAACTTTGGGACAATGTAAATCAGATGTATTATGATTTGGGAAACCAATCTCAAAAGTATGAGTTTACTCTAAAACTTCGTGATATCCGTCAAGGCGAAGACAATATCACCAAGTATTTCAATTCATTGAAGAGAATATAGCAAGATCAAGATATATTCGACGATCATGAATGACATTCGACCGAGGATTATGGCCACTATAAAAAATTAGTAGATGATGATCGTGTTTTTATGTTCCTGGCAGGTCTGAAATCGAAACTTGACGAAGTTAGGGGACGAATCATTGGTCTTCAGCCTCTTCCCTCAATTAATGAGATTTTCTAGGAGGTCCGAAGGGAGGAGACCCGTTGGAACGTTATGCTCAACAAGCCACAAACTATCAGCCCTACAGTAGCTCCAATTGACCAGTCTGCTTTGGCTGCTGCTAATGCTTACTCCAGCAGGTTTTCATGTCGAGCAGAGAAACATCCTCGTATATGGTGCGACTACTGCAACAAGCCCCGTCATACACGGGAAACATGCTGGAAAATCCAAGGGAAACCGATAAATTTGAAGAGCAACAAAACGGGAGAAAAATCTAACTGATCCTATTCTCCTGCGCATGAAGTTCCCACCACTCTATTCAACAAAGAGTAAATTGATCAACTTTTAAAACTGCTGACTGTCAATCCATTATTTGGTACTCCTAATGTTTCCTTAGCTCAAACAGGTAGTAACTTTAGAGCCTTTTCTTGTTCCTTAAACTCAGCACCTTGGATTATTGATTTAGGTGCTTCTGATCATATGACAAGTTTTTATCACATTTTCAATACCTATTCACCGTGTTCTGGTAATGAAAGAATTAGAATTGAAGACGGTAGTTTCTCACCCATTACAGGAAAAGGCCAAATAACAATCTTGGATAATATTAATCTAAAAATGGTCCTCCACGTTCCTAAACTTACTTGTAACCTCTTATCTGTAAGTAAACTATTGCGAGATTCGAACTGTCATGCCATTTTCTCTGAATCTCAATGTTTCTTTCAGGACTAGAGCTCGGGGAATATGATTAGCAGTGCTAGATTGGTGGATGGCCTTTATTACTTCAATGATAACTCCTTGAGGAATAAAACAACTCATAGCCCCAGTGGTATGAGTTCAATATCTATTCGTGATAAAATCATGCTTTGGCACCTTAGACTAGGACATCCAAGTTTTCAATATCTTAAACATTTGTTTCTGACTTTATTTAAGAATGTGGATTGTTCTTCTTTTCATTGTGAAAGTTATTTATTTGCAAAAAGTCAGCGTACTTCTTATATTTCAAAACCATATCGTCCATCCAAACCATTCTATTTAATTTACAGCGATGTATGAGGTCCCTCAAAAATCACAACACTATCTGAAAAAAGATAGTTTGTGACATTTATTGATAATCACACACGTTTATGCTAGACATATTTGATACGTGCAAAATTTGATGTAGCAGCTTTATTTACAGATTTTTGCATTATGCTAGAAAACCAATTTCAAATGAAACCTAACATTCTTTGCACAGATAATGGAACAAAATATTTCAACAAATGTTTAGGCAGTTTTTTTGAAAACAAATGGTATTCTACATCAATCTACATATTGTGACACGCCCCAAAAAAATGGCATCGCTGAACGAAAAAATAAACACTTACTCGAAGTCGCACGTGCACTCATGTTTTCTATGCATATTACAAAATATTTGTGGGGTGATGCTCTTTTAATAGCAGGATATTTCATAAATAACATGCCTACACGTATTCTAAATTACACCACACCATTTGATAACTTCAAAACACACTTTCCAACTTCTAGGATATCAACTAACCTGCATCTTAAAGTATTTGGCTGCACCTCCTATGTTCATATTCCTAGCCAATTTCGGTCTAAACTTGATCCTAGAGCAGAAAAATATGTTTTCATTGGTTATGCACCAAATCAAAAAAGGTATAAGTGTTACAATCCACAAACCAAGAAAATTCATGTTAGTATGGACGTCACGTTTTTGGAAAATATTTTTTTCTTCGACAAAAATCCCTTTCAGGGGGAGAATGTAATAGAAGAAAATTTTTGGGTCACTGATGATCCTCTTCCTACCACAGTCTTAGAAATTTTTCCTCCAAATCAGTCAAAAACAAGTGATGACAATATTGAAAAACAAAAAGGAATCCCTACTAGTACACTAGTGCCGATCATAATTCCTTCACAAACAGATGAAGAAATACCACGATCATGTACTGAATTGCGGGTTTATACTCGGAGAGGTACAAAAAATAATACAGATCAGCCTACTGTTCTAGCACAAGGTCAATCCGACTCCCCAAGCAATGATCCAGGTAATCCTATATCTTTACCACCTCCTAATGAATCTTCTCATTCCAGTATTCCTTTAGATCTTAATATCCCTATAGCCATCAGGAAAGGAGTTAGAACTTGCACCAATCACCCCATATCTAGATATGTATCCTACACAAAACTTTTCGAACCTTATAGAGCCTTTACTTCTAAAGATACTAATCTATTTATTTCAAGGAACATTGATGAAGCACTAGGTGATATAGGATGGAAGCTAGCAGTTCTGGAAGAAATGAATGTTCTTAAAAAGAGTGGTACGTGGGAAATAGTTGATTCACCAAAGGATACAAAGATAGTCGGGTGCAAGTGGGTATTCACAGTTAAGTGTAAGGCAGATGGATGCGTAGAACGGTATAAAGCAAGGCTCATGGCTAAAGGGTTCACGCAGACATATGGGATAGACTACTAAGAAACATTTGCTCCAGTTGCTAAGATAAACTCGATTCGGGTTCTATTGTCCCTAGCTGTGAATCTTGATTGGCCACTATACCAATTAGATGTGAAAAATGCCTTTCTAAATAGAGACTTGGAGGAGGAAGTGTTCATGAGTTTACCACTGGGCTTTGAAAGAAATATAGGACAAAGAAAGGTATGTAAGCTAAAGAAGTCACTATACGGCCTAAAACAGTCTCCAAGAGCGTGGTTTGAACGCTTTGGAACCACTGTAAAAAGTCAAGGTTATCAATAAAGCCAAGCAGATCATACTATGTTCTATAGACACTCAATTTATGGTAAGATTTTCATTTTAATTGTCTATCTAGATGATATCATCTTAACAGGAAGTGATAGTGACGAGTCGAGAAGACTTAAAGGAAAACTTGCTAATAATTTTGAAATCAAAGACTTAGGTCTGTTGAAGTATTTTCTTGGAATGGAATTTGCTAGATCAAATGGAGGCATATTTGTGAGTCAAAGAAAGTATGTACTTGACCTACTGAATGAAACAGGGTTACTCGGGTGCAAAAGTATAGAAACTCCAAGTGAACCGTATGAGAAACTACAATCGGCCAAACCTGAAGCTGTGATAAACCGAGAACAATATCAAAGACTAGTGAGACAGTTAATCTACTTATCACATACCCATCCGAATATAGCCTTTACCGTAAGTATGGTCAGCCAATTTATGCACTCACCAGGATAAGAACACTTCGATGCTGCCTATAGAATATTAAGGTACTTAAAGGGTACTCCTGGAAAGGGAATTTTGTACAAGAAATATGGCCACCAACTTGTAGAGCTTTATACCGATGCAGACTGGGCTGGGAGCATCACGGACAGGAGATCGACCTCTGGTTACTGTACCTTTGTTGGTAGGAACCTCATCACATGGCGGAGCAAGAACAGAATGTCGTAGTTAGAAGTAGCGCAGAAGCGAAGTACAGATCAGTAGTTCACGACATCTGTGAAGTGTTATGGATTAACAAATTACTCAGAGAATTAAAGATATCTAATTTAGCACCTATGAAGGTTTACTGTGATAACAAATCAGCCATTGCGATTGTTCACAATCCGGTGTTGCATGATCGGACAAAACATGTAGAAGTGGACAAGCATTTCATCAAGGAAAAGATCGAGAGTGGACAAATATGTATGCCATATGTACCGACTACTGAACAGATCGCATACATTCTAACAAAAGGATTACCAAAGAAAAGATTCGACTATCTTGTATGCAAGCTGACATTGGAAGATATCTTCATACCAACTTGAGGGGAAGTGTTGGAATATTCAATATTGTTATTATTTGTATTTAGGGAAAGTTAAATATGTAGATTAGGAATGTATTATCTGTTGTAGTTAATTTCCTTATTTAGTCTTAATTACTCCTATATGTAGCCTAATTGTACAATTAGAAAAAAATGTACAATTGATTAGTCAATTTCAATTGTATGTATAGAATTTGGCATCGGGCTCTAATTAGTTTTTGGAGGATAAAGCGTTGGCAAACAGAGTGGTTCGTCGAAAAGTATTACCGCCAAGCAAATTGAGGAGGAGCTGCAGAAGATTGTCGTTGATTACAAGGGCAAAAAGGCCACGTTTGATGGTTTTCCTTATTACCTTAGGTAAAGGGAAGAAGATCAGATAGCGGATGATAGATATTCTATTTCATAAATAATGATTTCATATCATGGACGATACATTGATTCTAATTCTTATGAGTAAAACGTAGTTTAAGCATATTAATCCAAACATTTGTGGATTCTCTCCACTATTTTGAAATAATTTTGTTGTAATTACTATCTTTAACCATAAAATAATATCCAATTTTCCAGTTCCTGATAATTTTGTCAAACGATTTTTTTCCAGAATAAGTTGTAATACCTCTTCATCTTCCTAATTACTATATTACAATATCATATAATGATATCTAATATTCATAATTCATTGGTATGTTAATGGCAATGATATGACAAGGGCCCCACTGACAAGTGTAGCGTATGGTCATCTGAATCATTCAAATGTCTCTAAGTATATCTGGAATCTTTTACCTGCAAGTAGAGCTATATTTCTCTTTGGCACTTCTGGTATGTTGATTGTTACATTTGTTTTTGATATTTAAAGGAAATGCTAATCTTAGTTTTCGTGTTCATCATTTGGGAAAACAAAGCTTGAGTGTGGAGAAAAATATGAAGAAGATCAAGCCTGGAGTTGTGTTTCTTTGTTATCACAATAGATAATTATGCCAAATAGACAATCATAAGTTGTTTAAATTTGAAAATAATTTTTTAAAATTGGTGTCCCCTTATAAACCAAGGGGATTATGTCAAATGTTATAAATTTTTATTGGTTTGTCCTGTTCATTACAATTGATAATTTATGAATGTTATAAAAATAAATTAATAATTCTCCATTTTTCCCTCTAATTTATGTCTTTTTTATATTAAAATAATTACAAATTTCATAATATAAAGCTAAAATACGTGCCTTCAGGCACTGGTTATACCCATAATGAATTCTGTTGAATTGTATTTTTCATTAGGAAGTTCGTGGTACTACTTTAATAGCCGAATATCTTTGTTGTAGGATGATGATTGTGCTGATTGTGTATTGTTTGTTGGTGATGATGTTTAAATGTTAAGCATTGTTGATGTTTAATAAAATAGTTGTTGGCCTAGTGGAATACCTAAGAGAGGGGGTGAATTGGGTATTTTAAAAATTATCAGAATAAAACTTGAATAAATGAAATAATTAATTTTAATCCTAAATTAATTATTATCTTTATATCACAACGAAATTAATTAATCAACTAGGTGCACACCAAACAGCAAAAATAAACAAAGTAAATATTGCAGCACACTAAGATATATCCTGGTTCACCAAGTTACTCTTGGCTAGTCTAGTCCTCCGAGCCCCACGAAGATTTGTACCTACTAATTCTCAAGATCCCTTTAAAGGTAAGAACAAAACCCATACACCAATTCTTTTATAAGCTCAGAATAAACCTTTACAATATCCTTTTCCCAAGATAAGGAAGAACCTCTACTCTTTACAGGTTAAAGAATAACCTAATTCTTTTTAACACTAAGGCCAAAGAATCAAAACATCACCAAACACTCCAATTATCCTTTTACCTGGTAAGGATTGAACCATTACAAATTTTACTCAAAATCACAATTCTATCTAGGAATAATCACTACCTCAATCTCTTTACAAGAAGAGACTGAAACCCAACTACCTCTGATTAAATATCCCAAATAGTATTTAACACGTCACACTACTCACTAATACTAATTGATAAACAAAAAATCTCACTCAAAGCTTCTACCACCCCAGATAAATAATAACTCAATTAATATCCCAACCAGTGATAGAAAAATGTGAGATAGAAAAATCTGATTTTAAAAAATATATGGGTAGCAAATTTGAGCATGTAATCAGATTCAAGAAATTATTTATAAAATATTTTTCTTCAATAAAAATTAGAAATAATTTCTAAGATCAATTTTCAAAAGATAAACAAGTAATGCAATGATATAATATAATTGGAAAGATCTCATCGGGAATCCACAGAAAAAATAATTAGTACGATGTAACTTCAAATCCGGTAGCAGCAAAGTTTAATCGCAATTGATTCTCAAGATCACTCTTAGAATAGCTCACAAACTCTTAGAAAGTTCACTCTTATATTATGATATGATTTCTCTTCCTTAATAATATAAGAAATTTGCAGGTCTATTTAAGGGAGAATGAAAACAGCCTTCTAACGGCTAGTTCACATATGTTATAACAATTAATAGCACTTATAGACCCCTTATATCATAATGACTTCATTTTGGTTCAATTCACTTAATAAAAACTCTCAAATCTTTCAATTAAGTCCCCTAAATATGTCTCACACTCAATTAGATAAAATAGAAACAATTTTACGTACCAATTTCAAAAACATTAAAAATTAATTAACCAAATCAATAGGATTTATATTTCAGGTGAAGCATATCTTAAATATAAAAATATCCCCGAAATCTCTCTCAAATCCTAACTAAAAACGGTTACTTTTGGATATAATCTCGGAATAAACAGTTTCCTAAAACAACGCGTCTAGTTGACCGACCAGTCAATTGGTAGATTTAGGTTGTAGCTAAGGGCATTCATTGGTCGACTTGTAGATTCAGAGAGTTTGTTTTGCCTTCACCGGTTGACCTACCTGTCGACTTATAGATTCAGAGAGTTTAGTTTCTCTTGGTCAATCGACCTACCTATCGACTTATAGATACAGAGACTTCATACTGATTGGTCTGGTCAACTTACCAGTCGACTTATGTCTTCTGGATCTCTGTTTTGAACTCATTTTTAACTTATTATCTTTTAATTTTTCTCCCCTTTAACCATTTTCTCTTCTAAATAAGATCCACTAATCTTCTTATATTCTATTTTAGTCATTTAAAATTATTTCTTTTCAAATCACATATTGGAGCAAATAATTTTACTTAATCAAAACACACAAAAATAATAAATATTTTTTGTGCCGTAAGTGTGTTCCTAATTGGGATATTAAGAGTTGACAGTTACCTGAGTTATTTTCCCTAATTTCTTCAAACTCTTAATTTTTCAATATCTTTAACATCATCGTTTAGCATCCATTTAATTGGCATCTTTATTACTGAAACTTTAAATCATTGAAACACTCAATTAAAACATTAGTTCCACCAAAATATCAACACTTAATTATTTATCAAAATCTTAGGATCAACAATAGCTGTAGAATATTGTATAAAAAGAGAAAATTATGTTAATTTTTTTAAATACCCGTGCCTTCATGTCTAAGCACTTTGGTTGTTGCATATCGAGAACATGAAGAAGAAGAGTACAAATAATGGAAGAGGAGTTTGTGAAGGCCAAAATTTCTATTTCTGCAGATCGAGATGCTTTGGTGAATGCTACTATTGATACAATCGAAAATAATTTAATTCTCCTTGGTGCTACCGCCGTGGAGGAATAAACGGGAAAAAGACCTTTTTGGTCTCTGAAAGATGGTCATAGTGTCCAATTGGCCCCTAAGATTTGAAACTCAACACATTTGATCTCAACATTTAAAAATCGTTTCAATTTGGCCTTTGAAGAGGAATCTGTGAAGTCAAAGTAACGGTCAACGTTACTTCAAGGGCATTTCGGTCATTTAAGTGCACCCAACTGATTCCCTTTGTATATGTCCATACCTGTTCTGTTTTCCCACGATTTTCTTCATTTCATGTGCCTATAAATTAGCCCTCTACCCATCTCTCTTGTTCTATCTTTTGGAACCCAATTTTTTTTTCTTTTTTATTCTGTCCAAAAACAAATGGAGGGTGAACACATTTGTAATTGTGGGAGAAAAGCGAAAATGGCAACGTCTTGGACTACACATAATCCCGTAAGGCGATTCTATTCTTGTGGAAATTACAACCAGGTACGTTTTATTTTTTTTTCATACCAATTTTTATGAAATATTTAAAAAATAAAATTCTAATTTCATTTTGTAGGCTAGAGGTTGTGGCTATTTCTGGTGGGTTGATCCTCCTATGTGTCCAAGATCAGCGGCAATAATACCGGGATTATTAAGAAAAATGAATATTTTAGAAGAAGAGAATAACCGAAGGAAGAATAAGGAGAAGAAGTTATGGATAACATTAATTGTTTCATGGGTGGTGTTTGTTATCATGAAACAATTAATGTTATCTATAACTTCTTCTCCTTATTCTTCCTTCGGTTATTCTCTTCTTCTAAAATATTCATTTTTCTTAATAATCCCGGTATTATTGCCGCTGATCTTGGACACATAGGAGGATCAACCCACCAGAAATAGCCACAACCTCTAGCCTATAAAATGAAATTAGAATTTTGTTTTTTCAATATTTCATAAATATTGGTATGAAAAAAAATAAAACGTACCTGGTTGTAATTTCCACAAGAATAGAATCTCTTTCCGGGATTATGTGTAGTCCAAGACGTTGCCATTTTCGCTTTTCTCCCACAATTACAAATCTATTCACCCTCCATTTTTTTTTAGACAGAATAAAAAAGAAAAAAAAAATGGGTTCCAAAAGATAAAACAAGAGAGATGGGTAGAGGGCTAATTTATAGGCACATGAAATGAAGAAAACTGCGGGAAAACTGAACAGGTATGGACATATATGGAGGGAATCAGTTGGGGGCACTTAAATGACCGAAATTCCCTTGAAGTAATGTTGATCATTACTTTGACTTCACAGATTCCTCTTCAAGGGCCAAATCAAAACGATTTTCAAATGTTGAGATCAAATGTGTTGAGTTTCAAATCTTATGGGCCAATTAGACACTATGACCATCTTTTAGGGACCAAAAAGGTCTTTTTCCTAGAATAAACTGCAAAATGGGGCGTGTATTGAATTTTCCCTTTATAATGATTAGTCAATGTTTGAACCTTTTAGTATTATTTTATTGTTCTTTAGATATTAGATTTTTCTATACAATTGGTTTTTTTACCCTAAAATTTACTTTCAAAGTTATTTCAATTTCAATTCCAATTTTATTTTTTTTTCAAATTATGGTATCTTTTGTAATCCATGCCTTCAGGCACGGGTTATCTGCTAGTACTAATATAACATGAAACATGAATTCAAAAACACAATCAGGATTTTCTAACTACTACAACTTCTCATTTTACTATATTTTATTTCAAAATTTAAATCATATTATTTGAGCTGTATGGCACCGTGTCATCCACATTCCGGTCTGAAGAAATTTAAAATTATACTTTTCAAAAATAACAATAATAATGTAATATACCGTTGCCTGGATTCAAGAATATGATGAAGAATTGCCAAGTGTTACAGAGGTAATTTGTGATACTGTTCTATTTAAATAATGTGAAAATAATATAGAAAGGGTTGCAGGAGAGGTTATAAACACCTCATTAAGGTCTGAACTGATTTAGTATAAGACATTAAAAAATATATATGCAACTGCCCGGATTTTAACCGAGATTGAAATACAAATTCATGAATTGCCAAGCCTCACAACTACTCTTAGTAAATATTTTTTATTTAATAAATATGAAAATAATATATGAGGAGATGGATGACATTCTATGAACACCTAATTATTAACCTAACTGAATTACAATGAAAAAATAAAACATAAAATAATATACCGCAGCCAAGACATAAACCTGGATTAAAGAAGATACTCGTGATTTTCAAGCTCTACCATGGATCATGGCAATTTTTATTTTTTTTTTCAAAAAAATTGAAAAAAATTGTAAAACTGATTGTATAACCCCATATGCTTACCTCCTTGTGCCCGAAACCAATTTAAAATTAAAAAATTCAAAATTAAGAAGTAAACTAATATACCACGGCTGTGATTTAAACGTGGATTCAAAAACACAATCACAATTTTGGAAATGCTACAATCACTCTTTCCATTATATTTTATGTCAAAATTTTAATAATATCAAATGAGCTCGGTGACGCCATGTCATCCACGTTGTGGCCCGAAGAAAGTTAAAATTACACTGTTCAAAAATAAAAATAATAATGTACTATACCGCTACCTGGATTCTAGAATATGATGAAAAATTCCCAAGTGCTACAACGGCTATTTGTGAAACTTTTTTATTTAAACAATGTGAAAATAATATCGAAAGGGGTGCATGACAGCTTATGTACACCTCATTGAGGCCCGAACTGATTTCGAATAAAAAATTAAAAAATGTATGTGCAACAGCCCAAATTTTAACCGAGAGTCAAGTACAAATTCTTGAATTGCCAAGTGCTACAACAGCACTTGGTAATTTTTTATTTTATTTTATTTTTAAAATATGAAAATAATATATGAAGGGATGGAAGACATCATATGAACATCTCATTATTAACCTAACAGATTTACAATAAAAAGAAATAAAAAAAATGGTATTCCACAACCAGGACACGAACTTGAATTGAAGAAAATACTCGTGATTTTCAAGTTCTACCATGGAACGTGGCAATTTTATTTGCGTAAAACAAAATTGAAAATAAAGTAGGACTTGTTGTGTGACCTCATATGCTTACCTCCTTGTTCCCCAAAACAATTTAGAATTAAAATTTTCGATATTAAAATTCTAACTAATATACTAAGACTGTGATTTAAATGTGGATTCAAAAACACAATCACAATTTTTGAACCGCTGTAACTATTCTTTGTTTAATATTTTATTTGAAAATTTAAATAATATCATAGGAGATCTATGACACCGTGTCATCCACATTGTCGTCCGAATAAATTTAAAATTATAATTTTAAAAAATACACTGCGACTAGGATTTGAACCTAGATTCAAGAATATGATGAATAATTATCATGTGCTATAATGTCTATTTGTGACACTTTCTATTAAAACAAGGTTAAAATAATAGAGAAAGGGGTGCGTGACAGCTTATGAACACCTCATTGAGGCTTGAACCAATTTAGAATAAAAAAATTAAAAAATATATAAGTCAATGCCTGGATTTGAATCCTAATTCAAGTACAAATTCATAAATTGACAAGTGCTACAATGGCTCTTGGTAAATATTTTTATTTAAAAAATGTGAAAATAATATATGAAGGAACGGATGATATCGTATGAACATCTCATTATTAACCTAACCAACTTATAATAATAAAAAAAATAAAAAAATTAAAAGAAAATAATGTACCACAGCCATGACATGGACTTGGATTAAAGAAAATACTCATGATTTTGAAGTCGTACCATGGATTGTGGTGATTTTTTTGTGTGAAAAAGTTGTAAATAATGTATGAATGTTTGTATGACCCCATATGCTTACCCCATTCTTCCCCAAACCAATTTAGAACTAAAATTCTAAAATTAAAATTTAAAGTAATGTACCACAACTGTAATTTAAATGTGGATTCAAAAACACAATCACGATTTTTGCCAAGTACTACAACGGCTATTTGTAATACTTTTCAATTTAAACATATGAAAAAGATATAGAAAGGGGTACATGACAGCTTATGAACATCTCATTGTGGCCCGAACAGATTTGGAATAAAAAATTAAAAAATATATAAGCCGCTACCAGAATTTGACACCGGATTCAACTATAAAATGATGATTTGCCAATGATTACAACAACTGTTGGTAAATGTTTTTTAGTTAAAAAAATGTGAAAATAATATATGAATGGATGGATTCCATCGTATGAACACCTCATTTTTAACCTAACCCACTTACAATGAAAAAAATAAAAAATAAATAATGTACTGTAGCCAGGACATGAACCTGGATTAAAGAAGATACTCGTGATTTTCAAGCTCTACCATGTATCAAGGCCTATTTTGTTTGTTTAAAAAATACTTAAAATAATCTATAACTCACTGTATGACCCCATATGCTCGCCTTCTTGTGCCCCCAAACAATTAAGAAATAAAAATTTCGAAATTAAAAAATAAACTAATAAACTAACATTGTAATTTCTATAGGTAGTCCCTTACCTCACGACGTAATTACTTATGTTTGTGAGGATGAAGAGGGTCTTCCCTGCCTAAGGTTGTAATTTTTCCATTTCATTAATAAAGTGGTCGTTTTCAAAAAAAAAAAAAAGTGCTACAACAACAATTTGTGATATTTTCTACTTAAACAATGTGAAAATAATATATATATATATATATATATATATATATATATATATATATATATATATATATATATATATATATATATATATAGGGGTGAATGATAGCTTATGAACATCTCATTGTGTCCAGAACCAATTTAGAATAGAAAATAAAAAATAAAACAATATATATGATGTTGCCAGGATTTAAACCCGAATTCAAGTACAAATTCATGAATTGCCAAGTACTACAACAACTCTTAGTAAATATTTTTTATTTAACAAATATAAAAATAATATATGAAGGGACAGAAGACATTGTACGAAAACCTCATTATTAACCTAACCGACATACAATGAAAAATAAATAAATAAACCGTTGCCAAGACATTAACCTGGATTAAAGAAAATACTCGTGATTTTCAATTTAGATGAAAAAATTGGAATATAACATGATCTCATGTTAATAACATGAGATCGTGTTTAATAGAACACGATGGCAGCGACCCCGAACCCATCGCCCTAAATAAATTTGTGTGAGAGAGAGAGAGAAGGGACTTGATCTATGCACATGATGGAGTGGAACTTTTGTTCGATATATTTTATGGTTCTTTTGATGAGATGGAATGTGTACAGCCACTTGGTAGAATTAGAACGGCAATGAAAGTGGAATATAATACGATCTCGTTTTATATTCAACATGAGATCGTGTTGAATATAACACGAGATCATGTTGAACAATCGTGTTGAATATAACATGATCACGTGTAATATTCAACATGATCCCATGTTATATTTAATGAGAGGGATAAAATTTTTAGAAAAAAACAAAATGACTATTTTTTAACTCGTTTTTTTTTTTTTTAAAAAAAAGGTGTATTTGGTAGTTTTGTCCTTATATGAGAACTTCTTGGTAACTGCCCCTATTTTTTATTTCAAAGTTTAAATTATATCATATGAGCTCTATGACACTGTGTCATCCATGTTGTGGTCTGAAGAAATTTAAAATTACACTTTTTAAAAAATGAGCGTAATAAAGTAATATATTGCTGCCATGATTTGATTATGGATTCAAGAATATGAAGAAGAATTGGCAAGTGCTACAACAACTATTTGTGATACTTTTATATTTAAACAATGTGAAAATAATATAGAAAGGGGTGCATAACAGCTTACGAACACCTGATTGTGGTGTAAATTGATTTAGAAAAAAAAAACCTTAAAAAATATATAAATCGTTGCTAGGGTTTTAAACCAGAATCAAGTACAAATTAAAGAATTTCCAAGTGCTGCAACAACTCTTGGTAAATGTTCCTTATTTCAAAAATAAGAAAATAATATATGAAGGGATGGATGACATCGTATGAATGCCTCATTACTAACAAAACCAACTTACAATGAAAAAAGAAAATGTATCGCAGCCAGGGCATAAACTTGGATTAAAGAAGATACTTGTAATTTTAAAGCTCTACCATGGATCGTGGCGATATTTTTTGTGAGAAAAAATTGAAAATAATGTATGACTGGTTCTATGACCCCATATGCTTGCCTCCTTGTGCCCAAAACCAATTTAGAATTAAAAATTACAAAATTGAAAAACAAACAAATATATTATGACTGTGATTTAAACGTGGATTCAAAAAGGTAGTCACGATTTTTGAGCCGCTACAACTACTCTTTGTATTATTTTTTATTTCAAAATTTAAATAATATCATATGAGCTCTATGACACCATGTCATACATGTTGTGGTCCGAAGAAATTTTAAAATATACTTTTTAAAAAATAACAATAATAAAGTAATATAGTACTTCCAAGATTTAAACATGGCTTCAAGAATATGAAGAACAATTGTTAAGTGCTACAACAGCTATTTGTGATACTTTTATATTTAAACAAATTGAAAATAAAATATAAAGGGGTGCATGATAGCTTTTGAACACCTCATTGTGGCCCTAACCAATTTACAATAAAAAATAAAAAAAATAAAAAAAATATATAAGTTGCTGCCAAGATTTTAGCCTAGATTCAAGTACAAATTCATAAATTGCCAAGCGCTACAACGGCTCTTGGTAAATTTTTTTATTTAATAAATATGAAAATAATATATGATGGTATGGATGACATCATATAACCGCTGCCAAGGTTTGAACTTGGATTCAAGAATATGATGAAGAATTTGCCAAGTGCTATGATGGCTATTTATGTTACTTTTCTATTTAAACAATGAGAAAATAATATAGAAAGGGGTGCATAATAGCTTATGAACACCTCATTGTGGCCCGAACTGATTTAGAATAAAAAATGAAAAACTAAAAAATATGTAAGCCGCTGCTAGGATTTGAACTGAGATTCAAGTACAAATTCATGAAATCCATATGCTACAACAGATCTTGGTAAATATTTTTTACTTAAAAAATATGAAAAATAATACATGAAGGGATGGATGACATTGTATAAACATCTCATTTTTAACCTACCCGATTTACAATGAAAAAAAATAAAATGTAATATATAGCGGCCAAGACATGAATCTAGATTAAAGAAAATACTCATGACTTTCAATCTCTACCACAGAAAGTGGCCTTGTTTTTTTGTTTTTTGTGTGTGTGTATGTGTAAAAATATTGAAGCTAATGTAGGACAAGTTGTATGACCCCATATGCTCGCTTCCTTGTGCCCCAAAGCAATTTAGAATTAAAAATTCCAAAATTAAAAATCAAACTAATATACTACAACTGTTATTTAAACGTGGATTCAAAAACACAATCACGATTTTTGAACCACCACAACTACTATTTGTATTATATTTTATTTCAAAATTTAAATAATATCAAATGAGCTCTATGACACAGTGTCATCTACGTTGTGGTCCGAAGAAATTTAAAATTATACTTTTCAAAAATAACAATAGTAATGAAATATACCGCACATGGATTTGAACCTGGATTCAAGAATATGATGAATAATTTCCAAGTGCTACCATGGCCATTTGTGCTAATTTCAATGAAATAAAGTAAAAAATAAAATATACCGCAGCCAGGACATGAACTTGGATTAAGGAAAATACTCATGATTTTCAAGCTCTACCATGGAATGTGGCCATTTGTTTTTGTGTAAAAAAGTTGAAAATAATGTAGGACAGGTTATATGACCCCATATGCTTGCCTCCATGTGCCCCGAACAAATTTAGAATTAAAAATTCCAAAATTAAAAAACAAAATAATATACTACGACTTTGATTTAAATGTGTATTCAAAAAGACAATCATGATTTTTGAACCGCTACAACTATCCTTTGTATTATATTTTGTTTCAAAATTTAAAAAATATCAAATGAGCTATATGACACCGTGTCATCCACGATGTGGTCTAAAGAAATTTAAAATTTTACTTTTAAAAAAAATAACAATAATAAAGAATTGAAATGTGCTACAACGGCTATTTATGCTACTTTTCTGTTTAAACAATGTGAAAATAATATAGAAAGAGGTGCAGGACAACATATGAACACCTCATTGTGGCCCGAACCAATTTACAATAAAAAATTAAAAAATTAAAAAATACATAAGTTGTTGCCAGGATTTTAACCCAGATTGAAGTACAAATTCATAAATTGCCAAGCAATACAATGGCTCTTGGTAAATGTTTTTTATTTAATAAACATGAAAACAATATATGAAGGGATGGATGACATCATATAACCGCTGCCAAGGTTTGAACTTGGATTCAAGAATATGATGAAGAATTTGCCAAGTGCGACAATGGTTATTTGTGTTACTTTTATATATAAACAATGTGAAAATAACATAGAAAGGAGTGCACGATAGCTTATGAATACCTCATTATGGCCCGAACTGATTTTGAATAAAAAAATTATATGCCGTTGTCAAGATTTGAACTGAGATTCAAGTACAAATTCTTGAAATCTATGTGCTATGACGGCTCTTGGTAAATACTTTGTATTTAAAAAACATGAAAATAATATATGAAGGGATGGATGACATCATATAAACATCTCATTTTTAACCTAACCAATTTGCAATGAAGAAAATAGAAAAATAAAAAATATACAATATACAGTGGCCAAGACATGAGTTGGATTAAAGAAAATACTCGTGACTTTCAATCTCTTCCTTGGAAAGTGGCTTTTTTTTTTTTTTTTTTTTTGTGTGTGTGTGTGTGTAAAAAACTTTAAGATAACGTAGGACAAGTTGTATGACCCCATATGCTCATTTTTTTGTGCCCCAAAGCAATTTAGAATTTAAAATTCCAAAATTAAAAATCAAACTAATATTCTACAACTGTTATTTAAACATGGATTCAAAAACACAATCACGATTTTTTAACCATTACAACTACTTTCTGTATTATATTTTATTTCAAAATTTAGAAAATATCAAATGAGCACTATGGCACAGTGTCATCCATGTTGTGGTCCGAAGAAATTTAAAATTACACTTTTCAAAAATAACAATAATAATGAAATATACCACTACATGGATTTGAACCTGGATTCAAGAATATGATGAAGAATCTCCAAGTGCTACATCGGCTATTTGTGCTACTTTCAATGAAATAAAATAAAAAGAAAAATATACCACAGTCTGTTGGAATATTTTTATGGGCTAATATTTATTGAATTAATTGTTTTACAAAAACTGGTTAATGGATAATCTATTATTGAAGCAGTCCAAATAATCAGTAATCATATTTTGATTTAGACTGCGGCGTCTTTTACGTAGAAGCCTAGTTAAGTGGCAAGTATAGGTTTAGGGTTTCGTTGAACTCATTATGGGAGGGCTCAACAAGAAACCCTAGTATATATAACTAGGTGCCCTCTCTTGTCTAGATTAAAGGGTTTTTTTTTTTTTTCCTCATTGAGAGCCGCCACCACAATAATCTAGATCATAGGGAGGAAGACCTAATTTGTATTCTGCTACGACAATTCAATCTCCTGCAATAGCCGAGACAGGTACGCATTCGATTACCATTTTTTATTGTTGTGTCCTAATGTTTATGTATGCTATAGTTTATTGATTAATTTCGTATTATTGTGATTATGAGATATAATCAACATGTGGTATCAAAGCTTACGTACATGATTTAGGATCGACAATTATTTTTTAGATTTTTATTTTTTTATTTTCTATTCTTAAGCAAAACAAAAACTTGCGGGCATTATTTTATATGATTTTTTTGTTTCAATTAACTATGAAACCTTAGGGATTTTATTCCCCTTATTTCAAGATTTAATTTTATATATCATACATGCTATTTCGTTGCATAATCAAAGAATATTTCGTGGTTGAAGTTTTGGCTAAGAACCCTAGAAAATTCCCGAAATCAAAGCTTGGGGTCGTGATTTCATGTATTGTTTTGCCTTTATTGAATGTAAAAACTTAGGGATTTTATTTCTATTGATTCAAGCTTTAATTTGATATATTATACATGTTATTTGGTTGTGTAATTAGGAAGTATTTTGCGGTTGAATTTTCTACTTCGAACCCTAGTGAAACCAAGATTTGTTTTTAAAATCGAGCAAGATTGAGGAATTTTTTTATTCAATTAAACATCACAGAGAGGTTTTAAATTAGTATTAGACTTAAACCCATATAATATTCGGTGAAACTAATGATTAATAACGAGTTTTAGGTTTTTGGCCATGGAGGAGTGAGAAAACCTAAAAGCCACAACTTGTTCTTGATATTGGGTGATATTTCTCTTAATTTTCTTTCAATTACTTGTTATAGGAGTGTTAGATATACATAAATCTACATAAACCCAAAAAAAAAAATAGAAAATGACGGGTTTTTAGGGTTTTTGTACAAACGGGTCGAAATCAAGTTGAGTTGACCTAGTTCAAACCTGGCTGGTGGTTGAAGAAAACCTTCAGCCATGGTCAGCAAGCCCTACGTGTGGCATAGGCTCGTGGGGGCACGTGCAGCTCCATTCGGGGCCTATTTTGGATCCATTTTTTTTTCTTGTGCACTTGTTTTTTGGTCCTCTAATTTTTTATAAAATTTATTTTATTTTGTGAGAATTGAAAATAATTTTAGTTTATTATTACTTATTATATGATTTAATTTGCTTAAAATTATTTTTTAGGCATTATTTTCTATTGAATATTTTACAGAAATTATATTAGATGATTTGAAATAAGATTGTTGTACTCACTCTCCATAGATTAAGATTTATTGATTTGTACTCTCCTAATTAGTTTTAAATCATGAAAAACTAGTTTAATATCTTCAGTTGTTCCAATTTCTTAGATTTTGGGTTGAATAGAGTATGATATGAAAACTTTCAATAATCTGGGATGAGATGGGATGTGAATTATGTTTCCGTTCTAGAGTATTCCAGAAATAGAAACATATTTTAAAAATTATTCTGTGCAGATCTATTGCAACTGATTTGGATTTTGATGTCATCCTTGTGATTTTAGCTTGTCTATGGTAGTTTAATTCATCACTGAATTTTTCTTGGAATATCTTATTAGTTTTCAACCGTCCAGATCTATTGTTCTTGGATTTTCTATATATCATTTAGCGTTTTCCCTTTTTGTTAATATAAAATAAAAATAGAATAATAAACAATCCTGCTATTGAATTGGAGTTCTATTTTGCGGTTGATCGTGAATTGCCTAACTTTTCTAATCATGATTTCTTGATATCACTTGGAGACTATCAAACCTTTTTTGTGGTGGATTATTTTTGTAGTTATGATTAAATTATTTTTAATAATCAGTTATAATTTCTGATTGTTGCATTTAATTTTCAGATTTATACTAAAGAAAATTATGGTATCGTAATTTAAGTACATTGTAACATTGCGATTCTTTTAGCTTATCCTCTAATTTTATTTAGTTACATTTTGAGTTGTTCCATTTAATACTCATTGCATTTAGATATTGTGATAGTGGAATATATGATGCAGATACATTCTATTACCATAATCTCTTACTACAAACTTGAAAGTTAAATGGATGAATATGAAACGTACAAATCTGAAAGTTAAATGGAGGAATATGAAATGTGACCAACTGCCAAATATTAGGCATTAATAAGTCAATGTATTGATATATTTGAAGAAGTTGTTTTGTTGTTGTAAATGGATTATAAGCATATACCTATTGGCTATTGATTAGTGCTAATCTTCTATTAGAAGGTGGATAAATTCTACTCTATTTTAATTGCTACCTCATTTTATATAATTGAATTGATTTCTAATAATGGAAATTATAGTGGAAATTGGACATTGATATATTTTTTTTCCATTCACTCTCTTGCTTCATTGCTATTTATATATGTTAAACTCCATGCTACCTAAGTAGTTCTTATTAATTGTAAATGGATAGAGTAATCATTATCGGGATAATGCATATATCCCTTTCTTTGATTAGTTATATGATGAATAAACTATGATAAGTTATTATTCGAGTGAAAAAATAGGTTGTTTCTTTAATTTTAAAGAGCAAACATGAGGACTAAAAGAAGTCAACTCTTTCTTTGAGTTTTATTATCTTGACTCATGAAGAAGCATCCCAAAGTCTTCTTCACATCCTAAGTATTTTTCAATTAATCATGAAGATGTGGCCCTAGTTCGGATTAGATGATTTGGTAGTTGCATATTGCTCACAAAATGAGCTATAAATGGTGTGTTTATTTTATTTTTATGATATTATTCTTTGTTGAATCCCACATTAATTGTGTTACCTAATCTTGAGCTAAGGTTTTCTTTGAGATTGAGTTGAGCCCATTGGGTTTTCAACTTTGGGACTCTTGTTTGATGTTGGATGTGTTGAATTCCACATCGATGTTGGGTCTTCACCACATATGTATTCGTAGTAGTTTTTCAAAAGTCCACCTTGTGCCTGATAAGAACATCGACATTCATTTAATAGAGTTGAAGGGCGGAAACGAGGTGGTGGCAACGTTCAGGTGGTATGGCGGAGGGGATTGAAATTAGAGTTAGGGGTTTTGACACTAAGTACCCCGAAAATTTAACTAGAATCTCAATTGTTCCAAGTAGTTTCAATTTAAACATATAAGATGTCTTATTAACTTTATATGTTCTTTTCCAAAGTGCAATGAACTAAAACAAGTAAGAAGAGTTAATTACACAATCAGCCCCTAAAGTTTAGAGGTTGTGTAAATTTGGTTGTTTTGATTATTGTTCATATGGTTTTTTATTCATGTATTTGATGGTCAGGAATCCTAAAGTGGTTCGACTCATTATCTTTCTATTTATTGTCTTTGTGAAATATTTACATGATGAGTGACATGATTGAGAGAATTATATTATTGTTTTGTTTTGGTAACCTAATGGAAGCTAAATTAAATATAGCATTGTTTAAAAGTGGTCGTAGATAATAAGATATATGATATGTATTCATAATTGTTAGTGGGTTAAATATGATGTTAGTAACCAATTTAGTTATTACTGCACATTCCATCAACGAAAATAAGATCTTTCATTTTCCAAGTTTAGGCTATGTTTGGGATAATATATCTGTGTTCTGGAATGGAAGAAAAATACTGAGCTATTTTTGTACAATTTCGCATGGGTTTGTTGGATCATTAATTATTTATTAATTAGTAAGCCTGATAGAATTACTAATATGAATAAATTATTCATGAACATATGAGAAGGCCTTGAATCGGAAACACTATCACTGTGACTAGAATATCTTGGTAAGGATCCAGTTTTGGGCCCATGATATAGATATTTATTTTTGGTTTGGGCCTGTGTAATATCTCGGCCAATTGGACTTTCTTAACTACAACTTTCAACCTTTTTAGGTTCATATGAAAGAGCCCATAAAAATACTAATTATGATTAATTATAGTTTTCAAAATTTCAAGCCCTTATTTTTTTATTTATTTTTTATTCTAAATAGAGACTAATTTAATAATTAGTTTAAGAGTGTCGTAAAATTGTTGTTCAAATTTTTGCAATTATAATTGATCGTTGATCACTGAAAGTACATTTTGTAATGTATTTCATCTTGTTTTGATCATATGCATATATGTCGCTAATATGCACTATTGTGATTGGGCAATATAGTTTAATTTTTCCATTTTGGAATGGTTGCTTGTGAATTATTGAGATTATTTTACCAAAGTGGTTTAACCAACATAGTTTGCAAGTTTTCGAGTTCATACTTTACTGATGGAAAAATTTTAGATTAATTTGTGCATTCACCTACCCAACATGGGGTTATTGTCCAGATTAATTTAATTGTTGGGTAATATAGTTTAATTTTCCCAATTTGGAACATTTGATTGTGAATTGTTGAGGTTATTTTACCAAAGTGATTTAACTAATATAGTTTGCAAGTTTTTGAGTTCCTATTTTGTTGATGGGAAAAATTTTAGATTAATTTGTGCATTCACCTGCCCAAAAGGGGTTATTGTGCAAATTAATTTAATTATTGGGTAATATAGCTTAATTTTCCAAATTTGGAATGTTTGCTTATGAATTGTTAAGGTTATTTTACCAAAGTGATTTAACCAACATAGTTTTCGAGTTGCTATTTTATTGTTGGAAATATTTTAGATTAATTTGTATATTTACCTGCCTAAAGGGGGTTATTGTGCAGATTAATTTAATTGTTGGGCAACATTGTTTAATTTTTTCATTTTGGAACGTTTGCTTGTGAATTATTGAAGTTATTTTACCAAAATGATTTAACCAATATAGTTTGCAAGTTTTCAAGTTCTTATTTTAATGATAAAAAAAATTTAGATTAATTTATGCATTCACCTTCCCGAAGAGGATTATTGTTCAAATTAATTTAATTGCATGAGGATATTATGTGAGATAAATAATTTGATCAATTTGTTTGTCCAAAGGGAATGAATTTTGAAAGATTATTTGTTTAATTGTATTTTGAAGAAAATATATAGATTTGAAGGTCAATCTATCCAAAAAGGATAGATTTTTAAATTTGTAATTTTTTCTTCTTTTGTTGATCCTCATGATTAAAGAAGTATTGTTTATTGTAAACTCTATCCAAATGGGAGTTTATGATAACACAATTGATTGTTATATTGTATTGTCTACACTTAATTGAGCATTTTGCTTATTGCCCATAATTGATCTAGTTGCATTTTTTTGTGAAAGCAAATTCTCTTTGTTGTGAACAATAATAACGCCACAATGAAATTCTAAATTGATTCCTTGATTTAATGGGAATCTCTATAATCTTCTTTATTCTGATGATTATGTCGTGTAAGTATTAATCACTATTTTTATAAAGTTTTTCTTATTTTATTCATCTTCATGCTTAAAGAATAATTGTTTATTGTAGACTTTATCCAAATAAGAGTTTATGATGATGCAATTGATTTTTATATTGTGTCATTTATACTAGTTTAGTAGGTTCTTTTTTTGTATTTTCATTTAATTCTATGATATGTTGTGACCACTATTATTATGCATTTTGCAAAATTAAAATCTATTTGATGATCATCGTTATTGAATATTATATTGTTGCATATCATATTATTTGAATTGATGATACTATACCAAGGTTTAAGACCCATAGCGTTCAAGAAATATGTTGTGAATATAGTTTTCATTGAGTCTTTTGATTCTCTAATTTAGTGGGAGCTTTTGTATTTTCCTTTATTTCGATGATTAAGTTGTGACCACTATTATTATGCGTTTTACAAAATTAAAATCTATTTGATGATCATCATTATTGCGTATTATTTTATTGCATATCATATTATTCGAATTGATTATATAATATGGTATCTTAAGATATCGTGCCATAAGAATTACAGTTGTGTACTTTTGGTTATCACAAATCACTGTTTTGAGATCTCGTGATATATTATTAGTGACAAATGACTTGTTAAAATCAAGCAATTTCATATTATTGAGAAATTGCAGCAGTTTCATTTTGTTGAGAAATTGCAACAGTTTCATTTTGTTGAGAAACTGCAATTAGCAATTTCATTTTGTTGAGAAATTGCAACAGTTTCATTTTGTTGAGAAATTATAATTAACAATTTTATTTTGTTGAGAAATTGTAATGAGGACCGATAAGAACAATGCATATTGATAATTTTATTTTGTTGAGAAATTGCAACAGTTTCATTTTGTTGAGAAACTGCAATTAACAATTTGATTTTGTTGAGAAATTGTAATGAGGACCGATAAGAACAATGCATATTGATAATGATCATATGTTGACATTGGCTTCTTACAATACTAATGGGCTTACGATCTATGTCAATATGGTTATAAGTATTTGTGAGTATGAAAGGTCTTATATTTGTTGAGATTAACATATAGACTATCATAATCCAATATTAATATCATGTCGAACTGGATAAGTTTATCAAGATATTACTTATAGACTATCATTTGTTTAAACAAAAGGTGTGGTCACACAAAAAATTTTTTTTTTTCCTGTTATTTACCCGAGAGTTTTATTTTCAAAATTAAATTTATTCAATTAATATAGCCCAAGTGAGAGAATATTGGAATATTTTTATGGACTAACATTTATTGAATTAATTATTTTACAAAAACAGGTTAATAAATAGTCTATTATTTCAACAGCTCAAATAATCAGTGATCATATTTTGATTTGGGTTGTGGTGTCTTTTATGTAGAAGCCCAGTTAAGTGGCAAGTGTAAATTTAGAATTTCATTGAAGCCCATTATGGGAGGACCCAACGTGAAACCCTAGTATATATAACTAGGTTCCCTCCCTACTCTAGATTAAAGGTTTTTGTTTTTTCTTTTTCTTTTTTTTTTCATTGAAAGCCGCCACCACAATAATCTAGATCATAGGGAGGAAGACCTAGTGTGTATTCCGCTACGACAGTTCAATCTCCTAAAATGGCCGAGATAGGTATACATTCGATTACCATTCTTTATTGTTATGTCCTAATATTCATATATGCTTTAGTTTATTGATTAATTCCGTATTATTGTTATTATGAGATATAATCAACACAGCCAAGACATGAACCGGGATTAAAGAAAATACTCGTGATTACCAAGCTCTACCGTGGAATGTGGTGATTTGTTTTTTGTGTAAAAAAATTGAAAATGTTGTAGGACAAGTTGTATGACCCCATATGCTCACCTCCTTGTCCCCAAACCAATTTAGAATTTAAAATTCCAAAATTAAAAATCAAAATAATATACTACGACTGTGATTTAAACGTGAATTAAAAAAGACTATCACGATTTTTGAACCACTACAACTACTCTTTGTATTATATTTTGTTTCAAAATTCAAAAAATATCAAATGAGCTATATGACACCGTGTAATCCATGATGTGGTCTAAAGAAATTTAAAATTTTACTTTTAAAAACTAACAATAATAAAGAATTGCAATGTGCTACAGTGGCTATATATGCTACATTTCTATTTAAACAATGTGAAAATAATAGAGAAAGAGGTACATGACAGCTTACGAACACCTCATTGTGGCCCGAACCAATTTACAATAAAAAATTGAAAAATTAAAATATATATAAGCTACAACGGCTCTTGGTAAATGTTTTTTAATTAATAAATATGAAAACAATATATGAAGGGATGGATGACATCATATAACCGCTGCCAACGTGCGAACCTCAATTCAAGAATATGGTGAAAAATTTGCCATGGGCTACAATGGCAATTTGTCTTGCTTTTCTAGAAAAACAATGTGAAAATAATATAGAAAGGGGTGCATGATAGCTTATGAACACCTCATTGTGGCCCGAATTGATTTAGAATAAAAAATTAAAAAACTAAAAAATATATAAGCCGCTACCAGGATTTGAACTAAGATTCAAGTACAAATTCTTGAAAACCATGTGCTACGACGGCTCTTGGTAAATATTTTTTATTTAAAAAATATGAAAATAATATATGAGGGATGGATGACATCGTATAAACACGTCATTTTTAACCTAACCGATTTACAATGAAGATAATAATAATAAAAAAACAATATATAATATACAGTGGCCAAGACATGAATCTGGATAAAAAGAAATACTCAAGCTCTACCATGGAAAGTAGTATGTTTTTTTTTTTTTTTGTTTTTTTTTTTTTTTGTGTGTGTGTGTGTGTGTAAAAATTGAAGATAATGTAGGACAAGTTGTATGACCTCAAATGCTTGCTTCCTTGTGCGCCAAAGCAATTTAGAAATAAAAATTCCAAAATTAAAAATCAAACTAATATTCTACAACTGTTATTTAAACGTGGATTCAAAAACACAATCACGATTTTTGAACCGCTAACACTACTCTTTGTATTATATTTTATTTCAAAATTTCAATAATATCAAATGAGCTCTATAACACATTGTCATCCATGTTTTGGTTCGAAGACACTTAAAATTATACTTTTCAAAAATAAATATAATAATGAAATATACCACTGCATGGATTTGAACCTAGATTCAAGAATATGATGAAGAATTGGCAAGTGCTACTGCGGCTATTTGTGCTACTTTCAGTGAAATAAAATATGCCGCAGTGAGGACCTACCATGCAATGTGGCAATTTTATTTTTTTGATGTAAAAAACCTGAAAATAATGTTGGACATGTCGTACGACCCCATATGCCCACCTCCTTATGCCCCAATCCAATTTAGAATTAAAAATTCCAAAATTAAAAATCAAAATAATATACCATGACTGTGATTTAAACGTGTATTCAGAAAGACATCACGATTTTTGAACCACTACAACTACTCTTTGTATTATATTTTGTTTCAAATTTTAGAAAATATCAAATGTGCTATATGACACCATGTCATCTAAAGAAATTTAAAATTTTACTTCTAAAAAGTAACAATAATAAAGAATTGCAATGTGCTATATACTACAGCTATTTATGCTACTTTTTGTTTTTAAACAATGTGAAAATAATATAGAAAGAGCTGCATGACAGCTTATGAACACCTCATTGTGTTCCGAACCAATTTACAACAATATATATATATATATATATATATTTATGCAACTGCCAGGATTTTAACCCAGATTCAAGTACAAATTCATAAATTGCCAAGCGCTACAACGGCTCTTGGTAAATGTTTTTTATTTAATAAATATGAAAACAATATATGAAGGTATGGATGACATCATATAACTGCTGCCATGGTTTGCTCCTGGATTCAAGAATAAGATGAAGAATTTGTCAAGTGCTACAATGGCTATTTGTGTTACTTTTCTATATAAACAATGTGAAAATAATATAGAAAGGGGACCATGATAGCTTATGAACACCTCATTATGGCTTGAATTGATATAGAATAAAAAAATAAAAACTAAAAAATATATAAGCCGTTGCCAAGATTTGAATTGAGATTCAAGTTCAAATTCTTGAAATCCATGTGCTACGACAGCTCTTGGTAAATATTTTTTATTTAAAAAATATGAAAATAATATATGAAGGGAAGGATGACATCGTATAAACACCTCATTTTTAACCTAACCTATTTACAATGAAAAAAATAAAAAATATATAATATACAGTGGCCAAGACATGAATCTGGATTAAAGAAAATACTCGTGACTTTCAATCTCAACCATGGAAAGTGGCCTTTTTTTTTTGTGTGTGTGTGTAAAAATATTGAAGCTAATGTAGGACAAGTTGTATGACCCCATATGCCCGCTTCCTTGTGCCTCAAAACAATTTAGAATTAAAAATTCCAAAATTAAAAATCAAACTAATATTCTACAACTGTTATTTAAACGTGGACTCAAAAACACAATCACGATTTTTGAACCGCTACAACTACTCTTTGTAATATAATTTTTTTTTTCAAAATTTAAATAATATCAAATGAGCTTTATGACACAGTGTCATTCTCGTTTTGGTCTGAAGAAATATAAAATTATACTTTTCAAAAATAACAATAATAATGAAATATACCGCTGCATGGATTTGAACCTGGATTCAAGAATATGATGAAGAATTGGCAAGTGCTATCATGGCTATTTGTGCTACTTTCAATGAAATAAAATAAAAAATAAAATATACCGCAACCAGGACATGAACCTGGATTAAAGAAAATACTCGTGATTTTCAAGCTCTACCATGGAATGTGGCAATTTTTTTTGGGTGTAAAAAAATTGAAAATAATGTAGGACACATTGTATGACCCCATATGCTCACCTCCTTGTTCCCCAATGCCATTTAGAATTAAAAATTCCAAAATTAAAAATCAAAATAATATACTACGATTGTGATTTAAACGTGTATTCAAAAAGACATCACGATTTTTGAACCGCTACAACTACTCTTTGTATTATATTTTGTTTCAAAATTTAAAAAATATCAAATGTGCTTTATGACACCGTGTCGCCTAAAGAAATTTAAAATTTTACTTTAAAACATAACAATAATAAAGAATTGCAATGTGCTATAACGGCTACTTATGCAACATTTCTTTTTTAAACAATGTGAAAATAATATAGAAAGAGCTGCATAACAGCTTATGAACACCTCATTGTGGCCCGAACTAATTTACAATAAAATATATATATATATATATATATGCAGCTGCCAGGATTTTAACCCAGATTCAAGTAGAAATTCATAAAATGCCAAGAACTAGAACGGATCTTGGTAAATGTTTTTTATTAATAAATACGAAAACAATATATGAAGGGATGGATGAGAATTTGCCAAGTGCTACATTGGGTATTTGTGTTACTATAAACAATGTGAAAATAATATAGAAAGGGTTGCATGATAGCTTATGAACACCTCATTGTGGCCTGAATTGATTTAGAATAAAAAATTGAAAAACTAAAAAATATATAAGCCACTGCCAAGATTTGAACTGAGATTGAAGTACAAATTCTTGAAACCCATGTGCTACGACAGCTCTTGGTAAATCTTTTTTATTTAAAAAATATGAAAATAGTATATGAAGAGATGGATGACAACGTAGAAACACCTCATTTTTAACCTAAATGATTTTCAATAAAAAAATAAATAAATATATAATATGCATCGGCCAAGACATGAATCTAGATTAAAGAAAATACTCATGACTTTCAATCTCAACCATGGAAAGTGGCCTTTTTTTTGTGTGTGTGTGTAAAAATATTGAAGCTAATGTAGGACAAGTTGTATGACCCCATATGCCTGCTTCCTTATGCCCCAAAACAATTTAGAATTAAAAATTCCAAAATTAAAAATCAAACTAATATTCTACAACTGTTATTTAAACGTAGACTCAAAAACATAATCACGATTTTTGAACCGCTACAACTACTCTTTGTAATATAATTTTTTTTCAAAATTTAAATAATATCAAATGAGCTCTATGACACAGTGTCATTCACGTTTTGGTCTGAAGAAATTTAAAATTATACTTTTCAAAAATAACAATAATAATGAAATATACCGCTGCATGGATTTGAACCTGGATTCAAGAATATGATGAAGAATTGGCAAGTGCTATCGTGGCTATTTGTGCTACTTTCAATGAAATAAAATAAAAAATAAAATATACCGCAACCAGGACATGAACCTGGATTAAAGAAAATACTCGTGATTTTCAAGCTCTACCATGGAATATGGCAATTTTTTTTGCGTGTAAAAAAATTTAAAATAATGTAGGAGACGTTGTATGACCCCATATGCTCGCCTCCTTGTTCCCCAATGCCATTTAGAATTAAAAATTCCAAAATTAAAAATCAAAATAACATACTATGATTGTGATTTAAACGTGTATTCAAAAAGACATCACGATTTTTGAACCGCTACAACTACTCTTTGTATTATATTTTGTTTCAAAATTTAAAAAATATCAAATGTGCTTTATGACACCGTGTTGGTTAAAGAAGTTTAAAATTTTACTTTTAAAAAATAACAATAATAAAGAATTGCAATGTGCTATAATGGCTACTTATGCTACATTTCTTTTTTAAACAATGTGAAAATAATATTGAAAGAGCTGCATAACAGCTTATGAACACCTCATTGTGGCTCGAACCAATTTAAAATAAAAAATGAAAAATATATATGCAGCTGCCAGGATTTTAACCCAGATTCAAGTAGAAATTCATAAATTGCCAAGCACTATAGTGGATCTTGGTAAATGTTTTTTATTTAATAAATACGAAAATAATATATGAAGTGATGGATGACGTCATATAACCATTGCCAAGGTTTGAACCTGGATTCAATAATAAGATGAAGAATTTGCCAAGTGCTACAATGGTATTTGTGTTACTTTTCTATATAAACAATGTGAAAATAATATAGAAAGGGGTGCATGATAGCTTTTGAATACCTCATTGTGGCCTGAATTGATTTAGATTAAAAAATTGAAAAACTAAAAAATATATAAGCCGCTGCTAGGATTTGAACTGAGATTCAACTAGAAATTCTTGAAATCCATGTGCTACGACAACTCTTGGTAAATCTTTTTTATTTCAAAAAATGAAAATAATATATGAAGGGATGGATGACAACGTAGAAACACCTCTTTTTTAACCTAACCAATTTTCAATGAAAAAAATAAAAAATGTATAATATAAATCGGCCAAGACATGAATCTAGATTAAAGAAAATACTCGTGACTTTCAATCTCTACCATGGAAAGTGGCCTTTTTTTTTTTTTGTGTGTGTGTGTGTGTAAAAATATTGAAGCTAATGTAGGACAAGTTGTATGACCACATATGCTCGCTTCCTTGTGCCCCAATGCCATTTAGAATTAAAAATTCCAAAATTAAAAATCAAAATAATATACTACGATTGTGATTTAAACGTGTATTCAAAAAGACATCACGATTTTTGAACCGCTACAACTACTCTTTGTATTATATTTTGTTTCAAAATTTAAAAAATATCAAATATTCTTTATGACACCGTGTTGGTTAAAGAAATTTAAAATTTTACTTTTAAAAAATAACAATAATAAAGAATTGCAATGTGCTACAATGGCTACTTATGCTACATTTCTTTTTTAAACAATGTGAAAATAATATTGAAAGAGCTGCATAACAGCTTATGAACACCACATTGTGGCCCGAACCAATTTAAAATAAAAAATAAAAAATATATATGCAGCTGCCAGGATTTTAACCCAGATTCAAGTAGAAATTCATAAATTGCCAAGCACTATAGTGGATCTTGGTAAATGTTTTTTATTTAATAAATACAAAAATAATATATGAAGGGATGGATGACGTCAAATAACCATTGCCAAGGTTTGAACCTGGATTCAAGAATAAGATGAAGAATTTGCCAAGTGCTACAATGGTATTTGTGTTACTTTTCTATATAAACAATGTGAAAATAATATAGAAAGGGGTGCATGATAGCTTTTGAATACCTCATTGTGGCCTAAATTGATTTAGATTAAAAAATTGAAAAACTAAAAAATATATAAGCCGCTGCTAGGATTTGAACTGAGATTCAACTAGAAATTCTTGAAATCCATGTGCTACGACAACTCTTGGTAAAAAAAATTTATTTCAAAAAATGAAAATAATATATGAAGGGATGGATGACAATGTAGAAACACCTCTTTTTTAACCTAACCAATTTTCAATGAAAAAAATAAAAAATGTATAATATACATCGGCCAAGACATGAATCTAGATTAAAGAAAATACTCGTGACTTTCAATCTCAACCATGGAAAGTGGCCTTTTTTTTTGTGTGTGTGTGTAAAAATATTGAAGCTAACGTAGGACAAGTTGTATGACCCCATATGCTCACTTCCTTGTGCCCCAAAGCAATTTAGAATTAAAAATTCCAAAATTAAAAATCAAACCAATATTCTACAAATGTTATTTAAACGTGGATTCAGAAACACAATCACGATTTTTGAATCGCTGCAACTACTCTTTGTGATATATTTTATTTCAAAATTTAAATAATATCAAATGAGCTCTATGACACAATGTCATCCACGTTGTGCTCTGAAGAAATTTAAAATTACACTTTTCAAAAATAACAATAATAATGAAATATATCGCTGCACGGATTTGAACCTGGATTCAAGAATGTGATGAAGAGTTGCCAAGTTCTACCGTGGCTATTTGTGCTACTTTCAATGAAATAAAATAAAAAATAAAATATACCTCAGCCAGGACATGAAGCTGGATTAAAGAAAAAACTCGTGATTTTCAAGCTCTACCATGGAATGTGGCAATTTTTTTTGTGTAAAAAAATTAAAAATAATGTAGTACAGGTTGTATGACCCAATATGCTTGCCTCCTTGTACTCCAAACCAATTTCGAACTGAATATTCCAAAATTAAAAAAACAAAGTAATATACTATGACTGTGATTTAAACGTGTAATAAAAAAGACATCACGATTTTTGTACCGCTACAACTACTCTTTGTATTATATTTTGTTTTAAAATTTAAAAAATATTAAATGTGCTCTATGACACCATGTCATCTAAAGAAATTTAAAATTTTACTTTTAAAAAATAACAATAATAAAGAATTGCAATGTGCTGCAATGGCTATGTATGCTACTTTTCTTTTTTAAACAATGTCAAAGTAATATAGAAAGAGGTGCATGACAGCTTATGAACACATCATTGTGGTCCAAACAAATTTACAACAAAAAATAAAAAAATATACAAGCTGCTGCCAAGATTTTAACCCAGATTCAAGTACAAATTCATAAATTGCCAAGTGCTACAACAGATCTTGGTAAATGGTTTTTATTTAATAAATATGAAAACAATATATGAAGAGATGGATGACATCATATAACCGCTACCAAGGTTTGAACCTGGATTCAAGAATATGTTGAAGAATTTGCCAGGGGCTACAATGGCTATTTGTGTTACTTTTCTATATAAATAACGTGAAAATATATAGAAAGGGGTGCATGACAGCTTATGAACACCTCATTGTGGCCCGAACTGATTTAGAATAAAGAATTAAAAAATTTATAAGCCTTTGCCAGGATTTGAATCCAGATTCAAGTACAAATTAATGAATTGAAAATAATGTATGTTTAGCTGTATGAACACCTCATTATTAACATAACTGACTTACAAAGAATAAAATAAAAAATAAAAGAAAATAATATACCACAGCCAAGACATGAAGCTGGATTAAAGAAGAAACACGTGATTTTTAAGCTTTACCATAGATCGTGGAGATTTGTTTTTCGTCCAAAAAATTGAAAATAATGTATGTTTGGATGTATGACCCGATATGCTCGTCATCTTATGCCCCAAACAAATTTTGAATTAAAAATTCCAAAATTAAAAAACAAACAAATATACTACGACTATGATTTAAACGTGGATTCAAAGGCACGATGACGATTTTTTAACTGCTACAACTACTTTTTGTATGATTTTTTAATTTAAAATTTAAATAACATCAGATGAGGTCTATGACACGGTGGCATCCATGTTGTGTTTCGAAGAAATTTAAAATTATACTTTTGAAAAATAAAAATAATAATTATTGATAATGCTACCAGGAATTGAACTTGGATTCAAGAATATGATGAACAATTGCCAAGTGCTACAATAGCATTTTGTGTTGGACTTCTATTTAAATAATGTGAAAATAATGTAGAATGGGGTGCATGAAAGCTTATGAAAACATCACCGAGGGCGGAACCGATTTATAATAAGAAATTAAAAAATATATAAGTTGTTGCCAAGATTTGAACCCAGGTTCAAGTATAGATTCATGAATTGCCAAGTGCTACAACAGCTCTTGGTAAATGTTTCTAATTTAAAACATATGAAAATAACATACAAAGGGATGGATGACATCGTATGAACACCTCGTTATTAACCTAACTGACTTACAATGAATAAAATAAAAACTAAAAGAAAATAATATACTGCTACCAGGACATAAACCTAGATTAAAGAAGGTACTCGAGATTTTCAAACTTTACCATAGATAGTACATATTTTTTTTATTTATTTATCGTTTTTTTAAAAAAAAATAAAAATAAAAATTGTGTGTATGTAGAAAAGTGAAAATAATATATGTTTGGATGTGTGACCTTGTGTGCCAGCCACCTTGTGGCCCAAAACAAATTTTGAATTAAAAATTCTAAAATTAAAAGACAAACTAAGATACTACGATTAATTCAAAGACACAATGACGATTTTTGGTCCGCTACAATTACTCTATGTATTATTTTTTATTTCAAAATTTAAATAATATCAGATGAGGTCTATGACACTTGTTCGTCCACGTTGTGGTTCGAAGAAATTAAAAACTATACTTTAAAAAAAAAAAAACAATAATGATTAATTACTGTTACCAGCATTTGAACCTAGATTTAAGAATGGGATGAAGAATTGCCAAGTGCTGCAGCGGCTATCTGTGATACTTTTCTATTTGTACAATTTGAAAATAATATAGAAGGGGTGCAAGACAGCTTACGAAAACCTCATTGAGTCTAGAATCGATTTACAGCAAAAAATTAAAAAATATATAAGTCGCTGCCAGGATTTTAACTAAGAATCAAGTACAAATTCATGAATTGCCAAGTTCTACAACGGCTCTTGGTAAATGTTTTTTATTTAAAAAATACAAAAATAACATATGAATGGAAGGATGACATTGTATGAACACCTAGTAACCTAACCGACTTACAAAGAATAAAATAAAATAATATACCACAGCCAAGACATGAACCTGGATTAAAGAAGGTGCACGTGATTTTTAAGCTTTGCCATAGATCGTGGAGATTTGTTTTTCGTCCAAAAATCGAAAATAATGTATGTTTGGAAGTATGACCTGATATGCTCGCCAGCTTGTGCCCCAAATAAATTTTGAATTAAAAATTCCAAAATTAAAAAACAAACAAATATATTACGACTTTGATTTAAACATTGATTCAAAGGCACGATGACGATTTTTGAACCGCTACAACTACTTTTTGTATTATTTTTTAATTTAAAATTAAAATTACATCAAATGAGGTCTATGACACCGTGTCGTCCACGTTGTGTTTCGAAGAAATTTAAAATTATAATTTTGAAAAATAAAAATAATTATTATTGATAACGTTGCCAGGAATTGAACCTGGATTCAAGAATATGATGAACAATTTCCAAGTGCTACAGCGGCATTTTGTGTTGGTTTTCTATTTAAACAATGTGAAAATAATGTATAATGCGGTACATGAAAGCTTATGAAAACCTCACTGAGGCTGAAACCAATTTATAATAAGAAATAAAAAAATATATAAGTCGTTGCTAGGATTTGAACCCGAATTCAAGTACAAATTCATGAATTGTCAAGTGTTACAACGGCTCTTGGTAAATGTTTCTTATTTAAAACATATGAAAACAACACACAAAGGGATGGATGACATCATATGAACACCTCGTTATTAACCTAACTGACTTACAATGAATAAAATAAAAACTAAAAGAAAGTAATATACTGCTACCAAGACATGAACCTAGATTAAAGAAGATACTCGTGATTTTCAAAATGTACAATAGATACTGCTGATTTTATTTTTTTTTATTTTATTTTGTGTCTATGTGGAAGAGTGAAAATAATATACGTTTGGATGTATGACCTGATATGCCCGCCCGCCACCTTATGGCCCAAAAGAAATTTTGAATTAAAAATTCTAAAATTAAAAGACAAATTAAGATACTATCATTGTGATTTAAACGTGGATTAAAAGACACATTGATGATTTTTGGTCTGCTACAATTACTCTATGTATTATTTTTTATTTCAAAATTTAAATAATACCAGATGAGGTCTATGACACCTGTTCGTCCACATTGTGGTTCGAAGAAATTAAAAACTATACTTTTTAAAAAAAAAAACAATAATGATTAATTACCGTTGCCAGCATTTGAATCTGGATTTAAATGTGATGAAGAATTGCCAAGTGCTGCAGCGGCTATCTGTGATACTTTTCTATTTTTATAATTTGAAAATAATATAGAAGGGGTGCATGACAACTTATGAAAACCTCAGTGAGTCTAGAATCGATTTACAGTAAAAAAAATAAAAAATGTATAAGACACTGCCAGGATTTTAACTAAGAATCAAGTACAAATTCATGAATTGCCAAGTTCTACAATGGCTCTTGGTAAATGTTTTTTATTTAAAAAATACAAGAATAACATATGAAGAGATGGATGACATCGTATGAACACCTCATTATTAACCTAACCGACTTACAAAGAATAAAATAAAAAATAAAAAAAAATAATATACCATAGCCAAGACATGAAGCTGGATTAAAGAAGGTACACGTGATTTTTAAGCTTTACCATGGATCATGGAGATTTGTTTTTCGTCCACAAAATTGAAAATAATGTATGTTTGGATGTATGACCCAATATGCTCGCTAGCTTGTGCCCAAACAAATTTTTAATTAAAAATTCAATAATTAAAAAACAAACAAATATACTACGACTATGATTTAAACGTGGATTCAAAGGCACAATGACAATTTTTTAACTGCTCCAACTACTCTTTGTATTATTTTTTAGTTTAAAATTTGAATAACACCAGATGAGGTCTATGACATAGTGTCATCCACGTTGTGTTTCGAAGAAATTTAAAATTATACTTTTGAAAAATAAAAAAAATAATAATTGATAACGCTGCTAGGAATTGAACCTGATTTCAAGAATATGATGAACAATTGCCAAGTGCTACAGCGGCATTTTATGTTGGTTTTCTATTTAAACAATGTGAAAATAATGTAGAATAGAATGCATGAAATATTATGAAAACCTCATCGAGGCTGGAATCGATTTGTAATAAGAAATTAAAAAATATATAAGTCATTGCCAGGATTTGAACCCGAATTCAAGTACAGATTCATGAATTGCCAAGTACTACAATAGCTCTTGGTAAATGTTTCTTATTTAAAAAATATGAAAATAACATACAAAGGGATGGATGACATCGTATGAACACCTCAATATTAACCTAACTGACTTCCAATGAATAAAATAAAAATTAAAAGAAAATAATATATTGCTACCAGGACGTAAACCCAGATTAAAGAAGATACTCGTGATTTTTCAAACTTTACCATAGATCATGCCAATTTATATATATATATAGATATATATATATTGTGTTTGTGTGTAGAAAAGTGAAAATAATATATGTTTGGATGTATGACCCGATATGCCTGCCACTTTATGGCCCAAAACAAATTTTGAATAAAAAATTCTAAAATTAAAAGACAAACTAAGATACTACGATGGTGATTTAAGCGTGGATTCAAAGTCACAATGACGATTTTTGGTCCGTTACGATTACTCTATGTATTATTGTTTATTTCAAAATTTAAATAATATCAAATGAGGTCTTTGACACTTGTTCATCCACGTTGTGGTGGGAAAAAAATTAAAAAACTATACGTTTCAAAAATAACAATAATGATTAATTATACTGCAGCTAGCATTTGAACCTGGATTTAAGAATGTGATGAAGAATTGCCAAGTGCTACAGCGGCTATCTGTGATACTTTTCTATTTGTACAATTTGAAAATAATATAGAAGGGGTGCATTCTTATGAAAACCTCATTGAGTCTGGAATCGATTTACAGTAAAAAATTAAAAAATATATAAGCCGCTGCCAGGATTTTAACTAAGAATCAAGTACAAATTCATGAATTGCCAAGTTCTACAATGGCTCTTGGTAAATGTTTTTCATTTAAAAAATAGGAAAATAACATATGTAGGGATGGATGACATTGTATTAACACCTCATTATTAACCTAATCTACTTACAAAGAATAAAATAAAAAATAAAAGAAAATAATATACCACAGCCAAGACACGAACCTGGATTAAAGAAGATACTCATGATATTTAAGATTTACCATGGATCATGGAGATTTGTTTTTCGTCCAAAAAATTGAAAATAATGTATGTTTCGATGTATGACCCGATAAGCTCGCCAACTTGTGCCCCAAACAAATTTTGAAATAAAAATTCCAAAATTAAAAAACAAACAAATATACTACGACTATGATTTAAAAGTGGAATTAAAGACACAATGATGATTTTTGAACTGCTACAACTTCTCTTTGTATTATCTTTTAATTTAACATTCAAATAACATCAGATGAGGTCGATGACATAGTGTCCTCCACGTTGTGTTCCAAAGAAATTTAAAATAATTATACTTTTGAAAAATAAAAATAATAATTATTGATAATGCTGCCAGGAATTAAACTTGGATTCAAGAATATAATGAACAATTGTCAAGTACTACAACAACATTTTGTGTTGGTTTTCTATTTAAACAATGTAAAAATAATGTAGAATGGGGTGCATGATAGCTTATGAAAACCTCACTGAGGTCGGAACCAATTCGTTGCCAGGATTTGAACCCAGATTCTAGTATAAATTCAAGAATTGCCAAGTGCTACAACAACTCTTGGTAAATGATTTTTATTTAAAAAAATATGAAAATAACATACAAAGGGATGGATGACATCGTATGAATACCTCAATATTAACCTAACTGACTTACAAAAAATAAAATAAAAACTAAAAGAAAATAATATACTGCTGCCAAGACATGAACCTAGATTAAAGAAGATACTTGTGATTTTAAAACTTACCATAGATCGTGTCAATGTTTTTTTTGTTTTTTTGTTTTTTTTTTTAAATTTTTGTGCCTATTTTTTTTTTTTTTTTTATTTCTATGTGTGTGTAAAAAAGTGAAAATAATATATGTTTGGGTGTATGACCCAATATGCCCACCACCTTGTGGCCCAAACGAATTTTGAATTAAAAATTCCAAAACAAACAAAAAAAAAACTAAGATACTACAAATGTGATTTAAACGTGGATTCAAAGACACAATGACGATTTTTGGCCCGCTACAATTTCTCTATATATTATTTTTTTATTTCAAAATTTAAATAATATCAGATGAGGTCTATGACACCTTGTCGTCCATGTTGTGGTTCGAAGAAATTAAAAACTATACTTTTCAAAAATAACAATAATAAAGAATTATACCGCTGCCAGCATTTGAACCTGGATTCTATAATGTCATGAAGAATTGTCAAGTGCTACAACGACTTTTTGTTTTGCTATTCTATTTAAACAATGTGAAAATAATATAGAATGGGGTGTATGACAGCTTATGAAAACCTCATTGAGGCCGGAACCAATTTAGAATAAAGAATTAAAAAATATATAAGTCGTTGCCAGGATTTGAATCCGGATTCAAGAACAAATTCATGAATTGCCAAGTGCTACAACGGCTCCTGGTAAATGTTTTTTGTTTAAAAAATTAGAAAATAACATATGAAGGGATGGACGACATCGTATGAAAACCTCATTATTAACCTAACTGACTTACAATGAATACAATAAAAGAAAAGAAAATAACGTACTGTTGCCAGGACATGAACTTAGATTCAAGAAAATACTCGTGATTTTCAAACTTTCCTTTGGATCGTGCCAATTTTTTTTATTTTTGTTTAAAAAATTGAAAATAGTGTATGTTTGGTTGTACGACCTAGTATGCTCGCCACCTTATGCCCCAAACAAATTTTGAATAAACAATTTCAAAATTAAAAAAATAAAGTAATACTAACACTGTTATTTAAACATGGATTATAACACACAATGACGATTTTTGAGCCGCTATAACTACTCTTCGTATTTTCTTTTTCAAAATTCAGATAATATTAGATGTGGTCTATGACACCGTGTCGTCTACATTGTGGTTCGAGGAAATTTAAAACTATAATTTTTAAAAATAATAATAATGATTAATTATACCGCTGCCAGTATTTGAACCTGGATTCAAGAATGTGATGAAGAATTGCCAAGTGCCACAATGGCTATCTATGATACTTTTCTATTCATACAATTTGAAAATAATATATAAAGGGTGCATGACAACTTATGAAAAGCTCATTGAGTCTGGAATTTATTTACAGTAAAAAATTAAAAAATATATAAGCCACTGCCAGGATTTGAACTCGTAATCAAGTGCAAATTCATGAATTGCCAAGTGCTACAACGACTCTTGGTAAATGTTTTTTTATTTAAAAAATATGAAAATAACATACAAAGGGATGAATGACATCATATGAACACCTCGTTATTAACCTATCTGACTTACAACGAATAAAATAAAAACTAAAAGAAAATAATATATTGCTACCAGGACATGAACCTAGATTAAAGATGATACTCGTGATTTTTAAACTTTAACAAGGATCATGCCATTTTTTCATTTTTTTTTTTTTGTGTAAAAAAGTGAAAATAATATGTTTGGATGCATGACCCGATATGCTCTCTATCTTGTGCCCCAAACAAATTTTGAATTAAAAATTCCAAAATTAAAAAACAAACTAAGATACTATGACTGTGATTTAATCGTGGATTCAAAGACACAATGGCGATTTTTGGTTCGCTACAATTACTCTATGTATTATTTTTTTATTTCAAAATTTAAATAATATCAGAAGAGATCTACAACACCGTGTCGTCTACGTTGTGGTCCGAATTCAAAAATTAAAAAATATGAAAGCCCTTCCAGGATTTGAATCCGGATTCGAGTACAAATTCATGAGTTGCCAAGCGCTACAACGGCTCTTGGTATATATTTTTTTGTTCAAAAATAATATATAAAGGGATGGATGACATCATATGAACACCATATTATAAACCTAACAGAAGCACATTGAAAAAAAAATAGTGTACCGCACCCAGGACGTGAACCTGGATTAAAGGAGATAATCGTGATTTTCATGCTTTTCCATGGATCATGGCAGTTTTTTCATTTTTTTTTTTTTCGTGTTGAAAATTTGACAGTAATGTATAACTAGTTCTATGACCCCATATGCTCATCTCCTTGTCCCCAGACCAATTTAGAATTTAAAATTTCAAAATTAAAAAATAAAGTAATATTCCGGGATTGTGATTTAAACGTGGTTTAGAAAACACAATCATGAATTTCGAACCGCTTCAACTACTCTTTGTATTATATTTTATTTCAAAATTTAAATAATATCATATGAGCTTTATGACATCATGTCTTCCACGTTGTGTTCCAAAGAAATTTAAAATTATACAGTTCAAAAATAACAATAATAATGTAATATACCGCTGCCAGGATTTGAAACTGGTTTCAAGAATATGATGAATAATTGCCAAGTGCTACAATGACTATTTGTAATGCTTTTCTACTTAAACAATGGGAAAATGATATAGAAAGGGGTGCATGATAGCTTCTGAACGCCTCATCGTGAATCGAACAGATTTAGAATAAAAATAAAAAAATAAAAAAAATATAAGCCACTGCCAGGATTTGAACCCCGATTCGAGTACAAATTCTTGAATTGGCAAGTGCTATAATGGCTCTTGGCAAATATTTTTTAATTAAAAAAATATGAAATATATATATGAAGGGTTAGATGACATCCTTTGAACACCTCATTTCTAAAATAATTGACTAACAATGAAAAAAAATAAAAAATTAATTTACCATAGCTAGGATGTGAACCGGGATTAAAGAAAATTAGTTGTACTGCACAATGCACAGGTTTAGACAAAAGTAAAAAAAAATAAAATCATATTAGGCTATCTTATAATATTACGATAAAGTTGATGATTACTATTTGGATGCTAAATTAATAGGAATTGTATTTTCTTCCTTATGACATTTGCATTTTATACTCTTAGTAAAATTGATCAAATACTTAAGTTTTTTGTAGAAAGATCCGTTTCAAAAAAAATATAACTAAAATTAGAAGCCATAAAATATAAATAAAAAAAATAAAAAATAAATAAAATTATGAAATGGAAAAATTAGTTTATGACCTTGGAGTCAAAAAATCACAAAAATATCAACATATTACGTGTCTTTCAAGTTTTGTAAAATTACTTTAAGCTAGTAGACTGTATGGACATATATTTTGAAGTTTTTTTTTAATAGTATACGAACTTAAAATTTTGATCACTGTATTCTACATCGGTACAATAATTTTTTATGAATCCAAAATTGTTATACTAGTTTCAAATAACTACAACTTTCATATAAAAAGTTATAATAACTTTTGTGGCATACAATGACTTTCAACTTTTTAGAGAATTATTGGGTTTTCTTAAAAATCATTGCAAAAAGTAAATTAGATAAATAGTATATCGTAAAATTCAAATTAAAAAAATTCATTTTTAATTTATGAAATGCTCATTAGGAACTTTTTTTTTTTTTTTTTAATTATAAAAAAAAAAATACATTCATTTAAAATAAGATTAATGCTAAAATAGATTATTACAGAAAATAGAGTCTTTGAGGGACCATCATTTTTAGACCACTTAATTAATCTATTTTTTAAATAAAAAATAATTTAAGTATTTATTTAAAAAATCCAATATTATGAATTTTTTTTTTGTAAAAAATGAATGAAAGTTAGAATTGATAATAATAAAAAAATAAAAATAAATAAATAAATAGAATTGTTGATTAAAAAATATTTTTATTTGAATGAAAATTAATTTGAGTGTTTTTTTTTTAAAAAACAAATCAAATATGATGAATATAATTTAAAAAAAATGAAATTTTGAATTGATAATAAAAAATAAAAAAACTAATTATTAATTAAAAAATTATTTTATTGTGCAAATATATATAGAGTTGGAATTGAAAGCAAATTTCTATTCATGTTATTAATTTGAATTAAAAGTAATTTTCTATTCATTTAATGTTAATCCAAATAGAAGTGAAGATCTGGGCCATTGATTTAATAAGAGTAAGAAGATTGAAGAGATTAACCATACCTCATTCTAAAGTCTTTTCTTCAACTTTTAATATTATAACAAAATACTCATGATTTTCAAGCACTACTATGGAACGTGGAAATTTATTTTGGGGAAAAAAACTGAAAATAATGTATTACTTCTTGTATAACCCAATATGCTCGCCTCTTTGGGCCCCAAACCAATTTAGAATTTGAAAATCAAAGTAAGATACTATAACTATGATTTAAACGTGGATTCAAAAAGACAGTCATGATTTTTGAACCGCTAAATCTACCCTTTGTATTATATTTTATTTCAAAATTTAAAATAATATCTGATGAGCTCTATGACATCGTTCCATCCACATTGGGGTTCGAATAAATTTAAAATTATACTTTTTAAAAATAACAATAATAATTAAATATACTGTTGCGATGATTTGAACCTGGATTCATGAATTTGATGAAGAATTACCATGCGTAATAGCGACTATTTGTGATACTTTTCTATTCAAACAATGTGAAAATAACATAGAAAGGGGTGCATGACTTCTTATTAACACCTCATTGGGGCCCGAACAATTTAAGAATAAAAATTAAAAAATTTTAGCCCTGCCAGGATTTGAACCCGAATTTAAGTACAAATTCACAAATTGACAAGTGCAAACCGCTACAACTACTCTTTGTATTATATTTCATTTCAAAATTTAAATAATATTAGATGAGCTCTATGACATCGTGTCATCGACGTTGTGGTCTGAAGAAATTTAAGATTTTACTTTTAAAACATAACAATAATAGTGAAATATACTACTGCTAGGATTTGAACCAGGATTCATGAATATGATGAAGAATTTCCATGTGCAACAATGACTATTTGTGATATTTTTCAATTTAAACAAAGTGATAATAATATAGAAAGATGTGCATGACAGTTTATGAACACCTCATCGTGGCCCAAACTTATTTAGAATAAAACTTAAAAAATATATAAGCCACTACTAGGATTTGAACCTGGATTCAAGTACAAATTTATGAATTTTCACGTGCTACAACGGCTCTTGGTAAATATTTTTTATTTAAAAAAGTGAGAATAATATATGAAGCGATGGATGACATCATACAAGCAACTCATTATTAACCTAATTAACTTACAATGAAAACAATAAAAAATAAAAGAAAGTAATGTACCGGAGCCAGGATATGAACCTGGATTAAGGAAAATACTCGTGATTTTGATGCCCTACCATGGATTGTGACGATTTTTTTTGGGTGAAAAAATTGAAAATAATGTATGACTGTTTGTGTGACCCCATATGCTTACCTCCTTGTACCTAAAACAAATTTGCAATTAAAAATTCAAAAATTAAAAATCAAAGTGATAGACCATGATTGTGATTTAAACGTGGATTCAAAAACACAATCACGATTTTTGAACCGCTACAACTATTCTTTGTATTATATTTCATTTCAAAATTAAAGTAATACCAGATGAGCTCTATGACACCGTGTCATCCACGTTGTGGCCTAAAGAAATTTAAGATTATACTTTTAAAAAATAACAATAATAGTGAAATATACTGTTGCTAGGATTTGAACCTAGATTCATGAATATGATGAAAAATTTCCAAATGCAACAACAACTATTTGTGATATTTTTCTATTTAAACAATGTGAAAATAATATAGAAAAGGCTATGTGACTGCTTATGAACACCTCATTGGGGGCCTGAATCAATTTAGAATAAAACGTAAAACATTAAAAAATATAAAAGTGTTGATTCTAAGATTTTGATGGACAATTAAAGGTTGATGTTTTTGGTGAAACTAATAGTTTGATTAATTGTTTCAGTTTATTAGTTCCAAATGATGAAGATATGATGACAAAGATGATGAAGTATTAAGAGATTGAAGAATTTCAAGGACCTAGGGAAAACAACTCAGATTAAATTTCAACTCTTAATATCTTAATTAGGATCACACACTACACAAAACGATTTTTAAATAATTTTGATAAATATGTGTGTTTTTAATAAGATCCTAATTAGTTAAATTATTTGCTCTTATGTGTAGTTGAAAAAGAAATATTTATAATTGGTTAAAATTGAATTTAAGTATTTAGTCGAGCTAACCGAGAAAAGAAATCGGTTAAAGGGGTAGAAACGTCAATAAAAATGGATTAAAAACGAATTGAGAGAAGTGTTTCAGGATTAGTAAGTTGACCGGAGTATGGAAGGAAAAGTCTTTGTATCTCTCGGTCGATAAATAGGTCGATCTGTGCTTAAATATGAACTCTCTGTATTTATTAGTCGACAAACCGGTCGACTTGTGATAAGAAATGGAACTCTCTGAATCTCTAGGTCGACAGATAGATCAACCGATGGGCACAAAAGTTTTAGCTTGGTTACATCCTGAATCGATCGGTCGACTTATGGGACTGTTTCCGGATATTATGGAATTCCGGATTTTATTCTAAAAGTAGCTATTACTGGCCATTTTTTGGTTAGGATTCACAATATATATTAGGGATTTAATATTATTCAAGATATGCAACACATATTATGATATCCTTATAGATATGGTTCATTAAGTTTCAATATTTTTCAATTTGGTACATGTACTTCTTTCTATCCTATTTAATTGTAATTGAGAAATATTTGGGGGACTTAATTGAGAAGTTTAAAAATTATAATTAATTGATTTGAACCTGGATGAAGTATTAATGATATAAGGGGTCTGTAAGAGCAATTAAATGTCATAACAAATGGAAACTAGTCGTTAGAGAGCTTATTTTATTCCCATTTATATAGACCTGCGTTTTTCATATTAGAAAGGAAGATCAAGAGTATTATACTAAGCTTTTCTAACAGAAATCATATTAAGAATTGTGAGATCTTTTCTAAGAGTTATTCTTGAGAGTTATTTGATGTGAATCATTGCTGCTACCGAATCTGAAGTGACATTGCTATAATTATTCTTTCGATGGATTCTACATGAGATCTTTCCAAATTGCTTTCTATTTAGTATTGATTAATTATATTTGAAATTTAATTTTTAGAAATTGTTTTCTGATTTTTTATTGAAAAATATTTTTGAAACAATTTCTTGAATCAATCTGATTACGTGCTTAATTACGTGCTACCCATTTTTGTTTAAAATCAGATTTTGAATATCTCACTTTTCTATCACTAGTTTTGGGATATTAATTGAGTTCTAATTTATCTGGGGTGGTAGAAGTTCCGAGTGAGAAAAATTGCTTGTCAATTTTTAATTGGTGAGTTGAGCAACGAATTGAATACTGTTAGGAGTATTTAATCTAAGAGTAGCTAGTTTCAGTTTCTTCCTGTAAAGAGATTGAGGTGGTAATTATTCCTAAATTGAATTATTTTGTAAGCAATTTTGTAACAGTTCATCCTTACCAGGTAAAAGAAGATTTGGAGTGTTTGTGAGGTTTTGATTCTTTAGCCTAAGGTATAAAAAGAATTAGGTTATTCTTGAATCTATAAAAAGTAGAGGTTATTCCTAAGCTTGTGAAAAATAATTTGTAAAGGTTGATTCTGAGCATGTTAAAAGAATCTTAGTGAGGGTTTCGTTCCAACCTTTAAAGGAATCTTGAGTTTAGTGGGTGAGACTCTTCGTGGGGCTCGAAGGATTGGATTAACCAAGAGTAGCTTGGTGAACCAGTATAAATTTCTGGTGTGCTGCTATCTTTATATTATTTATTTTTGTTGTTTGGTGTGCACCTAGTTGATTTTATATTTCTACTATGATATAAAGATAATAATTAATTTAGGATCTGATCTCAGATTTAAGTACAAATTCATTAATTGACAAGTGCTACAACGACTCTTGGTAAATATTTTTTATTTAAAAAAATAAAAATAATATATGAAGCGATGGATGACATCGTATGGACACCTCATTATTAACCTAACAAACTTACAAAGAAAAATAATAGAAAATAATGTATCGCAGCCCGGATATGTACCTGGATTAAGGAAAATATTTGTGATTTTGATGCCCTACCATAGATCGTGGCGATTGTTTTTGGGTGAAAAAATTGAAAATAATGTATAACTATTTGTAGGACCCCATATACTCACCTCCTTGTGCCCCAAACCAATTTGGAATTAAAAATTCCAAAATTAAAAATCAAAGTGATATACCATGATTGTGATTTAAACGTGGATTCAAAAACACAATCATGATTTTTGAACCGCTACGACTACTATTTGTATTACATTTCATTTCAAAATTTAAATAATATCAGATGAGCTCTATGACATTGTATCATCCACGTTGCACTTCGATGAAATTTAAAATTATACTTGTAAAAAATAACAACAATAATGAAATATACCACTTCCAGGATTTTGCACCTCGATTCAAGAATATGGTGAAGAATTGCCAAGTGCTACCACGACTATTTGTGATAATTCTCTATTTAAATAATTTGAAACTAACATAGAAAGGGGTGCATAACAGCTTATGAACACCTCATTAAGGCCTAAACTGATTTAGAATAAAAAATTAAAAAATTGAAAAACATAATTGGTTTGCCAGGATTTGAACACAGATTCAAGTACAAATTCCAGAATTGCCAAGTGCCACAACGACTCTTGGTAAATATTTTTTGTTTAAAAAAATATGAAAAATAATATATGAAGGGATGGATAACATAGTATAAACACCTCATTATTAACCTAACCAACTTAAAATAAAAATAAAAATATATAAAAACAAAAATATACGACAGCTAGGACACAAATCTGGATTAAAGAAAATACCCATGATTTTCAAGCTCTACCATGGAAAGTGGCGATTTTTTTGCGTAAAAGAAATTGAAACTAATGTATGACATTGTATGTGTTGATTATATCTCATAATCACAATAATATAGAATTAATTAATAAACTAAAGCATAAATGAATATTAGGACACAACAATGAAGAACGGTAATTGAATATGTACCTATTTGGGTCATCGCAGAAGATTGAATCTGTCGCAACGGATTACTAACTAGGTATTCTTCCCTATGATATAGATTATTATAGTGGCGGGTCTAAATGGGAAAAAACCCTTAATCGAGACTAGGGAGGGAATCTAGTTATTTATATTAGGGTTTCTCGTTGGGCCTTCCCATAACGGGCTTCAACGAAACCCAAAACCTACATTTGCCACTTAATTAGGCTTCTACATAAAAGATGCTACAACCCAAATCAAAATATAATCACTAATTATTTGGGCAGGTTATATAATAGACTATCCATTAACCCGTTTTTGTAAAAAAAATAAAATTATTCAATTAATGTTAGCCCAAAGTTTTTTTTTTACAACATTCTCCCACTTGGGCTACATTAATTGAATAGATTTAATTTTCAAAACAAGACTCTCGGGTTAATAACAAAAAAAATTATTTTTGTGTGACCACACATTTTTTTAAAGAAATGATAGTATACAAGTAGTATCTTGATAAACTTATTCGGTCCAACATGATCTTAATATTAGATTATGATAGTCTATATGTTAATCTCAACAAACAAAAGACCTTTCATACTCACAAATATTTATAACCATATCAACATGGATCATAAGCCCAGTAGTGTAGTAAGAAACCAATGCCAACATGTAATCATTATCTATACGCATTATTTCTTATCGGTCCTCATTACAATTTCTCAACAAAATAAAATTATAATTGCACTTTCTCAACAAAATAAAATTGTTAATTGCAGTTTTTCAACAAAATGAAATTGCTGCAATTTCTTAACAAAAGAAAATTGCTAATTGCAGTTTCTCAACAAAATGAAACTACTGCAATTTCTCAATAATATGAAATTGCTTGACTTTAACAAGTCATCTGTCACTAACAATACATCACAAGATCTCAAAATAGTGATTTGTAACAACCAAAAGTATATAACTGTAATTCTTAAAGTACAATATCTTAAGATATCATATTATATAATGAATTCAAATAATATGATATGCAACAATATAATATGCAATAATAATGATCATCAAATATATTTCAATTTTACAAAATACATAACAATAGTGGTCACAACATAATCATTGAAATAAAGAAAAATACAAAAGCTCCGATTAAACCAGAGAATGAAAAGACTCAATGACACTCATATTCACAACATGTTCCTTAAACGCTATGGGTCTTAAACCTTGGTTTAGTATAATCATTTCAAATAATTTGATATGCAATAATATAATATACAATAATGACAATTACCAAATAGAATTCAATTTTGCAAAACGCATAACAACAGTGGTCACAACATATCATAGAATTAAAGAAAAATACCCCAAAAAAAAAAAAAAGAACTCCCACTAAACCAGAGAGTTAAAATGCTCAAATAAGTATAAGCGACACAATGTAAGAATTAATTGCATCATCATAAACTCCCATTTGGGCAGAGTATATAATAAACAATTATTCTCTAAGCATGAATATCAATAAATAAGGAAAACTTTATAGCAATAGTGATCAATACTTACACGACACAATCATCGAAATAAAATAAATTATAGAAACTCCCATTCAATCAAGGAATCAATTTAGAATTTCATTGTGACGTTATTGTTGTTCACAATGAAAAGAAACTGCTTTCACAAAAAAATTACAACTAAATCAATTATGAGTAATGAAAAAAAATGTTCAATTAAACATAGACAATACAATATAAGAATCAATTATGTTATCATAAACTTTTATTTGGGCAAATCTATAATAAACAATTATTCTTTAATCATGAGGATCAACAAAATAAGAAAAATTTACAAATTTAAAAATTCACCTTATTTGGGTAGATTGACCTTCAAATCCATATAATTCCTTTAAAACATAATGAAACAAATAATCTTTCAAAATTCATTCCCTTTGGGCAAACAAATTTGTCAAATTATTTATCCTACATAATATCCTCATGCAATTAAATTAATCTATATAATAACCCCTTTTGGGCAGGTGAATGCACAAATTAATCTAAAATTTTTCTATCAACAAAATAGGAACTCGAAAACTTCCAAACTATATTAGTTAAATCACTTTGGTAAAATAACCTCAACAATTCACAAACAAACGTTCCAAATTGTGAAAATTAAACTATATTATCCAATAATTGAATTAATCTGCACAATAACCCCCTTTGGGCAGGTGAATGCTCAAATTAAACTAAAAAAAATTCCATCAACAAAATAGGAACTCGAAAACTTGCAAATTATATTGGTTAAATTACTTTGGTAAAATAATCTCAACAATTCACAAGCAACCGTTCCAAAATGGAAAAATTAAACAATATTACCCAAATAATTGAATTAATCTACATAATAACCCTCTTTAGGCAGGTGGATGCACAAATTAATCTAAAATTTTGCCTTCAACAAAATAAGAACTTGAAAACTTACAAACTGTGTTGATTAAATCATTTTGGTAAAATAACCTCAACAATTCACAAGCAAACGTTCCAAATTGGGAAAATTAAACTCTATTACTCAACAATTAAATTAATCTGTGCAATAACCCCTTTTGAGCAGGTGAATGTATAAATTAATCTAAAATTTTTCCATCAACAAAATAGGAATTTGAAAACTTGCAAACTATATTGGTTAAATAACTTTGGTAAAATAACCTTAACAATTCACAAACAACCGTTCAAAAATAGAAAAATTAAACTATATTGCCCAACTGCAACAGTGCATATTAGCAACATATATGCATATGATCAAAACAAGATGAAATACGTTACAAAATGTATTTTCAGTGATCAACGATCAATTATAGTTGCAAGAATTTGAAAAACAATTTTACCACACTCTGAAACTAATTATTAAATTAGTCTCTATTTAGAATAAAAAAATATTAAGGGCTTAAAATTTTGAAAACTATAATTAATCATAATTAGTGTTTTTATGTGCCCCCTAATATGAACCTCAAAAGGTCGAATGTTGTAGTTAAGAAAGTCCAGTTGGCTGAGATACTACATAGGCCTAAACTCAAAATCAATATCTATATAATGAGCTCAAATCTGGTTTCCCACCAAGATATTCTAGTCATAATGATAGTGTTTCCAATTCAAAGTCTTCTTATATGTTCATGAATAATTTATCCATATTATTAATTCCATCATACTTGTTAATTAATAAATAATTAATGGCCCAACAGGCCCATGCTAGGAAAATAAAAGATCTCATTTTCGTTGATGGAATGTGCAATAATAACCAAATTAGTTATTAGCATCATATTTAACCCACAGAGAATCCTGAATACATATCATACATCTGATTAACTACGATCACTTCTCAACATTGTTTTATTTAATTTAGCTTCTATCAGGTTACCAACAACAAAACAGGGATATAATTCTCTCAATCATGTCACTGATCATGTAAATTATTTTATAAAGACAACAAATAGAAAGATAAGGAGTCGATTCAATTTAGGATTCCTAACCATCAAATACAAGAATAAAACAACCTTATAGATAATAATCAAAATAACTAAATTTACACAACCTCTAAACTTTAGGGGTTAATTGTGTAATTAACCTTTCTTACTAGTTTCAGTTCATTGCACTTCAAAAAAGGACATATAAAGTTAATAAGACATCTTATACGTTTAAAATGAAACTACTTGGAACAAGTGAGATTCTAGTTAAATTTTCGGGGTACTTAGTGTCAAAACCCCTAACCCTAATTTCAATCCCCTTTGCCATACCACCTGAACATCGCCCCTCGTTGCCACCCTTCGACTCTATCAAATGAACATCAACGTTCTTATCAGGCGCAAAGTGGACTTTTGATGAACTACAACTAACAGATATCGGGTGAAGACCCAACATCGATGTGGAATTCAACACACCCAACATCAAACAAGAGTCCTAAAGTTAAAAACCCAATGGGCCCAACTCTGTCTAAAAGTAAAACCTTAGCTCAGGATTAGGTAACACAAGTGGTGTGGGATTCAACAAAGAATAATATCCCCAAAATGAAATAAACACAACCTTCATACCTCATTCTGTGCGCAATATGCAACTACCCAATCATCTAATCCGAACTAGGGCCACATCTTCATGATCAATTGAAAAGTACTTAGAATATGAAGAAGACTTTAGGATGCTTCTTCATGAGCCAAGATAATAAAACTCAAGGCATAAGTTGACTTCTTTGAGCTCTCATGTTTGCTTTTTAAAATAATAAAGACAAACTCTTTTTTTTTACTCGAATAATAACTTATCATAGTTTATTAATCATATAACCAATTGAAGAAAAAATATATATGCATTATCCCTATAATGCTTACTTCATCCATATACAATTTATAAACTTTGAACAATATCGTGAAACCAAATGTAAATGTTAGGGGTGAAAAATGTCATTAAGCTAAAAAAAATGTTGGTCACATAATAAGCCAATGCTCAGCATTCAATTGATTTGCTCAAAACGATTTTTCGCTTGTTATTGGTTTTTAGCCTTTTTTAGCTAAAACTACTAAGCTTGGGAGTAAAAATAGGATCTTGAATTCATCTACAACTATTCATCCTATACTCTTACAATTTTGACTGAGTAGATAATTACTCATGAATGAATATTATCAAAACATTATAAACCAGTTATAAGAAGTCAATATTTTATTTAAATATGAACAATAAAAATCACATTTTTTAGGATGGATCAATATTTTACTCCACAAACATATTTCACATAATTGATTCTAAAATAAGTGATTTTCCCAAAATACAAAGGACAAATACAATAATGCAATGATAATTACAAATGCAATTTACATGGGAAAAATCCGGCTTTCTACCTCGCAAATGCAGATTTAGTGAATTTTGTGATTATGCAACAATTGTTAGCATAATTTATCCTAAAACACGATAATGCAGTGACAATTAGAAATGCTATTTAGGAAAAATTGGGATTTCCTCCTCACGAATGCAATCTCCCAAAGACATAGTGATAACTAGTAGCAATTAAGGAGAAATAGGATTTTCACATATTGCCAAGGAAAAAATTATAGAATGGGGACATATATCAATATCCAGGATTTAATACTAAGGTTGAGTTCTTCTGAAATTTTTTGTCAGAGAATTGCTATTTTGCTTGGTTAAGGGTCTCTCAAGATTACCAGTTTCTAGTAAATTTTTACACTGATATTGGTGTCAATGAAAGACCATAATTGTCTCATTAAATGCTTCTGCTTGATTATTTACCAATTATTAAGTGAACCCAACTATAGGAAAAAAGAAAAGGAAAACAATCGGAAGGCAAGAGTCGCAACAACAAATCTAAGAATAAAACCAAGTAACTATTATCGTTTGATCGGGATCTCACCCACAAAAAACAAAAAAGGGAAATTTTTTCGAGAAACTATTGTTTCGGCATGCCGACGGCACCACAATTGCAAAGAGAGAGTTTTAAACTAATTATTAAATTAGTTTTATGTGACTTAAAACTAATTAGGTGATTACATGCCAATAAATTTTAATCTAGGGAGAGTGGGTATTGAAATCCCATTCCAAATCAACCAACATAATTTCTGGCAAATGTTCAGTAGAAAAACATGTTTAAAAATAATTTTGAGGTAATTAAATCACAGAATAAGTAATAATTAACCAAAAATTATTTTAATCCTAAAAAAATCAAATAAATTTTACAGAAAATTAGAAGGAAGGAAAACAAGTGCACTGGAAAACGGGGACCCAAAACGTGTCTCTGGAGATGGATCACCCTCCCCACATGCCTGTTATGCACATGGAGGGTAGCCTACCTGGCTAGAGGTTGTCTTCAACCTCCAGCCGGGTCTAAACTGGGTCAACTCGACCCAGTTGTGCAAAAAGTCTAAAAAAATATTAATTTTTTTAACTTTTTTATGGGTTTATGTAGAATTATGTATTTATAACATGACTATAACAATTAATTGGAGAAACAATTATAGAATCATCCCCAAACTCAAAGAACAAGTCACGGTTTTTCACACCTCCATGGCCAAAACCCAAAACTCGATTTTAACCCTTATTTCTACCAAATTTTATATGAGTTTATACCTAAGATTAATTTTAAAACAATATACAATATTTAATTGAACAAAAAACTCATCAATTTTCATCAATTTGTAAGGTGAATCTCAATTTTCTAGGGTTGATGGCTGAATCTTCGTAGTTGAAATACTCATAGATTACCCAACGAATAGCATGTAATATGTCAAATTAAAGCTTGAATCAAGAGGAATAAAATCCCTAAGGTTTTATAGTCAATAGAAGCAAAAAATTACGTCAAATCACAGCCCAAGTTTCCGTTATGTGAGTTTTCTAGGGTTTATGGATGAAACTTCAATGTCGAAATTCTCTCTGATTACACAACCAAATAGCACGTATAATATATCAATTTAAAGATTGAATCTATAGAAATAAAAGCCCTAATGTTTTATAGTGAATCGAAACAAAAAATCTCATGAAATCATGGCCGAAAGTTTCGGTTTCGTGAATTAACAGAAAATAAAGAAAATTTTAAAAAACCAATTGTAGATCCTATCATGTATGTAGGCTCTGATATCACATGTTGATTATATCTCATAATGACAATAATACGGAATTAATTAATAAACTAAATAATACATGAATATTATGACACAATAATGAAGAACGGTAATCGAATACATACCTGTTTGGGCTATCGCAAGAGATTAAATTTGTCGAAGCAGAATACTAACTAGGTCTTTCTTCCTATGATCTAGATTATTGTGGTGGCGGCTCTCAATGGAAAGAAACCCTTAATCTAGACTAGGGAGGGGACCTAGTTATTTATACTACAGTTTCTCGTTGGGCCCTCCCATAATGGGCTTCAATGAAACTCAAAACCTACACTTGTAATTTAACTAGGCTTTTACATAAAATATGTTACAGCCCAAATCAAAATATGATCACTGATTATTTAGGCTGGTTTTATAATAGACTATCCATTAACTTGTTTTTTTAAAATAATTTATTCAATTAATGTAAGCCCACCAAATATTTTCCAACAGTATGACCCAATATGCTCACCTCCTTGTGCCCCAAACTTATTTAGAATTAAAAATTCCAAAATTAAAAAACATTCTAATATACCGCAACTGTGATTTTAACGTGGTTTTAAAAACACTATCACAATTTTTAAACCGCTACAACTACTCGTTGTATTATATTTTATTTCAAAATTTAAATAAAATCATATCAGCTCTATGACATCGTGTCATCCACGTTGTGGTTCGAAGAAATTTGATTTATACATTTTCAAAATTACAATAATACTGTAATATACTGCTTCCAAGATTTGAACCTGAATTCAAGAATATGATAAAGAATTGCATAGTGGTACAACGACTATTTATGATACTTTTCCGTTTAAATAATGTCAAAATAAAATAGAAAGGGGTGCATGACAACGTATGAACGCCATATTGTGGCCCAAGCTGAATTAGAAAAAAAATTAAAAAGTTATAGAAAGGGTTAATTAAACTTTACCCCTTTGTGATTTGACCGATTTTCACTTACCCCCCTGTGGTTTGAAAATCGTCACTTACCCCCTCTGTGGTTAGATTTTCAAATCATTTGCCTCCTTGATATAGGGGGATAAGTACAACAAATATCTGACCATAGGGGGATAAGTGACGATTTCCAAACCACAGAGGGGTAAAGTGCAAATTGCCCAAACCACAAAAGGGTAAAGTGCTATTAACCCTTATAGAAAATATAAGGCGCTACAAGGATTTGAATCCAGATTCAAGTACAAATTTATGATTTGCCAAGTGTTACAATTGCTCTTAGTAAATGTTTTTTATTCAAAAAATATGAAAATAATATATGAAGGGATAGATTACATCATACGAACACCTATTTTTTGTGTTGTATTTCATTTTAAAATTTAACTAATATCATATGAGCTCTATGACACCATGTCATCCTCGCTGTGGTCCGAAGAAATTTAAAACTATACTTTTCAAAAAATAACAATAATAATGTAATATACCACTGCCTGGATTTGAACCAGGATTTAAGAATATGATGAAGAATTGCCAAGTGCTACAACAACTATTTGTGATGTGTTTCTATTTAAACGATGTGATAATAATATAGAAAGGGGTACATGACAGCTTATGAACACCTCATCGTGGCCCGAACCGATTTAGAATAAAAATTAAAATTATATAAGCCGCTGCCAGGATTTGAACCCGAATTCAAGTACAAATTCATGGATTGACAAGTGCTACAACGGCTCTTGTTAAATATTTTTTATTAAAAAAAAAAAAGAAAAGAGAATAATATATGAAGCGATCGATGAAATCATAAGAACACCTCCTTATTAACTTCAAAATTAAAAAATAAACTAATATACCACGACTGTAATTTAAACATGGATTCAAAAACACAATCACAATTTTCAAACTAGTACAACTACTCTGTGTTATATTTTATTTCGAAATTTAAATAATATCATATAAGCTCTATGACACTGTGTCATCCACGTCATGGTCTGAAGAAATTTAAAATTATACTTTTCAAAAATAACAATAATAATATGTTATACCGCTATCAGGATTTGAACCTGGATTCAAGAATATGATGAGGAATTGTTAAGTGCTACAACGACTATTTGTGATACTTTTCTATTTTAACAATGTGAAAATAATATAGAAATGGGTGTATGATAGCTTATGAACACCTCATTGTGGCTCGAACCAATTTATAATAAAAAATTAAGAAATTAAAAAATATATAAACCGCTGCCAGAATTTTAACCAAGATTCAAGTACAAATTCATGAATTTGCAAGCCCTAAAGCGACTCTTGGTAAATATTTTTTATTTAAAAAATATGAAAATGGTATATGAAGAGATGGATTCTATCATATGAACACCTTATTATTAACCTAACTAAATTAAACTACAATTAGTGGGTTAATCCTCACTAAGTTGATTACCTAGGGATTGATTTCATTCACTTAATACATGTTTGATTTCGTTTAGTTAACAATAACGGTGTTTATTCTATCCGACAACCTCGGTATCTAAAACTCATTCACTCCCCTCCCGAGTGTTTAGTGAATGAATACATGATTTCGCGTTGACGCCGAAGTCCCCCTAGAACATCTTTCAAACACATAGTCACGTGAGCCTTCACCCAACCTCATTGATTGCATGCTCTCCAACTCCCTCCCGGATTATTAGATCGTCACGTTGTGTTTACCCTAGTCCGAATCTGGGGTTATCTTTCCTGAGTGTCAAACCCTGTATTCTCAAATCCAACCCTAATACCTTAACAAGCATATTAAGATCATAATAGAGCAATAACCACAATCGAATTTAGACAAACAATCGTTAAAGAAACATATATTAAATCAAACTAGTATATACATGAGTTACAACAATCCCTAGCTAATATTTATCTAATATAACATGATCTTAGCCATTGAAACATTAAACCAAGTGGGATTCAACATCATTCACAATAAAACATTAAATTACAAAGATAGAAACATAGAAAGAAAGATCAAATCTTAAGGTGGAGTGGTCCACTGTGGCCAAAGATCAATCCGCTAGTCTTTCCTCTTCTCCAAATGATAAATATCTTCTTTGAGCACTTTAAGATTAGCCAAGGACTAAGTCCTAATGTTAGGGACGTCCAAGTGTCCAAGCCCTCCTCAATAGAAGTGGGAAAAAGGGTTTTATAGTGGTAAGGTTTCAAAAATATCTGAAAATATCTCAAAAGATCTTAAATTTGTACAGAACTGACCACCTAGGCGGTGGGTAAGTCGACTGCTCTTTGATCTTTCACCGCCTAGGCCGTGGGACTGGCTCCCAACTCTTTGCATTTTCACCGCCTAGGCGGTGGGACTTTGCTTATTTTCAGCGTTCTCTGCATTCTCACTGCCGTGGTGATGGCCTTACCACTGCGTCAGTGGGTCTTGTGCCTTTGAAGTCTTGCTTCTTCAACGTTTCTTCACTGTTTTCCCACCGTTTTCCCTCGTTTGTCGCTTGTTTCGTTCCTACACCTGAATTACATAAAAACTAACAAAAACACAATTAAATATTACTAATTCACTTGAAAACTACCAAATTCGGCTTAGAACGAGATAGATTATTTCAACCTATCAAATACCCCCAAACTCGAAATTTTGCTAGTCCTAAACCAAAACACCCTAACACTAAATTAAACTAACTACAATAATTAACTAACAACTAATCTAAAAATGAATAAATATAACAAAGAAGAAGTAAATGCATGGGAGTTCCAAGTCCAATCGAAGAAACCAAGTGGTTCTTCCCTCAACAACCCTCAATCTAATCAAGTTTGGGAAATAACACACACCAAGTGGTGTTCTCAAATTTCAACACTCAATTTCAGTTAAAACCATTCTAGATCCATTTGAAATGTGTGTGTGAGAGAGCTCAAATGTATAACTGACAAAACACCGGATTGGATTATTCAGTAGCTAAGCTCATGACTTAAACCTTAAAGGATTCAGAAAAACCATACGCTTAACTGGGCTTGACCATCCACTAATGTAGATTCAGATATTCACAGAGATCAATAGGGCTTGGTTTGGATTTGGAGGAAGACCAAGGACATCGTAGGAATAAAAAACATAAAATCGTTAAGATTAAACGATACCCGAGCACAAACGCTTGTCACTATAATACTCTCTCGTAACCCCACATAAACACAACCCTAAACAAGAATTTAAGAACTTCGTATTCACTTGTCGAAAGTAATGAAAATAAAAACTATATTTACATTTTTTTATTTTTTTTATTTATTTATTTTTTTTTTTTTAAAAGAAACATAACACACCCCCAAACTTTTTAAATTTCTACAATTTTAGGAGTGTGAAAAAAAAAGATTAAGTAACACACTCCCAAACTTAGTTGAATTTCTAAAATTTTAGGAGTGTGCAAAAAAGGATTAAGAAAATGACAAGTGAATACACTAATACCGAATCAATAAAAATTTATCCGAAACCCGACCGCTCACGTCAAGTAGTATAGATTAATGCTAACTTGATCTCACTCAATTTGAAACTTAGGCTTAGAGACAATGGTTTGAAAAAATTAAATTGGATACAATATTGATATGTGTTCAGAATTGAAAAGATTATTGGCTTCGATAGGGGAATGAGGGATAAAAATTTTAGGTTAGCTTCAAAAGGTCCAAGCGATAAAAGTGAAGGCTTAAATCATGCCTCCGGAATTACCTCACCTATCATTTCGCCTCAAGTCTACCCTAAATCAAGTTCTAGATTTCTCTTTTCTGTCATGAACTTATTACTGAATCATCAACGTCAAATCATTCAAATAATTATACACGGAGTCCATGCGATCGTGCGATTTAAGGATCAAAATAATTTTCACTTGATCGACATGCTAAGCACACAAAACACACAAAAATGACATTACCCCTAACCTCGATATACAATTGTAGGATAATTTTCATCATCAGCACATACTCCAGACGAACTCAACAACTCATCAAGTATATACGATTCCATACATAAACATTTCTACATTAAAACTAAATACTAACATACACATACTAACTAAGCATTTAACATTCAAAAACAAAAATTAAAATTAAAACTTAATAACCAAAAAAAATTTCCGTACCAAAAATATTTTCATCTTTCTCATCTTTCTTTAACAACACAAAACGTAAAGTACATTCCCCCCAAACATAAAAAGAGGTAGTGTCCTTACTGACTAAACAGCGAACCCAATAATAGTTTATAGCAATCACAAGTAAAATTGGGTGCCGACACATACCTAGGGGCTAAGATGTAAAAGTCTCACCCCTTAACGTTCGTTGAGAGGAAAGTCATCGCCACCACTATCACGTCGGAATGGAAATTATGGTGGTTGCAAGAGGTGCAGCGGCACATGCGACATAGGTGGATAAGCACTCATATAAGTGCCGAAGCGTTCGCACATGAGCCAGTGGATTTGATCTTGCGCACACACAAATCGTAATGTTTCAACAAAATTTCAAAAAATATAGGATGCAATTTTTTTTTACACAATTTAACAATCCATAGAAACTTAGTTCATCTCCAAAAATCAAACCAAAATCCCATAGAAATTGAAAATCGTGAAAATAGAGGTTAAACCTGATTTTTGGTGGATGATTTGGGGTGAAAATCACAAATTTTGTAAATAGAAAGATGAAATTGAGGGTTTGAAATGGTTTGGAAGGATGAAAATGGAGAAATTTTGGCGTTTTAGAGGTGGTTGTGGCGTTTTTGTATAGCATGATGGTTTTAATCAAACAGAGGCCTTACTGCTGCGGCGGTGGGAATCACCGCCTTAGTAGTGTGAGTGCCTTTTTAAAACCTTAACATTCTATCATTTCACCACCCACTGCCGCAGCAGTGAAGCGTCTTTCCAAAAATTTAACTCTCTGTTGTTGCACTGCCTCGGCGGTGAGACAACAATGCTGGAAACTAGACATCCTGCATTTTTACCGCCTCGGCGGTACGTCCACACCCTAGGCGGTGGGCCTGCTACTGGATTTTCATTTTTTCTTCAAGTTTCCACAAAAAGGTTCCACACTATGCGTTCCCACTTTGCTTGTTCAACGAATTTAAGTGTGAAACACATCTTCGAGAATCCTCATTCCTTAATTTACCACCAAACACGCTCCGAGACCATTCCGGCCTTCAAAAAATAAATAATAGCAAAAATCAGATAAAAATTAATACTCTCGGTATCAGATAAAAAAATGTGACTTACTTGATTTACCGTCCCGAGCTGGACTTGGTGGAGCATTTTTCACCAAAATCCTTCATAAACAAGGAATTAGGGTTAGTACGCTCCGTTGGATCATGATTCATGGCATTGAAGTTGGCTTCTTCTCTCTTTCCTTATCATTTTCAATGTACGCTCGATCTCGGGATCAAGAGTAAAAAATTCCAAACTTCTTCTACGTTGCATGCACTGCTTGATCACAACTGACGAAATAAATGAACAAAATAATTAAAAAGAAAATAAAACAAAAGAATTTTCTGGATTAATATTCAACTACTTAGTCTCAATATCAATTCTACGCATTCAACACCATCCCTGGCAACGGCGCCAAAAACTTGTTCGACGAGGCTTTTACATGATCGCGTATTGACTACTCGCAAGTATGTGAGGTCAAGTTTTAATATAGTGTATCTTTAAGATCGGATATCGTTCCACAGGAATGGTGTGAATAATTGAATGCCACGATTTGCATAATCTGATAGTATCCTGACGGTTCAAGAATTATTTTAAAATTAAACTAATTAAAACTAAATTAAACTACAATTAGTGGATTAATCCTAACTAAGTTGATTACCTAGGGATTGATTTCATTCACTTAATACATGTTTGATTTCGTTTAGTTAACAATAACGGTGTTTACCCTATCCAACAATCTCGGTATCTAAAACTCATTCACTCCTTCTCCCGAGTGTTTAGTGAATGAATACATGACTTCGCATTGACGTTGAAGTCCCTCTCGAACGTCTTTTCGAACACTTAGTAACGTGAGTCTTGACCCAACCTCATGGGTTGCACACTCTCCAACTCCCTCCCGAGTTATTGGATTGTCGCGTTGTATTTACCCTAGTCCGAATCCGGGGTTACCTCTCCCGAGTGTCCAACATTGTATTCTCAAATCCAACCCTAATACCTTAACAATCATATTATGATCGTAATAGATAGATAACCACAATCGAATTTAGACAAACAACCGTTAAAGAAACATATATTAAATCAAACTAGTATATACGTGAGTTACAACAATCCCTAGCTAATATTTATCTAATCTAACATGATCTTGGCCATTGAAACATTAAACCAAGAGGGATTCAATATCATTCACAATAAAACATTAAATTACAAAGATAGAAACATAGAAAGAAAGATAAAATATTAAAGTGGAGTGGTCCACTGTTGCTAATGATGAATATCTTCTTTGAGCTCTTCAAGATTGGCCCAGGACCAAAACCTAATGTTAGGGACATCCAAGCGTCCAAGCCCTCCTCAATGGAAGTGGGAGAAATGGTTTTATAGTGGTAAGGTTTCAAAAATATCTCAAAAGATCTTAATTTTGTACAGAGCTGACTGCCAAGGCGGTGGGTAAGTCAGTTGCTCTCTAATCTTTCACCGCCTAGGTTGTGGGACTAGCTCCCAACTCTCTGCATTTTCACCACCTAGGTAGTGGGACTTTGCTCATTTTTAGAGTTATCTACATTCTCATCGCCGCGGCGGTGGGTCTTGTGCCTTTGAAACCTTGCTTCTTCAACGTTTCTTCACTGTTTTCCCACCGTTTTTGCTCGTTTGTCGCTTGTTTGCGTCCCTACACCTGAATTACATAAAAACTAACAAAAACACAATTAAATATTACTAATTCACTCAAAAACTACCACATCCAGCTTAGAAGTAGATAGGTTATTTCAACGTATCAATTCCCATATGCTCGCCTCCTTGTGCCCCAAACCAATTTAGAATTAAAAATCCTAAAATTGAAAAACAAACTATTATACTATGAGTGTGATTTAAAATTGGATTCAAAAAGACAATCACGATTTTTTAGCCGTTACAACTGCTCTTTGTATTATTTTTTTGGGAAAAATACCAAAAAGTCTACTTAAAAGGTTAAATCTACAAGATGGCCCCACAACAATTGTTTTGAACCTAATAATCCTTCGAAAGGCACTAGTTTGCACCAAATAATCCGTATTTTTTTGAAATGACAATTTTACCTTTCCTTCCCTACTACTTCTTCCCTTATATCTCTTATTCGATGATGGACTGATCCCATGCTCTTCTTCTTGACCTGGACGTCTTCCCTATTTCTTCTTCTCTTATGTCTCTACTCCTACAATGGACCGATCCCACGCTCTTCTCCTCGACCTCAACGCCGATCCCATGCTCTCCATTAATCTAAAGCTCGAATTTTTCATGTCGTTGTGATGGCTCTGCCAAAGATCCTTCACATTCAAATTTCTGTACTAATTGATCAATGAATTGGAACGATTATCATGATGAATTCGTTGTGGTTAGTTGATTGTTATGAAATTCGATTATCATTTTGGAAACCCTAGGTGGAGATAATGTTCTCGTGAGAAATCTGGTAGAATTCAGATTCAAAGACATACGAAACCTTTAAATTTCTTTGTGTGAAGGGTTTTTTATTTTTTTTTTGATTTGGGGGTTCAGTGGCAATGGTGATAGTAGAGAGAGACATGTACAGATCTTGGTTGAAAGACTTGTAATAACTGTAAATTAGTCAAGTAATACGAAATTACAAGTACAAATCTATAGTATTTGGATGAAATAAGAACTTTGATGGCGGTGCCTATACTATTAAAACCAGAATTGACGTTGTAGGTGCAAAGGCCTAGCAAATGAATCTTAGCTCTAGTGTTTAATTCGAAGAACCAACTGTTCGGTGTGGGATGTGGATGGATCGATAAGTGTCTCCATTTTTTTAGAATTTTGTATTGATTTGGTTGATTTATTTTGGATTGATTTGGTTGGATTGAATGGTGATTTATATATATATATAGTATCTAGGGTGCATTTTGGTTGGATTGATTTTATTTGTATTGAGAAAAAATCAAGCATATGAATGTAGGGAGAGAATTATCAATTTCGATGATTTTTTTTTAATATAACGCAATCTTGAGTTATATTCAACACAAGATCATGTTGAATAGAACACGATGGCGGCATCCCTGAACTAATTACCCTAAATAAATGTGTGCGTGTGTATAAGAGAGAGAGAGAGAGAGAGAGAGAGAAAAATGGGCTTGGTCTATGTACCTGGTGGAGTGGAGCTTATGATGAGTATATTGTATGTTTGTTTTGGTAGGATTTGGGTACGGCAACTTGGTAGAATTTGAACAGTAGTGAAAGTGGAATATAACACAATCTCATTTTATATTCAACATGAGATCATGTTGAGTATAACACAAGATTGTGTTAAATAATCGTGCTGAATATAACTTGATTTAGTGTTATATTCAATACAATCCCGTGTTATATTCAATGCGAGAGGTAAAATTATCACAAAAAGACAAAAGGACTATTTTGTAACATGTTTTTTAAACAAAATATGTATTTTGAAGTTTTATCTTTATATGAGAATTTTTTTGTAACTGCCCCTATTTTTTATTTTAAAGTTTAAATAATATCATATGAGCTCTATGACACCGTGCCATACACCTTGTGGCTCGAAGAAATTTAAAATTATACTTTTAAAAAATGAGCATAATAAAGTAATATATTGCTGCCAGGATATAAACCTGGATTCAAGAATATGACGAAGAATTTCTAAATGCAACAACGGCTATTTGTGTTACTTTTGTGTTTAAACAATGTGAAAATAATATAGAAAGGGGTGCATGATAGCTTACGAACACCTTATTGCGGCCTGAACCGATTTAGAACCAAATATTAAAAACTTTAAAAATATATAAGTCGCTGCCAGGGTTTTAAACTAGATTCAAGTACAAATTAATGAATTGCCAAGCGCTACAACGGCTTTTGGTAAATGTTCCTAATTCAAAAAATTATAAAATAATATATGAAAGGATGGATGACATCGTATGAATGCTTCATTACTAACCAAACCTACTTACTATGAAAAATAATAAGAAATAAAAAATAAATAATGTATCTCAGCCAGGGTATGAACCTGGATTAAAGAAGATACTCGTGGTTTTTAAGCACTACCATGGATCGTGGCGATTTTTTTTGTGTGTGAAAATATTGAAAATAATGTATGACTATTTATTTGACCCCATATGCTCGCCTCATTGTGCCCCAAACAAATTTAGAATTAAAAATTCCAAAGATACAAAACAAACAAATATATTACGATTGTGATTGAAACGTGGATTCAAAAAGATAGTCACGATTTTTGAGCCACTACAACTACTCTTTGTATTATTTTTTATTTCAAATTTAAATAATATCATATAATCTCTATGACACTGTGTGATCCACTTTGTGGTCCGAAGAAATTTAAAGTTATACTTTTCAAAAATAACAATAATAAAATAATATGCTACAGCCAAGATTTGAATGTGGATTCAAACAATGTGAAAATAATATAGAAAATGGGTGCATGATAGCTTATGAACACTTCATTATGGCCCGAACCGATTTAGAATTAAAAATTAAAAAATATATAAACTGTTGCCAGGATTTTAACCCAGATTCAAGTACAAATTCATGAATGGCCAAGTGCTACAACAGCTCTTGGTAAATGTTTTTTATTTAAAAAATATGAAAATAATATATGAAGGGATGGACGACATCGTTTGAACACCACATTATTAACCTAACTGACCTACGTTGAAAAAAATAAAAATTAAAAAAACTAATATACTGTAGCAAGGACATGAACTGGGATTAAGGAAGATACTCATGATTTTTAAGTTCTGCATGGATCATAGCGATTTTTTAGGGTGAAAAAATTGAAAAAATTGTATGACTGGTTGTATGACCCCCCCCATATGCTCACCTCCTTGAGCCCTAAAACAAATTAGAATAAAAAATTTCAAAATTAAAAAATAAACTAACATACCACTAATGTGATTTAAACTTAGATTCAAAAACACAATCACGATTTTTGAACCGCTACAACTACTGTTTGTATTTTATTTCCTTTCAAAGTTTAATTAATATCATACGAGCTATATGACACAGTGTCAACCCCATTGTGGTCTGAAGAAATTTAAAATTATACTTTTCAAAAATAATAATGTAATATACCGTTGCTAGGATTTGAACCTGGAATCGAGAATATGATTATGAATTGCCAAGTGCTACAACGGCTATTTGTGATACTTTTCTATTTAAGGAATTTGAAAATAATATAGAAAGAGGTGCATGACAGCTTATGAACACCATATTATGGCTCGAACCAATTTAGAATAAAAAATTAAAAATTATATAAGCCGCTGCCAGGATTTGAAGCCTGATTAAAGTACAAATTCATAAATTACCAAGTGCTACAATGGCTCTTCTGTTAATTATTTTTATTTACAAAATATGAAAATAATATATGAAGGGATGGATGACATTGTATAAACACCTCATTATTAACCAAACTGACTTAAAAAAAATAAAAAAAAATAAAAATAATATATAGCAGCCTGGACAAGAACCTAGATTAAAGAAAATACTCGTGATTTTCAAGCTCTACCATGGATTGTGGGGATTTTTTTTCTGATGAAAAATTGCCAAGTGTTATAGTGGCTATTGATGTTGCCAAAAATTCCCAGCATGTGCAAGAGCTTCCCACGTACTAAAAACCTTCGTAACTTCCTTCTTCAACCTGCAAAATCGATTAGTTCCTAAGGGAGACACCGGTGTGGTGTCGGCAAAAAAACCTTCGACGTGAGAATAAGTAAGTATGTTTATGATTGAAGCTCAAACACTTGAATCAATCCTAAAAATAGTATGTTGATACCTTCAGTCCTTATAGACTTTCTTAGTTTGTGTCATTTCGTTGGTGAGGTCACCCTTTCGGTAACCCTTTCCTATTAGCATAGGATATGGCCACAATCTTCTCCCATTAAACGTGGGATGTGGTGGCAATCTTGTAATTGAAATACGATTAGTTAGTTGTAACTTTCCTCATGCGTGGGGGACATAAAGGTTATGGGTTGACCTGCTCTTGACCTTGTTATCGTGGTTCTGATTACCTATTGTTGGGCCTGCTTGCGAGGCCTGCTTTGTTTTTGTATCGGGCAGTTAAGGCTTTTTTCGTGGTAGGCTGGTGTACTCTGCCCAAAATGATTATTGGGTTATATCGTTCGAGTCGGATTAGTGACCCGATTCGACCCGTCAAAGTCCTTAAATCTTTAATAGTCATGGGTGAGAGTTTCTCCCATATTATTTTCCCTCTTGACTTTCGTGATGATTCAAAAAAGAGAGACAAAAGATCATCTTTCCCATTCGTGTAAGTTCTCATCTCCTTCCAATCTTTTGATTGTATTGTTTGTTCATATTCTTCTTTTGATTTTTTGTTGCTCTATTTGAAATGTCATTGAGCCCATCAAATAGTTTAGCTAAGGCTGGTTCATCGTTGAATCCCCTTGTGAAGAAAATAACGCTTGACCATGCTTCTCAATGCATCAATTCCCCAGTTAATTAAGGAGATCATGGTGCGATTTCTATCCCAAAGGAATGTTTTGAGCCATTATGAGAATAGTATGGTATTCCTTTATCCATTTCTATTAGGATTCCATCCGAAGACGAACGTCCTTATAGTGCCAAAGATGATGAAATATGCCTTTTTTTTTGGAAGTTTGAATATGGGCTCACACTTCCTTTCACTCCTTTCCTTTGCAATCTCTTTCATCAATTTTAGACTACCCCTACCGAATTAACCCCCAATGGCTTCCGTCAGATCATGGGAGCTATTATTTTTTCTCAAGTGAACAATGTTCTATTTTTAGTAGAAATGATTAGGAGTGCCAGTTTCCTCAAATTTCTTTCTGACATTGGGAGATTTTATTACTCTACCATTGAGAGGTTCTCGTTCCTTACTGACCTTCCTTCTGCGATGAGAGGAGATTGGCCAAAGCGGTACCTCTTCTTCAAGGGTAATTAGGAGTTTCACTTTATTTCTACTTTCTTTTCAATTGAATTCATGAGTTTTACAATAATGATCTTGATGTCTTCTTGGATTGTCTTATGCAAGTGAAGAAGGTTGGAAAAATCTTCGCCTTACACCAAAGGTTGAGGACGAATTTAGGAGGTTGTTGGTCCCAGAAAGGAGGTCTTGCAAGGTTCTTGCTTCTTTCCCATTTATTCCACCATCATTGGATGAATCCAAATTCAATCCCCTGCAAGAGGTGCAAATCGGGAAGAAGAGAAAAAGACCCACTAAAAAACCCTCTAGGCAGTCAGCAACTCAACCTACTGCCTAGGTCACTGTCAGGCCTACAGTTCTACCTACTACTCAGTCGACTGTTCAAGTCACTGCCAGGCTTGTAGTTCAGCCTACAGTTCGACCAGTGGTTCCTCATCCTCATTTCATTTTTCTAGAAGATTCTGACTCTAATGAAGATTCTCAACTGTTGAGCAGACATTGACATGGGGTTATCTTTGTGCCGGTTCTTTTAGCCCAATTCTAGTTCCCACATATATTACGGGGTTGGAGCTTGTCACCCATGCATCTGTATCTCTGTTAACTATGTTGCAAAGCCTACTTCAACAAGTAATCAACAATCTCCCCCTACAACAACTGCCTCCAGTTAGGGGACATCTATTTTTCCAAGCAACCATGGCATATCTCGTGATTAGATGTGCCTCCAGTTAAAGAAGGTGGACCCCTCAATTCCCAATTTCCAGGAGATCTTCGACAATGCCATTATGACCTTGTTCGAGCAATCTTAGGACAAGAGTAGGGCCAAGATTGGGAGTCGTAAACGGGCTGAACTCTTCAGGACCCTAGTATATGCGCTCATTTAGGTAATTGTCTTAATATTAAATAAGTTTCAAATTTCCTGAATTGTTACGTTGGTTTACCACTAAACACTCACACTAAAAGTAAAAAAACACAACGAAATAACTAACACAAAAACTAAACAATGAATAAAAACACAAACAACCTAAACATAACGATATGCGAGTTTTGAATTCAACTATCGATCAAAACGTTTTTTCTCAATAGCCCCCAATCACATCGAGTTTAGGAGTAAAATGGACCATGTGATATTCTAGAATTTCAATATTCAATAATGGTAAATGCCATTCTGGATCCATTGAAAGTGTGTGTGTGAAACTGAATAATATAACCATCCACAAACCGGATTTGATTATCCACCAACGAAACTCACAACTTATATCATAAAAGATTAGGATATCCATATGCCTGACTGAGTTACACTCTTCACTAATGTAGGCTTGGAAATTCAAAAACATCAATCGGACTTGGTTTGATTTTTGGAAAATGGCCAAGGGTATATCGGGAATATAAAACAGGTTAATGTCATTAACTCAACAATACCCAAGGCACAACGTTTGTCACACAATCATACTTGAACCTCCATAGATAAATTTGAAACAACACTAAATATACATTTAAGAATTCCATACTCACTTGTCAAAAGAAACTATAATAGAACTATATTTATATATGTTTTTTTTTTTTTTAAACAAACCATACCGCCAAACTTATTCGGTTATTACAATTTCACAGGTGTAGTTAAAACAAAATAAAAATGACAAGTGAGTACTCGAATACCGAACCAATGAAAAGTTTTCCGAAAACCAAACTGCTCACTTCAAGTAGCATAAACGAATGCTAACTTGATTTCACTCAAATTGTGCCTTCGGTTTAGCGACTTCGGTTTGGAAAAAGTTTTAACGGCCAGGCTATTTGTTACATGTTCAGAAGGGAAACAGCTTATAGGCTTCGATAGGGTAACTAGGGATAAAATATATTTCATGGTAAGCTTCAAAGGCTCAAGCGATCAAATGAATGCCTAAATCATATCTCCTCAACTACCTTGCCTAGGATTTCACCTCAAGTTTTCCCCAATCAGGTTCTAGAATCTATAAAATTATCATGAATTTGGCTAACGGATAATCGGCCTCAAATCAATTGGATAACAAGTACATTGAGTCTACGTGCTCGTGCAAATTAGGATCCACAATAACTTTTACTAAAACGCATTGTCAAGCACATAGAATACACATGAATGGGCATTACCGTTAACCTCGAAAAACCACCAGGGGATAATATCATCATCAGGTAATGGCCCAAACGAACTCAAAAACTCAACACATGCACAACAACTACAACAAACACAAACATACTACACTAAACTAAACAAACATGCATAAAAACAAATTAACTTAAACTACACAACAAACAACAAGTAATTTATACTAAACATACTAAACATCCCCCCCAAACATAAAATAGTCAGTATCCACAATGACCCAATCATCGATCTTAACAATGTAAATATAGCATGCCAATAAAGGGGGTTTAGAACATGTACCTGGGAGGCGAGATGAGACAATCTCGCCTCCGAGTGAAGTCGGTGGTGACGATCTAATTTATTTTGAAAACTTCGGTTGCCGACTAAGCAACACTTGGTTTAAAGTTTAGTAGTGTGTAAATAGGTCACTACTTATACCGCAAGTGTACTAGTCAAGTTTTAGTATAGGTAGGGAGAGTTAGGGTTATCATGTCAACAGGGATTGGTTGTAATTATTATCGATTACCGCGATTATCATAACCTAATTTTATCTAGGCGAAAATAAGTGGAATATAATTAAATACTAATACTAAAATACTAATTTAACTATTCTAACACTATATTGAGATATTCTTGAGAGAATAGATTGTCTAGGGATTAACTTCGTTTACGAATACGAGTTCGATCTCGTTTTAGTTTACGTTAACGACATTCGACTTATCCGACAATCTCAGTTCGTAAACTCTCCCGCCACCTCTCCTGAGTGTAAGACGAGGGAATATGTGACTTTGTGTCAACAAATAAGTCCCCCTCAACGTATTAACGACCCTAGCTCACGTGAGTCTTGCCCCAACGTCATCGATTGCATACTCTCCAACTCTCTCCTGGGTTATTGGATCGTCGTATTGTGTTTAACTTAGTCCGAATCCAGGGTTACCTCTTCCAAGTGTCAAATCCCATATTCTCAATATATTTTTCGAAGAATATAATCATAACAATACGATAAACACAATCAAAATAAAGAAGAAGAACCTCTAATGAAACATAAACTCAAACAAACAATGAATTCATAAATATAGTGTTAATCCCTAAACAACCTATGTTTAGCCAATGGCCATAGCCATATATACAATGTACAATGGACTAAACATACCAAACAACTACCGAAATGAAGAAAACAAATAAAAGAAATGAAAGAACTTAGCTGATATCCAAAGATTTGACGCTAAAATTGTAGAACGATCACTTCCTTCTTCATCTTCTTCGTCGGGTTGAGAGCTCTGCCTCAAAAATCACTCAAACTCACCCTAAATATATTATAAAGGCCTTAGGGGGTGATTTAATCTGAAGAGGGGAGGACAGGAAGGTATTTATAGGGCTCAATATATCACAAAATATCTAATAATGTATATAGAGAAACTGTCGCGGGGGTGGGATTCACCGCCATAGCATTGAGTAGGTCGGTTAAGTGATCGCCTAGGCGGTGAAGTCAATGGTGGAATTAGTGACCATCCTACAGTTTTACCACCGCGACAGTGGATCTCATCACTGCGGCGGTGGATGTCCAACAAGAATTGGCCCTCTCTGCATTTTTACCGCCGCGGCGGTGGGCTTCTTTTCAAAATCTTGCCTCCGTGCTTGTTTTTTCACCGTTCTTCGATAATTCTTGGTTCGATCTAATCATTTATGCTCTATTTTCCTACATTTTCACCCCACACACTTGATTAATACAAAAATAATAAAAACATATTAAAACGTACTAAAACATTCTAAACGTACTCGAAAACTAACAATTTCGGTTTGAAAATATATAGGTGATTTACACAACTCGGAATTTTGCTAGTCCTCGAGCAAAACACCCACACAATACAAGAAAATATGAAAACTAATTACGAAATTGAAAACTAAAAACGAAAAACACTAAAAACAAAAATTGTACAAGTTTTTATTACCAGCTACTGGCCAAACGATTAGCCCCCAATCCTATCAAGTTCAATAATAAATCACACCATGTGGTGTTCTAGAATTTCAATGTTCAAAAATAGTAAGCACCATTCTAGATCCTATTAAAGTGTGTGTGATTAAACTCAAATATACAACTATCCATTGATTAGATGGGATTATCCCTCAATAAAGTTCATGACTAAAACCTTTTAGAGGGAATCTATACGCCTGACCTGAGATCTATTCTCCACTAATATAGGCTCGGAGGTTCAAAAATATCATTAGGACTTGGTTCGGTTTTGGAAAAATGGCCAAGGGTATATTAGAAATAAAAAACGGGTTAACGTTGTTAACTTAACATCACCGAAGGCACGTCGCTTGGCGCTCTCACTCTCGAAACCCCACAGATAATTTTTGAAACAAACCTGAATAATACAATTAAGACCGACGTACTCACTTGTCAAGAAGAAACGGAAATAAACTATATTTACATATTTTTTTTATTTTTATTTTTTCAATCTAACACCCCACAAACTCATTTGATTTGTATAATTTGAGGGGTGTGCGTGAAATATGAAAGAAAAATGACAAGTGAGTACTTAAATATCGAACTAATTAAAAGTTCACCTTAATCCCAATTACTCACATCAAGAAGCATTTGCAACTCCTAGCTTGATTCACTCAAAAATTGTGCCTTTGGTTAAGCGATAAAGGTTTGCAAAAAATTTAATGGGCTAGGGTATTTGTTTAACTGTTCAAAATTGAAATGGCTATTAGGTTTCGACAGGGTAATGAGGGATAAACATTTTACAAGGTAGGCTTCAAAGGCTCAAGCGATAAAAACGAATGCCTTAATCATATCTCCTAAACAACCTCACCTAGGATTTCACCTTGAATTTCCCCCAAATAAAGTTTTAGAATCCCTATTGTCATGAAATTGAGTGAAGGATAATCGTTTTCAAATCAATTAGATAGTTCTATATTGAGTTTACGTGCCCGTGCATCTAGGACCTACAATAACTTTTACTAAAACGATACATTAAGCACACAGAACACACATAAATGAGATTTACACTCGACCTCAATAAACAACCAGGGGACAGACTCATCATCAGGTAAAGGCCCAGATGACATCAAAACTCAGTGCAAAACAACAACTAAACTAAACAAACTAATCCTAAACAAGCATGCATACATAGAAAACAATAAAACATAACTAACACATCACCACCAACTTAAAATAGGTGATGTTCAAAATAACCCATCAGGGATCCCAATAGATAGAATATAGAATGAAAATAAAGATGAGGGTTTAAAACACATACCTAGGAGGCGAGAGAATCTCGCCTCCGACTCAAATTGGCGGAGATGGATCTAACTTATTTTTCTTTGGGTTGCCTACCAAGAAGCGCTTTGTTTAAGGATCCCAACACGCCGAAGTTCTTGTTAAAGAGTAGCTTTCGCCCATATTAAGTGTCATACAACACTGCATATGGGTCTTGGTTCAATACGCCCTCAAGACTGGAGAGATTTGTCTCTGATCAACCCAAGCTTTCAACAGGATGCTCCACCAGCTCATGTACTTGGTGGGCATGGAAGAATGTTGCTAATGGCGACGAAGGATCAATGAGCCACATCGGATCCTCATAAATATGATCGTCTTGGATCGAGTGCGGTGTCACCAACTAGAATTTAAATATTGAGAATTCACAACGACTAATGTGTAAATCTCCATCGATCTCACCCCAGTACCTCCTGCTGTCTCCAGTTCCTCGTGGTGGCTTTTGATAAATATGCCTTATGTATCTCTCAGTGCCACCATGTCTAAATCGGCCTCAATCAAGCAAATTAGCTGACTGATTTGCGTCTGAAGAGAAGTTACGGTCTTATCAATTTCAGTGCAAATTGTCTAAATGTTGTCGAGATGATTCTCGTGCTCATTTAGTAGGTCATTCATCTCCCTCCAAAACTCTTGAGTTTTCCCAATAAAATAAGCGAGTATTTCCTCCAAGCTGGGAGAAGACTCCACATCTTGGACCAGGGTGTCAATCCATGGCGCCGTAGAATTAAAACTCTGATAATCAAAGGTCGCCATGTCTTCTAATGACCAATGGGCTTTGTCCGCTGTTAGTTAGTTAAAAGAGGTAGTACCGTTTCCTCTTTCAACCCACATTCTGGTTGTGCCTTGTAACCCATCGATGAAGTTCAATAATTGTCACTCTCTTGGGAATCTGTAATTCGGAAATCGGAGTAGAAAATCCATGTAACGATCCCAAGCACAGTAAAATGGCTCGAAATCCTATTGAAAGAAACGCAAGAGTACCTGTCGATCTAACATCGTCAAGCACCCTACAGGAAAACAAAAACAAAAACTACAAACGAAAAAGTTATAAACAAATAAATGCCTAAACTAAAATTGGGTTATTTACTCACAATATCAATAATAACCAAACAACGCAGTCCCCGGCAACGGCGTCGAAAACTTGGTAACACGTAAATACGTCACTACTTAATCCGCAAGTGCAAGGGTCAAGTTTTAGTATAGGTAGGGAGAGTTAGGGTTATCGTGTCCATAGGGATTGGTTGTGATTATTATCGATTATTGTGATTATCGTAACCTAATTTTATCTAGGCAAAAATAAATGGAATATAATTAAATACTAATACTAAAATACTAATTTAACTATACTAATACTACATTGAGATAGTTTTGAGAGAATAGATTGTCTAGGGATTAACTTCATTTACGAATATGAGTTCGATCTCGTTTTAGTTTACGTTAACGGCATTCAACTTATCCGATAATCTCAGTTCATAAACTCCTCCGCCACCTCTCTCGAGTGTAAAATGAGAGAATACGCGACTTTATATCAATGAAGAAGTCCCCCTCAATGTCTTAACGATCCTAGGTCACGTGAGTCTTGCCGTAATGTCATTGATTGCATACTCTCCAACTCCCTCCCGGGTTATTGGATTGTTGTGTTGTGTTTAACTTAGTCCGAATCCGGGGTTATCTCTCTCAAGTGTCAAACCCCGTATTTTCAATATATCTTTCTAAGCATATAATCAAAATAATGAAGAACAGTTGCTAATGAAACATAAACTCAAACAAACAACGAATTCATAAATATAGTGTTAATCCCTAAACAACCTATGTTTTGCCAATGACTATAACCATATATGCAATGTATAATGGACTAAACATACCCAACAACTACTGAAATGAAGAAAACAAAGAAAGGAAATGAAAGAACTTAGCCGATATCCAAAGATTTAGCGCTAAAATCGTAGAACGATCACTTCTTTCTTTATCTTCCTCATCGGGTTGAGAGCTTTCCCTCAAAACTCTCTCTAACTCACCCTAAATATATTCTAAAGGCCTTAGGAGGTGATTCAATCAGAAGAGAGGAGGAGAGGAAGGTATTTATAGGGCTCAAAATATCACAAAATATCTAATAATGTGTGTAGAGAGATCGCCGCGATGGTGAGTAGGTCGGTTAAGTGATCGCCTAAGGGGTGAAGTCAGTGGTGGAATTGGTGATCATCCTATAGTTTCACCACCGCGATGGTAGATGTCCAACAAGAATTGGCATTCTCTGTATTTTCATCACTGCGGCGGAGGTTTGACGCAGCGGCGATTGGCTTCTCTTCAGAATCTTGCCTCTGTGCTTATTTTTCCACCGTTCTTCGATCATTCTTGGTTCAATCTGATCGTTTATGCTCCATTTTCCTACTATTTCACCCCACACACCTGATTTATACAAAACGAATAAAAACATATTAAAATGTTCTAAAACGTACTAAACGTACTTGAAAACTAACAATTTTGGTTTGGAAATATATAGGTGATTTACACCTATCAAAGTCCTCAGATTGACATGGAGAAGTGCTCATCAAAGAGAAGCTTCTGCCCATAGTAAGTATCGTACAACACCACATATGGGTCTTGATTTTGAACGCCCTCAAGCTTAGCGAGATTTGGCATTGCTTGGCTCGAACTCTCAGCAAGACACTTCACCGTCTCATGTGCTTGGTTGGCTTGAATGAACCTTGTAAAAGGCGGTAGAGGACAATTGAGCTACATTGGATCCACATAGATATGATCATCTTAGATCGGTGGTGGCATCAATAGTTGGATCTCAAATGGTAAAGAATCACAATCGTCGATCTATGCTTGTGTTTTCATCTCATTTGAATCGTTGTCATTGAACTCACCGAAGTTCCTCCCGCTCATATCCGGTTCCTCCTAGTGGCTTTCACATATGGATGTGATCGGTATATCTCTTAGTTCCACCACTTCTGACTTGGCCTCAATGAAGAAAATAAACTGACCGATTTGAGTCTTAAGAGACATTACGGTCACATCAATTTTGGCACAAATCGTCTCAATTTTGTCAAGACGGTCCTTATACTCATTGAGACGGTCATTCATCTCCCTCTAGATAGCCTGAGTCTCTCTTATAAATGCAACGAACATATCCTCTAGGGTGGGAAAAGACTCCAGATGTCGGTCCGGTGTGTCAATCCATGGTGCTGAAATGGTAAAACTATCCCCCAAACTTTGGTAGCTTGTTAAATAATTCTAACAGTGAAAATCATACTCTGTTATATGTTCCAACAATCGATAGGCTTTGTCTACGATTAGTTGATCGAAAGAGGTGGTACCGTTTCCTCCTTCAACCCATTTTTTGGTTGCGGCTAGTAACCTATCGAGGAAGTTCAGTAGTTGACACTCCCTCGGGGAACGATGGTTTGGGAACTGGAATAGCAACTCCATGTATCAATCCCAAGCACAATATAATGGCTCAGAATCTTGTTGAAAGAAATGCAACAGTACTTGTTGATCTAACATCTTTAAGTACCCTACAGGAAAAACAAACTACAAACAAAAATTATAAACAAAATAATTGCCTAAATTAAAATCAAGTTATTTACTCACAATATCAACAAAAATCTAAAAACCAATCTTCGACAACGGCGCTAAAAACTTGGTAGCAGAATATTACGTAGCTACTTTCACCGCAAGTCTACGGGTCAAGTTTTAGTATATTGGGAAGAGTAAGGGTTGTCGTATCCACATGGATTAGATTAGATGGTCGTTGAGCACTGTGATTGTCATTAGATCATCACGTTGTGTTTAAATCCTAGTCTGAATCCGGGGTTACCTCTCTCGAGTGTTAAACCCCATATTCTCAATATATCTTAACAAGCATACAAAAGTGGAAGAACGGTAAACACAATCGAATATGGATGAAAAATCGATAAGGAAAGAAAGATTAAACAAACGACATTTTCATAAATGAATCACTCCCTAGACAATATATGTTTAGTTTTTCATGGCCATAACCACATATACAACAATATGCAAACTAAACATATACAAAACTATAAACTAAAACTAAGAAATAAAGAGAGAAATAAGGAGACTATTGTTATTCGAAAACTGACGCTAAAACCGCTCCGAGATCGCTTCCTCTTCTTGGTTTTGTGATCTTCTCTTCATTGATATGGTTTGGAGCTCCCAAAATGTTCCCAAAAATGTTTTTCTAGGTGTGGGAGATAAAAGGGGTATATGACAAGGATCAAAATATCTATAAAACATCTTAAAACAACTAGCATTTGACCGCTGCAGCGTTGGGCAACCAGTAGGTCTTTTGTCGTTTTACCGCTGCAGCGGTGAATAAACAGAGAGTTTTTGAACTCTCTATTGTTTTACCGCTGCAGCGGTGTCTTGACCGCTACAGTAATGAAGTTGTTGCAACCAACTTTGATCCTCTTGATTGTTTTTCACCCGATTTCCTACCGATTTGCTTGATTATCGATCGTTTACATCTCTGCACCTGATTTACATCAAAATGAACATAAACGTAATTAAATATTACTAAAACACTCAAAAACTATAAAATTTAGTTCGGTTATATATAGACAAATTCTACCTATCAGTTTACGATCGATTGCCATTTCTTTTGTAGAGCATCCGTATTTTTTCTGTGTTGGCAAGAAGTTCTGATGATGTAATTGAGTTAGATACTCGGCTCATGAATCAGTTAACTAAATCTAGTCCTGGAAGAGGACTTTTGGGTTCTTTAGGAACAAAAGGTCTCTCTTGAAACTGAATTGGCACTGGCGAGGTCATCACAAGAGAAGTTCGAAACTAAGTTGCGTGTTGCCAATGCATAACATGAAGCACTGCAGACAAGCAACGATCAATCTTTTTAGAGAGAAGTAGGTTTGAAGCAGAGAACTCTGCGCTAAGAGAGGAGGGCTTTTCTTTGAAGGAAAATATATCCGTTATGAAAGAAGAGGTTGGCTCATCACGATCAGGGGTAGATTTCCTAAGGGCTAATCTCCGAGCCAAAGATTTTGTACTCTAGGCCAAAGATGCTACTCTTTAGGAAAAACAAGATGCTCTCTAGCGCCTAGAAAGCGAGAAGAGTCAAATCTTAACTGAGCTAATCCAAAAGCAGCAGAGGTCCGCCAATTAGTCGCAGACGATGGAGAGGTTAACAATAGAGATGGCGATGAAGGCAAAGGAGAAGAAAGAGACAATCAACCAGCTTTGGGTGTGATTTCACTCTATGTCAAATGAAATTCAGTTGGTAGGCTATCGCCACTGCCAAAGCTTGGTGGTAAGGGAGCACTCGGAGATTGACTTCTCTTTCCCGGAGACTGAGCTAGAAGATGAAGTAGAAGGAAAAGATACTACTGTTGAAGATGAAGAAGGGGCTGATGCTGAAAGAGGTCCGCCTTGCGCTGAAGGTAAAGTACTTTTATCAGAAACGCTCACATCAGTGGTAGAGGTATCTGCAACCATTTCAAATTCAATCTATTCTAGCTAGCTTATTTCTTATTAAATATTTCCTCCATCACTACAGTCCTCAACTCAGCCAACAGATAATAGTTAAGCCCAAGATCTGCCTGGTGATGCTACCTCTACTCTTACTGGTCTTTAGATCTCTCGCTATCCATATGTTACAGATCAGAGTGCCATACCTTGATTTGATGATTCTCTTTTCAATTTTTAATGCCTGTAGTTTTTCCTGTATTGATGACATTTTTTTTAATTATGACTTGTTTAACTAGTAGCCGCTGATTAATATTGGAAATATACTGTCATGATTATAGTATGTCTTTCATCCGCACACATCAATTACTCATGAATTCACATTTTTTAAAGATTTGTTTACACTTCTTTATCATTTTTCTCTTTATTGGTTTGGCTATTTAAAGCCAAACCATGCGTTGATGTTTCAAATACACCCAACACTTTCTATTTCTCTATTTGGATTTTCATAAAGTCTTTCCTTCTTTTCTCCCTCTCATTCATTTCCTCTTGTAACCATGTCATGGCCATCCTCATCCTCCTTTGAGGCTATACAAAATGTGAGGCACTAAAAGATTGAGCGAAGTAAAAAAATTCGCACTTTAATGACAACAACGAAGACCCTATCTGCAAAGCATCCTCGTCTTAGAGTCGTTTAGGATGCCTGTGTCATCTTCTACGCTATTGAGGCTGCTTACTTCCTTGCCATCTTGTAACTCCAAGAACTCAGGGACCAGTTGAAGAAGTCAAAGAAGGAGGTTCGTGAGTTGTCTAGTTACTTGCATTTCCATAAGGAGTATATTGATTCCATGAAGGAGAAGAAAGATAAGCTTTGGGAGAAGAATGAGAAGAAGAAGGCAAATATTCGAGAGTTGGTCCGCAAGAGCAACCGATACGAAGAGAATAACTTCTACCATTCCAACACAGATTTTGAAGGGCTAGGTCCCCTCCCTTCTCTTGGGTCGGATTGATGCCACCTACTCAGCCCCAGTTTAATAGAAGAAGTTGCAGACCTTTTTTGTTTGTTTTTTTTGTAATGATCTACCCCATTTTTTTATTTTTTATTTTTAATACAAAAAGATAGGTTATGGTATTTATGTTGCTGCTGTATTGTTCTCCTTCTGCCTGCCCTCCTTCATAACTTGGTAGCACAAGAAGCTAGTTATGAACCATCTTAGGCTTTTAGCTAGAATAAATAAGATGTTTGAACATGAACTTAATTGCAGTAAGCAAAGCCACTAAATCAAGATAAATCAGATTTTACCATCACAGGGATCCTTCCAAGGAGATTTTTTGTTTTGTTTTGTTCTGTAACATCCTTCTCAGGATATTATTCTTTTCTACTTTTGAACTTATCACTCCTTTCCATGAAGTTATTATAGGAGTTTATTTGGTTATGAATAAGTCCATTCTGATTACACTTCATTCAAAAGACTAAATGTATCAATTAGTGAATTGATCTGCTCAACTCACTTATACTTAGCCTGAGTTACAAGATGTTTCTTAGGTAAGCAATCCGTTCTGCGGAGCGAGCTAATATGCTCTGCTCTATGAGTGAGTTCATGTGCTTTGATCTTGTCTGAGCTAATCTGCTTAGTTAATTTATACTTAGTGAGTTAGTATATATGCTCCGCTCACTTTTGTTTCACACATAGTTTTTAGACACTAAATATTTTACGAGTGAGATTGATCTAGTCTGCTTATTTTTTAATGAATGAGTTGATCTGCTCTGCTCTTGTTTGAGCTGATTTGCTCAGTTCATCTATACTTAGTGAGTGAGATGATCTACTCTGCTCACTTCTGATTCACAGTTAGTTTTTGCATACTAAATGTTTTGGGAGTAAGTTGATCTGTTCTGCTCATAGTTGAATAAGTAAGCTGATTTGCTCTACTCTTGTCTAAACTGATATGTTGACTTAACTTTTACACAGTGTTAGTGGAATATGATGTCGCTACTTTCACCACAAGTGTACATGTCAAGTTTTAGTAGAGTGGGAAGAGTAAGGATTGTCGTATCCACAAGATTGGATGAGATTGTCGCTAAGTACCTCGATTGTCATAATCTAACTTTATCTAGGTGACTCAATTTATAGTTTTTGTTAATAAAATAATATACTAAACTAAGTTAATTAAACTAATTAAACTAATAAACTAATATTGATATTTAAGGGAGTAAATTCTCTAGGGATTAATTTCGTTCATTTAAACGTGTTCAATTCAATCTAGTTTATATTAACGGCATTCACACTATCCGACAATCTCGGTATTGAAATCTCACTCACTACCTCTCCCGAGTGTAAAGTTAATGAATATGTGACTTTGCGTCATTGCCGAAGTCACCCTCTAGCGTCTATACGATACTTGGTCACATGAGTCTTGCCCCAACCTCATAGATTGCTTACTTTCTAACGCCCTCCCGGGTCATTAGATCGTCACGCTGTGTTTAAACCCTAGTCCAAATCCGAAGTTACCTTTCCCGAGTGTCAAATCCCGTATTCTCAATATATCTTAACAAGCATATAAAAGTGAAGGAATGGTAAACATAATCGAATAGACAAGAACAACTGATAACGAAACAAAGATTAAACAAACGACATTTTCATACACGAATCGCTCCCTAGACAATATATGTTTAGTTTCGCATGGCCATAATCACATATACAACAATATACAAGATAAACATATACAAAACTATCAACCAAAACTAAGAAAGAAAGAGAAAAACAAGGAGACTAGCCGTTATCTGAAGAACTGACGCTAAAATCGCTCTGAGAACTTTTCCTTTTCTTAGCTTTGTGATCTTCTCTTGGTTGATAGGGTTTGGTGCTCCAAAATTAGTCCAAAAAATGTCTTTGGTATGTTGGGAGAAGAGGGAAGATATAAGGGATAAAAAATATCTCAAAAATAGCCCAAAATATTATTGCAACTTGGTGTTGGGTCGCTGCAGCGGTGGAAAGTCAGTAAGCATTCTGCTGGATAACCGCTGTAGCGGTAGAGGCCACCACTGCAAAGGTGGAAGGGCAGAAGATTTCTGTTTTATTGATCACTACAGCAGTAGGCCTACAATCCTGAACTTGCCTTCTTTACTCTTTTTCCATCAACGTTCCACCGATTTACTCGTTTATAGACTGTTTTTATCCTTTTTCATCCCAAACACCTAATTTATAACAAAACAAATAAAAACGTATTAACACATATTAAAACACTATAATAACACTCGAAAACTACCAAAATAAGCTTGGGAATATATAGAAAAATTCCACCTATCAAATACCCCCAAACTTAGAATTTTGTTAGTCCTCGAGCAAAACAATCACACTAAAACAAAAAACACAACTAATTAACTAACACAAAAACTAAACACAAATAAAAACACAAACAACGGCATGCTAGTTTTGAATTCAATGATCGACCAAAATATTTTTCCTTAACAGCCTCCAATCATATCGAGTTCAGGAGTAAAATGCACCATGTGATATTTTAGAATTTCTCTCTTTATTATTAACTCATTTTTTGTTGTTTGATCATGTATATTTTTTTTTTATCGTTGAATGTATGGTTATGGCCAAGAGCTAAACACTGATTATCAATGGGGTTGATGTAGTGTACTAATATACGTCGTTTGTTTAATTTTTGTTTCGTTATCGATTTTTCATCCATATTTGATTGTGTTTACTATTCTTCTACCTCCATAATATGCTTGTTATGATATTGTGGTTGATTTGAGAATGCGAAATTTGACACTCAGGAGAGGTAACCTTGGATTCGGACTAGGGTTTAAACACAACGTGACAATCTAATGACCTCGGGAGTGAATTAGAAAGTATGCAATCCATGAGGTTAGAGCGAGACTCATGTGACCAAGTGTTGTACAGATGCTCGAGGGGAACTTTAGCAATGATGCGAAGTCGCATATTCATTCACTTTACACTCGGAAGAGGTAGTGAGTGTGATAGGTGTAATTTACCTATCTATTTCCAAACTGAACATGTTAGTTTTCGAGTATTTTTGTAGTGTTTTAATACGTTTTAATATATTTTTATTATTTTTATTATAAATCAGGTGTTTAGGGTGAAAATGGATGAAAACAGATCATAAACGATCAAATCAGATCAAAAGCGGTAAAAGAATGGTGGAAAAAGAGCAAAGAGGCTAAATTTCAGAACCTGCAGCCCATCGCCGCGATGGTCCAAATACAGAGAAGCGCCTAAACTCTCTACAAATCCACCACCGTAGTGGTGAGATCCACTGTCGCGGCAGTAAAATAACAGAAACTCTTTACTTCCACCACTGCATCGCCGTAGTAGTGACACTTCCGACATACCTACCGCAACGACGGTCACTCTACACAAATTTTAGATATTTATTTAAATATTTTGTTCCCTATATATTCATCCCTCCTCTCCATTTAGGCCATTAGAGCTTCTAGATAAATTAGATAGCTTAGAGAGAGTTTTGGGGAGTGCTCAATTAAATATGAAGGAGAAGAACACACAGCAAAAAAAGGAGAAACAATCTCAGAGCAGTTTTAGCGGCGTATCTTCGGAATACGGCTAAGTTCCTTCATTTTTTTTTTTTTTTTTTTTTGGTAGTTGGATTGAGCATGTTTAGCTCGTTTATTGTTGTATAAACGGTTATGGCCATGAGCTAAACTTGGATTATCTATGGGATTAATGTAATTTCTAAAAATGTTGTTTGTTGGAGTTGTGTTTCTTTAACGGTTATTTTTCACTAATTCGATTGTGTTTACTGGTTTGTCATGTTTATATGCTTGTTTCGATATATTGAGAAATTAGAGTTTGACTCTCAGGAGAGGTAACCCCGAATTTGGACTAGAGTTAAACACAACGCGACGATCTAATAACTTAGGAGAGAGTTAGAAAGTGTGCAATCAATGATGTTGGGGCAAGACTCATGTGACCTAATGTTGTTAAGATATTGAGGGGGATTTTTTCAATGATGTGAAGTCGCATATTCACTCATCTTACACTCGGGAGAGGTGGTGAGTGAGTTTACGATACAGAGATTGTTGGATGGGATGAACACCATTATTGTAAACGAATTGAGATCAAACACGTTTTTGTAAACGAAGTTAATCCCTAGATAATCTATTCCCCTAAACATCTCAATATAGTAATATTAGTATAATTATATTAATTAACTTAGTATTAGTATATTTTATTATAAACAAATCTTATTTTGTATTGCCTAAATAAAGTTAGGTTATGATAATTATGGTACTCGATAATAATCTCAACTAATCCCTATGGATACGACAACCCCTACTCTTCCAATCTATACTAAAACTTGATCCGTACACTTGCGGTGAAAGTAGTGATGTATCTGTACACTACCAAGTTTTTGGCGCCATTGCCGGGGATTGTGTTTTAGATTATTGTTGATATTATAAGTAAATAACTTGATTTTAATTTAGGCATTTCTTTTTCTTTTTCTTTTTTTTTTTATAATTTTTTCTTTATAGTTTTGTTTTTGTTTTTCCTACAAGGTACTTAACGATGTTGGATCAACAAGTGCTTTTGCATTTCTTTCAAAGGGATTCCGAGCCGTTTTACTATGCTTGGGATTGATATAAGAAATTGCTATTCCAATTTCTTTGATGGGTTACTAGCCGCAACAAGAAATTGGGTGGAAAGAGAAAACGGTACCACCTCTTTCGACCAATTAATCGCGGACAAAGCCTGTCAGTTGTTGGAAGACATGGCTGAGTTCAATTTTAGTATTAGAATTATTCACTAAGTTATCAAAGCTTGGGAGATAGTTTCACCACTTTGGAGCTATGAATTGACACCCCAGACCAAAATGTGGAGTCTTCCCTCACTCTAGAAGAGATATTAGCTGAATTTATTTGGGAGACTCAGGCTTTTTGGAGAGAGACAAATGACGGGATCAATGAGCATGAGGATCGTCTTGACAACATCGAGACGGTCTATGCCGAAATCGATGCGACCTTAATGTCTCTTCAGATGTAAATCGATCATCTTATCTGCTTAATTGAGGCCAAGTTAGACGTGGTGGCACTAAGAGACACAAATGCCACATTCATCGAAAGCCACCACGAGAAATCAAAAACGAGTAGAATGAGCTTAGGAACATTCACAGATGATTATTTGAATAAGATGGCAACCTAAACATGGATCGACGATTGTGATTATTCACTATTAAAGATCTATATTGTGATGCCACCATCGATCCCAGACGATCACATCTAGGATGATCCAATATGGCTCACTTATCTTTCGTTGCCATTAGAAACGTCATGTCATGCCCACCAAGGACATGAGCCAGTGAGGAGTGTTGTTAAAAGCTTGAGCCATATAATGCCAAATTTCGCTAGTCTTGAGGGAGTTCTGAACCAAGACCTGTACGTTGTGTTGTATGACACGTACTATGAGTGGAAGCCACTCTTCGACGATGAGTTCTCTATGTCGGGCCGAGAAAAATCAACCACGCGCTTCTTGAGAGGCAACCCAAGTCAAAAATAAATTAGATCCGTCACTGTCAACTTGATTTGGAGGCGAGATACTCTCGCCTCCCAGGTACGTGTTCAAAACCCTATTCTTCAATATGCTTTATTTCATATGTTAAGAATTATGATTGGTTCGCTATGAACACTAACTGTTTTAATTCGGGGGTGATGTGTAGTATGTTTTTATACTTTATTGTTTAATTGTGTGCATGTTTGTTTAGTGTAGAATGTGTTTATGTTTGTTGTTGTTGTTGTATGCTAAGTTTTGCATTCATCTGGGCCATAACTCGATGATGATATTAACCCATGCTTGTTTTTGAGGTCAAGGGTAATGTCCATTCATGTGTGTTCTGTGTGCTTGACATGCATTTTGGTAAAAGTTATTGTGGATCCTAATTTGCACGAACACATAGACTCAATGTACATTTATTCAATTCATTTAAGGAAAATTATCCATTAGCTAAATTCATGACAATTTTAAGGATTCTAGAACCTCATTGAGGGGAAGATTGAGGTAAAATCCTAGGCGAGGTAGTTAAGGAGACGTGATTTAGGCATTCATTTTATTGCTTGAGCCTTTGAAGCTTACCTTGTAAAATGTTTATCCCTCGTTACCCTGTCGAAACCTAAATTCTCTTTCAATTCTAAACACATAACAAATACTAGGGCCAGTTGAATTCTTTCCAAACCTATATCGCTGAACTGAAGGCACAATTTGAGTAAATCAAGTTAGCATTCATGTATGCTACTTGAAGTGAGCGGTTGGGTTTAGGGCGAACTTCTGATTGGTTCGGTATTCGAGTACTCACTTGTTTAGGGGTGTGGTTCATTTAAAAAAATAAACATATGTAAATATAGTTCAATTTTTGTTTCTTTTGATAAGTGAGTATGTTGGTCTTAAATGATTGTTTAAAGTTGTTTCCAATTTATCTATGGGGGTTCGAGTGTGAGTGTGCCAAGTGATGTGCCTTGGGTATCGTTAAGTTAACAAAGTTAACCTATTTTATATTCCCGATATACCCTTGGCCAAATGTTCCAGAATTGAACCAAACCCTATTGATCTTTTTGAACTTCCAAGACTACATTAGTGGAGAGTAGAACCTAATCAGGCATATGGATATCCTAATCATTTATGGTTAAAGTCGTGAGCTTTGTTGGTGGATAATCCAATCCGATTTTAGATAGCTATATTATTGAGTCTCGCACACACACGTTAACAGGTTCTAGAATGACGTTTACCATTATTGAATGTCAAAATTTTAAAACATCACATGGTCCGTTTTACTACTTAAACTCGATATGATTAGGGGTTGTTGAGGGAAAAATATTTTGGTCGGTAGAAGAATTTAAAACTTGCATATCATTATGTTTAGGTTGTATATATTTAGGATGTTTGTGTTTTTAATTCGTTGTTTTTTTTTTTTTTTCATTTTATGGTGACTGTTTTGCTCGAGGACTAACAAAATTCTAAGTTTTGGGGTATTTGATAGGTATAATTTACTTATCTATTTCCAAACTGAACTTGTTAGTTTTCGAGTATTTTTATAGTGTTTTAATACGTTTTTATTCTTTTTGTTATAAATCAGGTGTTTGGGGTGAAAAAGGATGAAAACGGATCATAAATGATCAAATCAAATCAACAGCAGTAGAAGAACGGTGGAAATAGAGCAAAGAGGCTAAATTTTAGAACTTGCAACCTATTGTCGCGACAGTCAAAAAACAAAGAAAGGTCTAAATTTTCTAAAAATCCACTGCCGCAGTGGTGAGATCCACCGTCATGTTGGTGAAACAACAGAAACTCTCTACTTCCATTGCTACATCCACTGCCACAGTAGCGGTGATACTGCGGACAGGCCTACCGCCGCAGCGGTTACTCTGCACAGATTTTAGATATTTATTTAGATATTTTGTTCCCTATATCTTCCTCCCTCCTCTCCATTTAGGACATTAGAGCTCCTAGATAGATTATATAACTTAGAGAGAGTTTTGGAGAGTCCTCAACTAAATCCAAAGGAGAAGAACACAAAGTAAAGAAAGAGAAACAATCTCGGAGCAGTTTTAGCGGCGGATCTGCAGAATACGGCTAAGTTCTTTCATTTCTTTCTTTCTTTTCTTAACTTTGGTAGTTGGTTTGAGCATGTTTAGCTCGTTTCTTGTTGTATAAACGGTTATGGACATGAGCTAAACTTCGATTACCAATGGGTTAATGTAATTTATAAAAATGTCATTTGTTTGAGTTGCGTTTCTTTAATGGTTGTTCTTCACTAATTCGATTGTATTTACCAGTTCGCCATGTTTATATGCTTGTTTAGATATATTGAAAAATCGGGGTTTGACACTCGGGAGAGGTAACCCCGAATTCGGATTAGGGTTAAACACAACGCGACGATCTAATAACCTGGGAGCGAGTTAGGATGTGTGCAATCAATGACATTGGCGCAAGACTCATGTGACGTAGTGTTGTTAAGACGTTGAGAATGATTTCTTTGTTGACGTGAAGTCGCATATTCACTCATCTTACACTCGGGCGAGGTGGTGAGTGAGTTTACGATACAGAGATTATCGGATGGGATAAACACCGTTATTGTAAACTAAACGAGATCAAACACGTTTTTGTAAATGAAGTTAATCCCTAGATAATCTATTCTCCTAAATATCTCAATATAGTAATATTAGTATAATTAGATTAATTAACTTAGTATTAGTATATTTTATTATAAACAAATCTTGTTTTGTATACCCTAAATAAAGTTAGGTTATGATAATTACGGTACTCGATAATAATCTCAACCAATCCCTATGGATACGACAACCCCTACTATTTCAATCTATACTAAAACTTGACTTGTACACTTGCAGTGAAAGTAACGACGTATCTACGCACTACCAGAGTGATTTTTCGATATCTAGATTGTCGGATAGTTGGAATACCGTTAATGTAAACCAGATTGGATCAAACACATATAAGTAAACGAAGTTAATTCCTAGATAATCTGTTCCCATATAATATATTTAGTAGTATAGTTTAATTAATTGTTAATTTAGTATATTATTTATAAAAATAAAAATCCAATTTTTATCGCCTAAATAAAGTTCGGTTATGATAATCGCCGTACTTAGAGATAATTTAATCCAATCCCTGTGGATACAATAATTGCTACTCTTTCCACTCTACTAAAAGTTGACTCATACACTTGCGGTAAAATTAGCGACATAATATTCCGTTACCATCAATCCATGTTGCCGAAATGTTGGAATTATCCCCTAAGTTTTGGTGACTTGTTGAAAAATTCCAAATTTGATAGTCCAACTCGGCCATGTCTTCCAATGACAAATAGGCTTTGTCCGTGGGTAGGTTGTAGAAAGAGGTGGTACCATTTTCTCCTTCCACCCATGTTTTTGTTGCGGCTTCTAACCTATCAAGGAAATTCAGTAATTGACACTCCCTTGGGAAACGATAATTGGGGAACCAGAATAACAATTGTTTGTATCTATCCCAAGCACAATAAAATGGCTTGGAATCTTGTTGAAAGAAATGCAATAGCACTTGTTGATCTAACATCCTCAAGTACCTTGCAAGAAAAACAAAACTACAAACAAAAATTATAAGCAAAATAAATGGCTAAATTAAAATCAATTTACTTACTCACAATATCAACAATAATCTTAAAACCAATCTCCAGCAACGGCGCCAAAAACTTGTTAGCTTCTAACGCCCTCCCAAGTCATTAGATTGTCACATTGTGTGTACACCCTAGTCCGAATCCGGAGTTACCTCTCCCGAGTGTCAAACTCTATATTATTAATATATCTAAACAAGCATCTAAAAGTGGAAGAATAGTAAACACAATCGAATAGACAAGAACAGCCGATAACGAAATAAAGATTAAACCAACGACGTTTTCATACACGAATCGCTCCTTAGACAATATATGTTTAGTTTCTCATGGCCATAACCACATATACAATAATATACAAGCTAAACATATACAAAACTATCAACTAAAACTAAGAAATAAAGAGATAAATAAGGAGACTAGCCGTTATCTGAAGAATTGACGCTAAAACCGCTCTGAGAACGTTTCCTCTTCTTGGATTTGTGATTTTTTCTTGGTTGATAGGGTTTAAAGCTCCAAAATTAGTCCCAAAAATGTCCTTAGTTTGTTGGGAGAATAGAGAAAATATAAGGGATCAAAAATATCTCAAAAATGTCTCAAAATATCATTGCAACCTTGTGTCGGATTGTTGCAACGGTGGAAAGTCAGTAGGCATTCTGCTGGATGACCGCTGCAGCAGTGGGAAGCACCTCTGTAGCAGTGGAAGGGCAGAATATTTCTATTTTATTGATCGCTGCAGCGGTGGTTTCACCGCTACAACAGTGGGTCTGCAATCCTAAACTTGCCTTCTTTGTTCTTTTTCCACCGTTCTTCCACCGACGTTACACTGATTTACTCGTTTATGGATCGTTTTCATCCCTTTTCATCCCAAACTCCTAATTTATAATAAAAAAAATAAAAATGTATTAACACATATTAAAACACTATAATAACACTCGAAAACTACCAAAATCGACTTGGGAATATATAGAAAAATTCCACCTATCACTCAATTTTAATACTAAATGTTTCTTGTCTGAACTAATTTGCTCAGTTCATATACACTTGGTTTCAACACCAAATGCGTTTGTACACTTAGTTTTTGTACACTAATTATTTTTTACACGTAGTTTATATTAGAATATGAAAAAATAATTGTTTACAATGGTTGGAATGAAAAGAAAACTTTATTCATTTACTTCATTCAATGAATGTCTTATATAGAGATAAACAAAAATAAATTTCAAAATTCAATGACAAACATGAAATTTAGAATGACAAGGCACCTCATACGAAACACTTTCGAAAGTGTGAGATGTTCCACGGCCTTGGGAGTGCCACGCCATCCCGATCTTCCAACTGATAGGTCCTTGGCATGTTTACTTTGGTTACTTGGTAGGGTCCCTCCCAGTTTGGGGCTAGTTTTGCCAAACGAGCCTCTAGGCAGTGCTACATCACTGTTCTAAGTATTAGTTCCCTTACGGTAAAGTGCCTCAGACGTATTGTATGGTTGAACATCCTTGCCACTCTTGACTTATAAGCCACCATCCTCACTGCTGCCTTGTCATGTCTCTCTTCCAACTGGTTCATCTCTTGTCTTATGGATTCTTCATTCTCCATAAGGTTGATTGTACTAGCTCGTCTTGAAGGCATCCCAATCTCTAGTAGAACTACAACTTTAGTTCCATAAGTGAAGGAGAATGGTGTTTCTCCTGTGGCTGATATTGATGTGGTCTGGTAAGGCCACAAGACTCTTGGTAGTTCTTTTACCCACTTGCCTTTGGCATCATTTAGTCATTTGTTCAGCACTTCATTAATATAATGGTTGGTCACCTTAGTTTGTCCATTAGCTTCTGGATACACTAGGCTAGACGTTCGGTGTTGAATCTTCAATTCTTTCTATATCCTTGCAACCTTGCCGTTGGTGAATGGTGTTCCATTATTAGATATTAGTATCACTGGAATGCAGAAACGACATACCACATTTTTCCAAAGGAAGTTCTTCACTTCATTTTTTCCTACTATCACAAAGTTTTCAACTTCAACCCACTTAGTGAAGTAGTCGATTACTACCAGTAAATACTTTTAGTTCCTTGACACTGGGGTAAACGACCCTAGTACATCTATATCCCATTAAGCAAAAGGTCATGGGTTGATTATTGATGTCTGTTCTTGAGTTGAGACTTTAATGTCACTAGAGAACCATTGGCACTTGTCGCATTTCATGACGTATTCTTATGCATCGTTGTGCATCGTTAGCCGATAGTAACTGATTATGAGTACCTTATGTGCTAAGGTTCTTCCTCATTGATAATTTCTACAAACACCTTCATGGATCTCTTTCAAAACATAGGTGGCCTCTTTTAGTCCTAAACAAAGCAATAGAGGTTGGGAAAAAAATCTCTTATACTATTTATCATTGAGCAGCACATACCTTGACACTTTGTACAGGATCTTTCTTCCTGATTACTTGTTGTCTGGCAGAATTCCTTCCTTTAGATACTGAACGAAAGGGGTTCTCCATTCTTCTTCCTAATCTAGTTCGCCTATGCATGCGTAAAGATTGTTTAGTGCTGTTATCAATGGTTGCTCAAGGAATTCTACCATTTAAGATCGTTTATCAGGTCTGAAAGACGACGCTAGTACAGACAGTGCGTCGGCTTTCTTATTTTCAACTCTTAGGACAACTTTGAACTTACAACTTTGGAGTGAGATGGTTAGTTCTTTTATCTTCTCCACGTAAAGACGTAGTATTTTTTTCATTCACCGTGTGCACTCTGTTTATCTAGTTGGACACTAGTTGTGAGTCTGATCTTACCTCCTAATTTTGGGCTCCTAATTCTTTAGCAAGGTTTAGTCGAATGATTACTACTTCATATTATGCTTCATTGTTGGAGGTTCAAAAACCAAGCTACACTGCTCTTTCGAGCTGATCCCCTTCAAGTATTTTTAGGACTATGCCTATACCATATCCCACCATGTTGGATGCTCTATCGACCCACCACTTCCACAGTGTAACCAACTAATTAGGGCATTTTCCAACTTCTATTACTGCTTCACTTGGAGGAGTCAGCTCAACAATGAAATCTGCCAAGGTTTGCCTTTTAATTGTAGTGATGGGCTTGTACTTGATAAAGAACTCACCAAATTCTATTGTCCATTTCATGAGACCTCCAAAGGCCTCTGGTTTGTGTATTACTTCTCTAAAGGGATACGAGGTCAATACGTTGATTTCGTGTGCTTGAAAGTACAACCTCAACTTTCGAGCTGAAGTTATTAGAGCTAGAGTGAGCTTTTCTAGTTTAGTATGGAAAGTCTCAACTTGGAGTAGCCACTTTCTTATGTAATAAACTGGTCTTTGCCCTCCTGATTGATCTTTTACTAGTGTTGTAGTTACTACGACTAAGGTCATCGCCAAGTACAAGTAGAGCTTATCTTTTGGGTTTACTTTGGCTAGTATTTCAACTAAGCCCCAGTAGTCTTTGATGGGCTATAATGCCCATTCACAGTCCTCATCCCACTGAACATTCTTGCTTCCTTTTCAAGATTTTGAATAAAGGAGCACATTTATCAGTAAATTTGGATATGAATCTCTTTAGGGTGCCAACCTCTCTGTCAGTACTTGGACCTCTATTATAGTTGTGAGGGACTTCATATTTTGGAGAACTTCTATCTATCCTGAATCCACCATGATCCCTGACTAGTTTACCACGAAGCCTAGAAACATACCTGATGCTCCACCAAAGGCGTATTTTTCTAGGTTCAGTTTCATATTGAACCTTCTCAGTATAGCAAAAGGTTCTTCAAGATGTCTCAAGTGGTCTTATTTATTGGATATTTTGACCAACATGTTGTCTATGTAGACCTCCATGGTTGCTCCAATTTACTCTCAAAACATGCGGTTCACCAGTCATTGATAGGTTTCTCATGTATTACTGAAACCAAATGGCAATACTTTGTAATAGTATGTACCTCTTGAAGTGGTGAACGATCTTCCTTCTTCATCTTTCTTGTCCATTCGGATTTGATTATAGCCTAAGTAGGCATCCATTATAGTCAGTCGTCTGTGCTCTACTACTACATCCACCATTTGGTCTATCATTGGCATCGGGTAGCAACCTTTCGGGCATGCTTGGTTGAGGTCAGTGACGTCCACGCATATTCTCCACTTCTCATCTTCTTTTTTACAAGAACAGGGTTGGCTAACCATTTTGGAAATACCAGCTCCGTTTTGTGGCCAATTACAAGCAACCTCTATACCTTAGATTCGATCACCTCTTCTTTTTCAATGTTGATTGTCATCCTCTTTTTCTTGACTGGTGGATAAGAACTAGAGATGTTGAGTCGGTAGACTGCTACATCAGGGCTGATGTTTTTCATGTCTTCTGGAGCCCAAGCAAAGACGTTTAGGTTTTCCTCCAGCAGCTTTCTAATCTATTTTGCCTCAATCTTTCTTAGGGATTCCTCTATCATTAGATTTTGAGCTCCTTATTTCAAAGTAATCCCTTGTACTTGCTCAGCAGGTTAGAGAACACTTGGGTGCTTTATGAAATTATCAATCTCCTGAGTTGAGTTATTCGGCGGAGCTTATTTTCACTCTAGTTTTAATTGCTATAAGGTCTTATTATTTCCTTTTATAAGTATTGCAAAGCACTACCTGGTTGTCTCGTATCACCGCTATTGCTCCATCTTTTGCACACTTGATGCATTGGTGGAATGTTGATGCCACAGCTTTCATTGTATGCATCCATGGTTGTCCTAATATCGCGTTATAAGGAGAGGTGGAGTCCATTACCATGAACTCTATAGCCTTGGCATACCCATTTTCTTTCTTGTTAGCCGTAACTGACAAGGTGATCTTTTAGGAGAGTCTTCTACTCCATACAAGGCCATGACATATCTAAACTGGTGGATGTGGTTAACAAGGTTTGTTTTCCTATTATACTTCTTGAACTTTGTGGGATCGAACTTCCCCGAGAGTGTTACCTCCAAGATGTCTGAGGTAAATGGAATTTTAGTTCCCTTTAGCAGTGGTTCCAGTTTATCCAAGGGTAGACCTCTCTCCTCCCTATTTTTGGGCTGTTGATGAGAATTAATGGTCTCAAATTAGCTATGAACCCTTCTTTCCGGTGGTTGGTCGCTAGCATCTCCCTGGACAACCCTTTCTCATTAGAATGGTAGCTCTAAAGATCCTGTGAGACACCACTTGTTCTCCTAAACCATTATTAATGAGAGAGGGTTGTCGCATGTTGTTAGTGATATGCTACACCATCCATCTAATTACGTCCACCATTGATGACATCTTCTCTATCAAAGTGTCAATTCGTGAATCAGTGGTTTGCAGTATTGGTGAAGGGTCAGCATGAACCTCCTTTAACACTTCCACAGGAACTTCAGTATTCGCAAACAGTGAAAAGTTGCTACTTTGGTTCGGATTATCCTCTCTTGCTCGTAAGTACCTCATTGTTACAACGGTAAGCTTTTCTGTAAGAGTTTCCCACAGATAGAGCCAAATAATGTTGCCAAAAATTCCCAACATGTACAAAGAGCTTCCCACGTGCTAAAAACCTTTGCAACTTCATTTTTCAACTTGTAAAACCGATTAGTTCATAAGTGGGATATCGGTGTAGTGTTGGCCAAAGAACCTCTGGTGTGAGAATAAATAAGTTTGTTTATGATGAATGCTCAAGCACTTGAATCAATCACAAAAATAATATGTTGATACCTTCCCTTCATATAGACTTTCTCCGTTTGTATCGTTTCGTTGGTAAGGTTGCCCTTTCCGTGGAATATAGAAAATCGCCACGATCTTCTCCCATTAAATGTGGGATATGGCGATAATCTCGTAACTGAGGTATGATTAGTCAATTATAACATTCCTCATGCATGAGAGACGTGGTGGTTATGGGATAACTTGTTCTTGGCTTTGTTACCATAGGTTATGATTACCCATTCTTGGGTCTACTTGCGAGGCCTGCTTTGTTTATGTATCAGGGTGCATGACAGCTTATGAACACCTCATTGTGGCCCGAAACAATTTTGAATAAGAAAATATATATATATATATATATATATATATATATATAAGCCGTTGCACTGATTTGAACTCGTATATATATAAAATATATGAAAATAATAAGAGAAGGGATGGATGACATCGCATAAAGACCTTATTATTAACCTAACTGATTTATAATAAAATAATATACCACAGCTAGGACCTGGATTCAAGAATATGATGAAGAATTTCCAAGAGCTACAACAACTATTTGTGATACATTTATATTTAAACAATGTGAAAATAATATAGAAAAGGGGTGCATGACAACTTATGAACACCTCAAGGTGTCCCAAATCGATTTTGAATAAAAAATTAAAAAATATGTAAGCCATTGCTAAGATTTCTAACCAGATTCATGTACAAATTCATGAATTGCGAAGCACTACAATGGCTCTAGGTAAATATTTTTTACTTAAACAAATATAAAAATAATATATGAAGGGAGACATCATATGAACGCCTCAGTATTAACCTAACAGAATTACAATGAAAAAAAAATAATATACCGCAGCCAGGACGTGAACTTGGATTAAAGAAGACACTTGTAATTTTCAAGGTCTACTATGGATCATGGAAATTTTTTCGTGTAAAAAAATTGAAAATAATGTATAACTAGTTGTATGACCCCATATTCTCACCTTCTTGTGCCCCAAAATAATTTAGAATTAAAAATTTCAAAATTAAAAAATAAACTAATATACCACTATAGTGATTTAAACGTGGATTAAAAAACACAATCACAATTTTTGAACCGCTACCACTACTCTTTGTATTATATTTTATTTCAAAATTTAAATAATATCATACGAGCTCTATGACACCGTGTCATCGACGTTGTGGTTCGAAGAAATTTAAAATTATACTTTTCAAAAATAACAATAATAATGTAATATACCACTGTTAGGATTTGAACTCGGATATAAGAATATGATGAAGAATTGGCAAGTCCTACAACGGCTATTTGTGATACTTTTATATTTAAACAATGTGAAAGTAATATAGAAAGGGGTGCATGACAGCTTATGAACACCTCATTGTGGCCCGAACTGATTTAGGATAAAAAATTAAAGAATATATAAGCCACTGCCAAGATTTCAACTCGATTGAAATACAAATTCATGAATTACCATGCGCTAAAACGGCTCTGGTCAAATATTTTTTATTTTAAAATTATGAAAATAATATATAAAGGGATAGATGACATCATATGAACACCTCATTAATAACCTAAGAGAATTACCATGAAAAAAATAAAAAACTAAATAAAAAAATATACCGCAGCCATGATATGAACCTAGATTAAAGAAAATATTATTGATCCCTAGGTTTTGATGAATAATTAAAGGTTGATGTTTTTGGTGGATCTAATGTGTTTGTTGAATATTTCGGAAAAAAGTTCCATATTATTGATGTTGTTGAAGACATCATGAAGAAAATGTTATGGGTGCCGAGGTGGATGCAATAAAGAAATGAAGAGCTATGAAGACCTTGAAGAAATTAGGTGAAAACAACTCTATACTTTATACTCTTAATGCAACTGGAATTAGGATCACACACGACACTATTAAATGAGTTATCTGATTTGTGTATTTTGACATTGATTTGATAGGAGTTAGGAGCCTAATTATTGATTTGATATGTGCTCCTTATGTAAAATTGAAAATGAAAATTGACCTAATTGAAAATAGGGATTTAAGTATAAAAAGTTGAATTTTAGGGTCAATTCAGTCAACCGAGAAAAGAAATCAATTAACTGAATCAAACAGTGGTTTTTGGAGTAGAATTGGTGAAGAAAAAGACCACCAGCTTCAATTAGTCAACCGATTAAAAAGAATCAGTCAACCTTTTGAATTAGTAAGGTTTTCAGAGCGAAATAGGTCATCCCTACAATGATCGGTCAATCAAACGATGGATATCGGTTAACCAAATGAACTTTAGGTTTTGGCAGGGAAAGTCTCTGAAACAATCGGTCAACTGATTGGAAAAGAATTGGTTAATCAATTAGGTTGAAGTTTGGCAAGGAAACGTTTCTTCATCAATCGGTCAACCGAACAAAGGGGTATCAGTCAACCAACTAGGATTCAAGTTTAGCCTACTATCGATGTTGTATCAATCGGTCAATCGACCATTAGCGATCAGTCAACCGTCTGGTTCGGTTATAATTTCGAGGAACTTGGTCTCCAGGTAAAAAACTAGCCATTTTTTATGATTTTATGGGAGAGATTTGAAGCCTCTGATCTTATTAAAGATATGCTACATATATTTTAATATCTCTATTGATTTGGTCCACATAATTTATGTTCCTCTCAATTTTAGTTAAATACTTCCTATCTTTATGATTGTTAATTGAGAAATATTTCACAAACTTATTTGTGAGATTTGAAAGTTGTTTTTAAGTGGATTACCCCAGAATTGAATGATATTATTATATGGGGTCTAAGAGTGGCTTTTAGAGGCATATCTTTTAAAAAGTAGCCGTTAGAGGGCTTGTTATCTATCTATATATTTAGACATGCGGGATTAAGGTTAAATACATCAAGAACAATCAGTTCCTAAGCTTTTCTAAGAGATATTATTCTGCTGAGATTTTTTGTGAGATATTTGAGTGATGTTCTTGATCTAAAGCGCTGATTGATTTGGTGTCACCGACTTGTACTATATTCGATTCTGTTTCAATCTTTGGTGTTTTCTCGGTGAGATTTTACCAAGCTATTATTCTTTATTTTGATTTGAAATTATTATTAATTTTTTGGTATTAGGATCATTAGAAAACCATTTTCAAATTTAAAAGCCTAGAAATATTTTTAAAATGATTCCGTGTGATTATCTGATTACGTGCTTTAATTTGTGTTACCCATATTGTTTATTAATCAGTTATTATTTGCCTCATACTGTATCCATCACATAGTGAATTTTGGGACATTAATTAAGTATATCTGTATTGAGGTGGTAGAATCTCATTATGGGAAGAAACTCATATTCTTTATCTTGTCCTAAGTAAAACGGTTAGGTTATTCTTTTTCCTTGAAAAGAACTATGTCTTGATTCTCTCTGCAATTTAATTGAGTGAATTATGAAGGTTTCATTCTTACTTATGAAAAGGATACTTGTGAGAGTTGTGAGGTTTGATCTTTAACCTGTTAAAGGGATTAGGTTTGATCTTTAGCTTGTTAAAAAGATTAGATTTTGATTATTACTATAGTAGAATTAGGTTAATCTTTAGTTTGGTAAAAAGATATGGTTCTTCCTTAGCCTGGGAAAAGGATAATTGTAAAGGTTGATTCTGAGCTTGGTAAAAGAATCATTGTAAAGGTTTGGTTCCTACCTTGTAAAGGAATTAGAGGTTGTGAATCTCCGTGGAGCTCAGGGGACAGGATTAGACAAGATTAGCTTGTTGAACCAAGACATATCTTGGTGTGCTGCATTATTTATTTTCATTATATTGTGTTTGGGTATGCCCTTAGAATTAAACACTTACTCATTGTGTAACAAATATAATAATTAATTTAGAAAAATCGATTATTTGATAATTAAGTGTTAAACATTTATTTGTTTAAATTTTTATAACTACTCAATTCATCCCCCCCCCCCCCCCCCTCTTGGGTAGCTCATTAGGTCAGCAATTGGTACCAGAGCTGGTTTAGCACAATTGGCTTAAAATCCTAGCTGAGAAAGATCATGGAATATTATATGGGCTCTATCAGTGATAGGCATTCTATACACCGTTCATTATTGTCTACAGGTAGTAATTATGCTTTTTGGAAGAACAGGATGATTACATTTTTACAAGCCACTAACTATGAGGCATGGTTGGTTATTGAATATGATCCATACATTCCTATGGAGAATGAAATAATTATGGGGAAAAAACAAATAAGTTCTTTTGATAAACAAAAATTGTCTATTAAGTATCAGGTTATTAACATTTTGCTTTGTTCTTTAGATCTAAATGAGTACAGTAAAGTTTTAGGTTGTGTATATTTAAAAGAAATGTGGGATACATTAAAAGTCACATATGAGAGAAATGATCAAGTGAAGCAATCCATAACCAATGCTTACACTTACTAATTCGAAGTGTTCAGAATAGGTGATGGAGAAACAATCTCGAAAATGTTTGTAAGATTCAGCAACATTTGCAACAGTCTTGATCAGCTTGGAAAGTCGTATTCAAATAGAGTAGAAAATACAAAATATCTTGATATCTAATAGGTGTGATCTATCTATATATTTCCAAACCAGTTTTATTGGTTTTAGAATATTTTTTATAGTATTTTTTTACATTTTAATTAGTTTTTGTTCTTTTTGTATAAATCAGGTGTGTGGGGTGAAAATGTAGGAAAACGGAGCATAAACAAGTAGATCGAACCAAAAACGGTGGAAAAACAAGCACGAAGGCAAGATTCTGAAAAGAAGCCCACCGCCTAGGCATCTAGACCACCTCCTAGGCGGTGAAAATACAGAGAGGGCATAAATCTGCTGGAAGCTTAGCACCTAGGCGGTGATATTTACTACCTAGGCGGTGAAACTATACGATGGTCACCAAATACACCATTGTCTTCACCGCTGCGGCGATCACTGAACCGACATACCCACCACCCAAGCCGTGACCTCTGTACCAGATTAGATATTCTTTGAGATATTTTTCCTATTTAAACCCCTATCCTCTCATTTCCTCTTCCTCTCTCCATCCATAAGAGCCCTTAGGGCTTGGTTTAGAATAAAGAAAGGAGGGAGTGCTCAAACAAATCTAAAGGAGAAGATTACCATGCGGAGAAGGAGAATCGATTGGTGGACGATTTTAGCGGCTAATCTTCGAACTATGGCCAAGTTCATCATTTTTTCATTTTATTTCTTAACTTCTATATTTGTTTGAGCATGTTTAGCTCGATTTTAATGTATAAACGGTTATGACCATGAGTTAAATAAGGATTATATATGGGATTAATATTATTTATAAAAAAGTAGTTTTGTTTGAGTTTTTGTTTCTTTAATGATTGTTCTTCTCTATTTTGATTATGTTTGCTGTATTGTTTGTTTATTATGCTTAGATAGATATATCCAGAATTTGGAATTTGATACTTGGAAGAGGTAACCCCGGATTCAGACTAGGGTAAATAACGCGACGATCCAATAACCCGAGAAGAAGTTGGATTGTGGGGAATCAATGACGTTAGGGCAAGACTCACGTGACCTAGGGTCGTTAAGACATTGAGGGAGATTTCTTCGTTGACACGAAGTCGCATACTCCCTTGTCTTACACTCGAGAGAGGTGGCGGGGGAGTTTATGAATTGAGATTGTCGATAGGGTAAACACAACGCGACAATCCAATAACTCGGGAGGGAGTTGGATTGTATACAATCAATGACATTGGGGGCGAGACTCACATGACCTAGGGTCGTTAATACGTTGAGAGGGACTTCTTCGTTGACACGAAGTCGCGTATTCTCTCATCTTACACTCGGGAGAGGTGGCGAGGGAGTTTACGAACTGAGATTGTTGAATAGGTCGAACACCATTATTGTAAACTACACGAAATCAAACGCGTTTAAGTAAATAAAGTTAATCCCTAGATAATCTATTCCCTAATTATCTCATATTATTATAATTAGTATAGATTAAATTAGGTTATATTAGTATTAGTATTAATTAATTAAAATCATTCTTTTTAGCCTAGATAAAGTTAGGGCATGACAATTACGGTATTCGATAGTAACGACAACTAATCCCTGTGAATATAATACCCGATCTTCAAGATCCATTATACTAAAACTTTCACCTTGTACACTTGCGAGTAGTCCATACGCGAGTGTGTAACAAATGCTCGTCGTACAAGTTTTTGGTGCCGTTGCCGAGGATTGTGTATTTTTCGTTATTATCAATATTGTGAGTAGATGACCCGATTTTAATTTAGGCATTTGTTTTGCATATAATATTTTTTTTGTAATATTGTTTTTATTTATTATGCAGGGTATTTGGCGATGATAGATCGACGGGTATGGATGCATTCCTTTCAATGGGATTCCGAGCCATTTTATAGTGCGTGGCAACGCACATAATCCGGTGAGGCGTGTCGTTGAATGATCGAACCATCCGAAGCAAAACCTCGCCAAGCTTGAGGGCGTTCTGAATATGTCGAGATGAGGACATTAAACCACGCGCTTCTTATGAGGCAACCCAAGGTCAAATTAATTAAATCTGTCATAGCCGAATTCATTCGAAGGCGAGATTCTCTCGCCTCCCAGGTACATGTTTTAAACCCCCTTCGTCGTTATACTTTAATTTCCTATATGTTGAGAATGAAGATTGGATTCGCTGAGGACACTGTCCATTTTGAGTTTGATATTAGTATGTTTGTTTAGTGTGCATGTTTGTTTAGGTTAGAATGTGTTTATGTGTGTGTTGTTGTTGGTTGCTGAGTTTTGCGTTCATTTGGGCCGTAACCTGATGATGATATTACCCCCTGGTTGTTTTTTAAGTCAAGAGTAATACCCATGCATGTGTGTTTAATGTGCTTGATAATGTTTTTTGGTAAAAGTTATTGTAGATCCTAATTTGCACGAGCACATAGACTCAACGTATTTCTATTTAATTGATTTGAGGACGATTATCGATTAGCCAAATTCATGACAAATTAAGGATTCTATAAGTTGATTGAGGGGAATCTTGAGGCGAAATCCTAGGCGAGGTAGTTCCGGAGACATGATTTAGGTAGTTGTTTTGTCACTTGAGCCTTTTAAAGCCTACCCTATAATATGTTTATTCCTCATTACCCTATTAAAGCCTCAATACCAATTCAATTCTAAACACATAAACAAATACCCTAGCTAGTTGATCTTTTTCCAAACCTTAATTGCTTAATTTAAAGGCAAATTTGACTGAATCAAGCTAGCAGTTGCAAATGCTACTTAATGTGAGCGGTTGGGTTTAGGGAGAACTTCAGATTGGTTTGGTATTCGAGTACTCACTTATCTTTTTTCTTTCGTTTTAACCACACCCTTGAAATCATACTAATCGAATAAGTTTGGGGGTGTGTTTAGTTGAAAAAAAATTATTTACGTTTCTTTTGACAAGTGAGTACATTGGCCTAAAATGTTTCTTTAGAATTGTTTCCAATTTTTATATGGGGGTTCGAGAGTGAATGTGTCAAGCGTTGAGCCTTGGGTAACGTTAAGTTAAAAACGTTAACCCATTTTCTATTCCAAAATACCCTTAGCCAAATATTCCAAAACCGAACTAAGTCCTTCTGATCTCTATGAACTTCTAAGCCTACATTAGTGGAGAGTAGACCCCAATCAGGCATATGGATATCCTAGTCCTATATGGTCTAAGTCATGAGTTTCGTTGGTGGACAATCCAATCCAATCGTTGTATAATTATATTATTGAGTCTTGCACTAACACGTTAACCGGATCTAGAATGGCGTTCACCATTATTGCATGTCAAAATTCAAGAACAACACATGATGTTTTACCGCCTGAACTAGATATGACTGGCGGTTGTTAAGGGAAAAATGACTAGGTCATTAGAAGTAGTCAAAACTCACATATCGTTATGGTTAGATTATTTTTAGGTTGTTTGTTATTTAATTTAGTTGCATTTTTCATTTTAGTGTGAGTGTTTTGCTCGAGGACTAGCAAAATTCCAAGTTTAGGGGTATTTAATAGGTGTCATCTACCTATATATTTCCAAACTGGTTTTACTAGTTTTAGAGTATTTTTTTACGTTTTAATTAGTTTTTATTCTTTTTGTATAAATCAGGTGTGTGGGGTGAAAATGTAGGAAAACGGAGCATAAACGAGCAGATCGAACCAAGAACGGTCGAAGAATGGTGGAAAAACAAACACGGAGGCAAGATTCTGAAAAGAAGCCCATCGCCTAGGCGTCCAGACCACCGCCTAGGCGGTGAAAATGCAGATATGGCCTAAATCTGCTAGAAGCTCACCGCCTAGGTGGTGAAACTACAGGATGGTCACCAAATCCACCGCTGTAGAAATCACTAAACCGACATACCCACCGTTGAGGTGGTGACCTCTGCACCAGATTAGATATTTTTTTAGATATTTTTCATATTTAAACCCCTCTCATCTTCTTTCCTTTTCCTTTCGCCAGCTATTAGAGCCCTTAAGGCTTAGTTTAGAATAGAGATAGAGTATGGGGAGTGCTTAAACAAATCCGAAGGAGAAGATTACCATGCAGAGAAGGAGAAGCGATCGGTGGATAGTTTTAGCGGCTAATCTTCGGACTACGACTAAATTCATCTATTTTTCCTTTTATTTTTTAACTTCTATATTTGTTTGAGCATGTTTAACTTTATTTCAATGTATAAACAGTTATGACCATGAGTTAAACGTGGATTACATGTGGGATTAATGTTATTTACAAAAATGTAGTTTTTTTTGAGTTTTTATTTCTTTAATGATTGTTCTTCACTATTTTGATTGTGTTTTCCATATTGTTTGTTTATTATGCTTAGATAGATATATCGAGAATTTGGGGTTTGACACTTGGTAGAGGTAACCCCAGATTCGGACTAGGGTAAACAATGCGACGATCCAATAACCTGGGAGGGAGTTGGATTGTGGGCAATCTATGACATTGGGGCAAGACTCACGTGACCTAAGGTCATTAAGACGTTGAGAGGGACTTCTTTGTTGGTACGAAGTCGTGTATTCCCTCGTCTTATACTCGGGAGAGGTGGCGAGAGAGTTTACGAACTGAGATTGTCAATAGGGTAAACACAACGCGACGATCCAATAACCCGGGAGAGAGTTAGATTGTGTGCAATCAATGACGTTGGGGTGAGACTCACGTGACCTAGGGTCATTAAGACATTGAGGGGGACTTCTTTGTTGACACGAAGTTACGTATTCCCTCATCTTACACTCGGGAGAGGTGACGGGGGAGTTTACGAACCGAGATTGTTGAATAGGTCGAACACCATTATTGTAAACTAAACGAAATCAAACGCGTTTAAGTAAGTAAAGTTAATCCCTAGATAATCCGTCCTCTAACTATCTCATATTAGTATAATTAGTATAGATTTAATTAGGTTATATTAGTATTAGTATTAATTAATTAAAATCATTCTTTTTAGCCTAGATAAAGTTAGGTCATGACAATTACAGTATTCGATAATAACGACAACCAATCCTTGTGGATACAATACCCGATCTTCAAGATCCATTATAGTAAAACTTTAACCTCGTACACTTGCGAGTAGTCAATATGTGACCATGTAACAAACGCTCGTCGTACAATATCATTACCCAAGATCTGGGAATCAAAAGTGATTGTAATCGAGGCCAAAGATCTCACCAAACTCAGTACCGATGAACTCATTGATGATTTACTAATCCACTAGATAGCTATGCGACAATACGAGGTTCGATCAGAAAGAAAGGTAAAAAGGAAAGAGGGTTCCATGAAAGAAATATGGGATGATACGGAATCCAGTAGTTTCAAAGCATTAAGTGATGATAAGGGAACTCCAACGTTTCCCTTATTGCCAATAAGGTTGAGGTAACTGAATATTGTAGTTGTTATCCTTCAGATTTTGATGAATTATTTTATATCTTTCAAGAATTATTGCATGAGTATAAGGATCAATGTTCTCAAATTGATGCTCTACAAAGTACAGTGATTACATTAAACAAATATATTGAAAATTTCCAGGCCGACAACACTGATCTTAAAAAATAAGTTTCGAAAATTGTTTCATGTGATTTAGAAAAGGAAAACATTTAGTTAAGGTCCAAAGTTATGGATTTAGATTCTATTGTTTTCCAGTTCAAAAATGGTGAAAATAATTTCAAAATGCTTTTGGGAAACTCTAAAGGCATTTTTGACAAAGCCGGTCTTGGTTTTCAGAAAAATGTCAAATAAAAGATATTTAAAAAATTCTTTTCTGAAATTAAGAAAGTTGTTAAATATTTTAACTATAATATTGTGGGGCATACCTCTAGTGAATGTTTGTTAAAGATATCTAAATCTAAGGAGGTATGGGTTCCTAAATGAACAAAGGTGGATTCGACTAACAAAATTGGACCCATGTAGAATGGGTACTATCTACGAACTTTTTGAGGTGCTTCTTGCAAGTTATCAAATAAACATCTATGTGCAAGAACAAATTGTTTCGAGGAAAAGGTTGTTCTCCGCACGTGAAGAGAGATAAATGTTTAAATTACGTCTTTTATACCTAAAGGCGGCGGTTATGTGAATGACGAAGAATATGCCGAAGAATGCTTCAGGAACATAACAGAATCATCTTCCTAAATAAAACTAAAGCGATGACATATATATATCATTTTTATTTTAAAATATTTTGGTTGTAAATGTTTTATCTTGAATGATGAGGATAATTTGAGTACATTTAATGCTAAATCCGATTATGGTAAGCTACTAACAGTAAAGCTTATAGAGTTTATAATAAATGTACATTAGTAGTAGAACAATCTATGCATGTCGTATTTGAGGAATCTGATCCACTTGTGTTGAGAAAGGTTTTGGATAATAATAATGCAGGTACACAAAATAACCAAATTCAAGGAGGTAATACGACAAATAAACCATGGGTTGATGTGCCAAAATGAGAGGAATCGTCTCTACCACGGGCTATAAGATAGTAATGGAACACTCGGTAAAAGAAATCATTAGAAATTTCGAAAAAGATGTAAGTGCAATGAAAAAAGTAATAAATAAATAAAATAATATATTGTAGCCAGGACATGAACCAGGATTAAAGAAAATACTCATTTTCGAGCTCTAGCATTGATTGTGGTGATTTTATTTTTTTTGTGTGTGAAAAAATTGAAAATAATGTATGACAATTGTATGACCCCAAGCGCTCGCCTCATTGTGCCCCAAACCAAATAGAATTGAAAATTCCAAAATTAGAAAACAAACTAACATACTGTGACTATGATTTAAATGTGGATTCCAAAACACAATCACCATTTTTGAACCGCCACAACAACTTTTGTACTATTTTTCATTTCAAAATGTAAATAATATCAGATGAACTCGATGACACCATGTCCTCCATGTTGTGGTCCGAAGAAATTTAAAATTATAGTTATCAAAAATAACAATAATAATGTATTATATCGCTGCCAAGATATGAACCTAGATTAAAGAATATGATGAAGAATTGCCAAGTGCTACAATAGCTATTTGAGATATTTTTATATTTAAACAATGTGAAAATAATATAGAAAGGGTTGCAAGATAGCTTATGAACACCTTCTTGTGGCCCGAACCAATTTAGAATTAAAAATTAAAAACTATATAAGCCGCTGCTAGGATTTGAATCCGGATTCAAGTACACATTCACAAATAATATGAAAAAATTATTTAAAAAAGTTTGAAAATAATATATGAAGGGATGGCTGACATTGTATAAACACCTCAGTATTAACCCAACCAACTTACAATGAAAAAAATAATATACCGCAGCCAAGACATGAGCCTATATTAAAGAAGGTACTCGTGATTTTCAGGCTCCATCATGGATCATGGTAATTTTATGTTATTTCTTTTTTTTTTTTTTTTTTTTTTGTAAAAAAATTTAAAATAACAAATAACTAGTTGTATGACCCCATATGCTCATCTCCTTACGCCCCATACCAATTTAGAATTCAGAATTCCACAATTATATAACAAACTAATATACTACGACTATTATTTAAACGTGGATTCAAAAACACAATCACAATTTTTGAACTAATACAAAGAATTTCCATGTGATACAGTAGCTATTTGTGATACTTTTCTTTTTAAAAAATTTGAAAATAATATAGAAAGGGTTGCATGACGGCTTATGAACACCTCAAGTACAAATTTATGAATTGCCAAGTGCTGTAACGACTCTTTGTAAATGTTTTTTTATTATAAAATATGAAAATATATATTAAGGGATGGATGACATTGTATGAACACCTCATTATTAACCTAACCGACTTACAATGAAAAAAATATAATATACCACAGCACAAACATGAACCTGGATTAAAGATACTCGTGATTTTCAAGCACTACCAGGACCGTGGCTACTTTTTCTGTGTGAAAAAATTAAAAATAATGTATGATTGCTTGTATGACTCCATATGCTCACCTCCTTGTGCCCCAAACCAATTGAGAATTAAAAGTTCAAAAATTAAAAAACAAACTAATATACTACGACTGTGATTTAAACGTGGATTCAGAAACACAATCATGATTTTTGAACCCCTACAACTACTCTTTCTATTATTTTTTAATTCAAAATTTAAATAATATCATATGAGCACTATAACACCATGTCTTCCACATTGTGGTCCAAAGAAAATTAAATTTTACTTTTTGAAATTAAAATTAATAATGTAATACACTGCTACAAGGATTTGAACCTGGATTCAAGAATATGATGAAGAATTGCAAAGTGCTACAACGGCTATTTGTGATACTTTTCTACCTAATCAATGTGAAAATAATGTAGATAGGGGTACATGACATCTTATGAACACCTCATTATTGTTCGAACCAATTTAGAATAAAAACATTAAAGCCGCTGCTAAGATTTGTACTTAGATTGAGTTACAAATTCATGAATTGCCAAGTGCTACAATGGCTCTTGGTAATATTTTTTTTATTATTTAAAAAGTATGAAAACAATATATGAAGGGATGGATGGCATCATTTGAACTCCTCATTATTAACCAAACCGATTGACAATGAAAAAAATATAAAACAAAAAAATAATATAACATAGCCGGGACATGAACCTGGATTAAAAAAGATACTCGTGATTTTCAAGCTTTACCGTGAATCATGGTGTTTTTTTCTATGTAAAAAATTTAAAATAATGTATGTTTGGTTGTATGACCCCATATGCCTACCTCCTTGTGCCCTAAACCAATTTAGAATTAAAAATTCCGAAATTAAAAAATGAATATACTTCCATTGCGATTTAAAGGTGGAATAAAAAACAACATCACAATTTTTGAACCGCTACAACACCGCTTTCTATTATTTTTTATTTCAAAATTTAAATAATATCATATGAGCTTTATGACACCATGCCATCCACGTTGTGGTCTGAAGAAATTTAAAATTATACATTTCAAAAATAACAATAATAATGTAATATACTTCTACGAAGAATTAAACCTAGATTCAAGAATATGATAAAGAATTGCCATTCGCTACATCAGCTATTTGTGATACTTTTCTATTTGGACAATGTGAAAATAATATAGAAAGGTGTGCATGACAACATAAGAACACCTTATTATGGCTCGAACCAATTTAGAATAAAATATTTACAAATTAAAAAATATAGAAGCCGTTGCTTGGATTTGAACCCAGATTCAAGTACAAATTCATGAATTGAAAAGTGCTATAATGGATCTTGGTAAATGTTTTTTATTTAAAAAATACGAAAACAATAAGTGGAGGGATGGATGACATCGTATGAACACCTCACTACTAACCTAACTGATATACAATGAAAAACAAAAATATACCGTAGCTAGGACATGAACCTGGATTAAAGAAGATACTCATGATTTTCATATATTAGAATTAAAAATTCCCAAACTGAAAAACAAACTAATATACTACGACATTGATTTAAACGTGGATTCAAAAAGACAGTCACGATTTTTTAACCGCTACAACTATTCTTCATATTTTTATTTTTAGTTTTGAAATTTAAATAATATTAGATGAGCTCTATGGTACCGTGTCATCCAAGTTGTGGTCCAAAGAAATTTAAAATTATACTTTTCAAAAATAACAATGATAAAGTAATATATTGTTGCCAGGACTTGACCTAGATTCACGAATATGAAGAAGAATTGCCAAGTGCTACAATAGTTATTTGTGAAACTTTTATATTCAAATAATATGAAAACATTGTACAAAGGGGTACATGACAGCTTACGAACACCTCATTATGGTCCAAACAAATTTAGAATAAAAAATTTAAAAAAAATATAAGCAACTGCAGGATTTAAATCAAGATTCAATTCATGAATTGTCAAGCGCTACAACGGCTCTTGGTAAATATTTTTTATTTAAAAAATATTAAAATAATATGTGGATGGATGGATGACATCATATAAATACCTCATAGTTAACCTAACTGACTTACAATGAAAAAGAAAAAAAAATTAAAAAAATAATATACTGCAGTCAGGACATGAACCTGGATTAGATAAGATATTCATGATTTTCAAGCTCAACCATGGATTTTGGGAATTTTTTTGTGTAAAAAAATTGAAAATAATGTATGAAGGGTTGTCTGACACCATATGCTCCCCTTTTTGTGCCCCAAACCTATTTAAAATTAAGAATTCCAAAATTAAAAAGCAAACTAATATACTACGATAGTGATTTAAACGTGGATTTAAAAAGACAGTCATGATTTTTTTAGCGAGACAACTACTCTTCGTATTATTTTTTATTTCAAAGTTTAAATAATACCAAATGAGCTCTATAACACCGTGTCATCCACGTTGTGGTCTAAAGGAATTTAAAATTATACTTTTCGAAAATAACAATAATAATGTAATGTACCGGTTCCAGGATTTGAACCTGGATTGAAGAATATGATGAAGAATTGCAAAGTGCTACAACAGCTATTCCTAATATGTTTATATTTAAACAATGTGAACATAATATAGAAAATTGTGCATAAGAGCTTATGAACACCTCATTGTGTCCCAAACCAATTTAGAACAAAATATTAAAAAATTAAAAAATATATAAGCCACTGCCAAGATTTTTAACCAGATTCCAGTACAAATTCATGAATTGCGAAGCCCTACAACGGCTCTAGGTAAATATTTTTTATTGAAAAAATATTAAAATAATATATGAAGGGATGGATGACATCATACGAAACATCTTATTTTAAACCTAAGAGAATTACAATGAAAAAAAAATATATATACTATAGCCAAGACATGAACTTGGATTAAAGAAGATACTCATGATTTTCAGGCTCTACCATCCATCAAGGCGATTTTCTTGTGTAAAAAAATTGAAAATAATATATAACTGGTTGTATAACCCCTTATTCTCGCCTCATTGTGCCCCAACACAATTTAGAATTAAAAATTTCAAAATTAAAAAATAAACTAATATACCACTATTGTGATTTAAATGTGGATTCAAAAACACAATCACGATTTTTGAATCACTACAACTACTCTTTGTATTATATTTTATTTCAAAATTTAAATAATATCATATGAGCTCTATAACACCGTGTCATCCACGTTGCGGTTCGAACAAATTTAAAATTGTACTTTTCAAAAATAGCAATAATAATGTAATATACCGTTGTTAGGATTTGAACCTAGATTCAAGAATATGATGAAGAATAGGCAAGTCCTATAGTTGTTATTAGTGATACTTTTCAATTAAAACAATGTAAAAATAATATAGAAAGTTGTGCATGATAGCTTAGGAACACCTCGTTGATGCCTGAACTGATTTAGAATAAAAAATTAAGAAATATAAAAGCCTACCCAGATTTGATCTCGGATTCAAGTTAAAATTCAAGAATTGCCAAGTGCTACAACAGCACTTGGTAAATATTTTTTATTTAAAAAGAATGAAAATAATATATTGTGTGACTGGTTGTATGACCCCATATGCTAGCCTACTTGTACCCAAAACCAATTTAGAGTTAAAAATTCCAAAAAAAAAAATAATAATTTACCACAATTGTGATTTAAATGTAGATTCAAAAGCACAATCACAATTTTTTGAACCGCTCAACTATTCTTTGTTTTATTTTTTATTTCAAAATTTAATTAGTATCAAATGAGCTCTATAACACTGTGTCGTCCAGGTTATGGTCTGAAGAAATTTAAAATTATCCATGTCAAAAAACAACAATAATAATGTAATATACCGTTGCCAAGATATATACCTGGATTCAAGAATGTGATGAAGAATTGCCAAGTGCGACAATGGCTTTTTGTTATGCTTTTCTATTTAAACAATGTGAAAATAATTTAGAAAGGAGTGCATGACAGCTTATGAAAACCTCATTGAGGTCAGAACCGATTTAGAATAAAAAGTTAAAAAATATATAAGCTGCTCCCAGGAGTTGAACCCGGATTTAAGTACAAATTCATGAATTGCCAAGTGCTACAACAGCTCTTGGTAAATGTTTTTTATTTAAAAAATATGAAAATAACATACGAAGGCATGGTTGACATCGTAGGAACACCTCATTTTTAACCTAACCTACTTATGATGAATTAATTAAAAAATAAAAAAATAATAATATACTGCTGCAAGGACATGAACCTAGATCAAAGAAGATACTTGTGATTTTTAAGCTTTACCATGGATCATGGAGAATTTTTTTTTCGTGCAAAAAATTGAAAATTATATATGTTTGGATGTATAACCCAATATGTTCGCCACCTTGTGCGCCAAACAAATTTTGAATCAAAAATTCCAAAATTAAAAAGCAAAAAAATATACTACGACTGTGATTTAAAAGTGGATTCAAAGACACAATGACGATTGTGGAACCGCTACAACTACTTTTGTATTATTTTTTATTTTAAAATTTAAATAATATCAGCTGAGGTATATGATGCCATGTCATCCATGTTGTGGCCAAAATAAATTTAAAACTATACTTTTCAAAAATAAAAATAATAATTAATTATACCATTGCCAGGATTTGAACCTGGATTTAAGAATGTGATGAATAATTGTCAAGTGCTACAACAACTTTTTGTATAACTTTTCTATTTAAACAATGTGAAAATAATATAGAACAGGGTGCATGATAGCTTATGAAAACCTCATTGAGCCCGAAACCGATATAGAAGAAAAAATTGAAAAACTAAAAAATATATAAGCCGCTGCCAGAATTTAAACCCAGATTCAAGTAAAAATTCATGAATTGCGAAATGCTACAACGGCTTTTGGTAAATATTTTTTATTTAAAAATATGAAAATAACATATGAAGGGATACATGACATCGTATGAACACCTCATTTTTAACCTAACCGACTTACAATGAATAAAATAAAAATTAAAAGAAAATAATATACCGTAGCCAGGACATGAACTTCGAATGAAGAAGATACTCGTGATTTTTTAAGCTTTACCATGGATCGTAGAGATTTGTTTTTTGTGCTAAAAATTGAATGTAATGTATGTTTGGATATATGACCCAATATGCTCGCCACCTTGTGCCCAAAACAAATTTCGAATTAAAAAGTACAAAATTAAAAAAGGAAACTAATATACTATGACTGTGATTTAAACGTGGATTCAAACACACAATGATTATTTTTGGGCCGCTACAACTACTCTTTGTATTGTTTTTTATTTCGAAATTTAAATAATATCAGATGAGGTCTGTGACACCATGTCGTCCATGTTGTGGTTCGAAGAAATTTAAAACTATACTTTTCAAAATTAACAATAATAATTAATTATACCGCTGCCAGCATTTGAACCTTGATTCAAGAATGTGATGAAGAATTGCCAAGTGCTATAGCAGCTTTTTGTGATGCTTTTCTATTTAGACAATATGAAAATAATATAGAAAGGGGTACATGACATCTTATGAAAACCTCATTGAGGATGGAACCGATTTAGAGTAAAAAATACAAAAATTAAAAGATATATAAGCCGCTACCTAGATTTCAACCCAGACTCAAGTACAAATTTATGAATTGCCAAGTGCTACAATAGCTCTTGGTAAAAAAAAATTATTTAAAACAATTGAAAATTACATATGAAGTGATGGATAACATTGTATGTACACCTCATTATTAACCTAACCGACTTACAATGAATAAAATAAAAATTAAAAGAAAATAAGATACCACAGCCAAGACACGAACCTGGAGTGAATAAAATACTCATGATATTTGAGCTTCACCATGGATCCTAGAGATTAATTTTTTTTCGTGCAAAAAATTGAAAAGAATGTATGTTTGAATGTGTGACCAGATACACACACCATCTTGTGCACCAAACAAACTTTGAATTAAAAACTCCAAAATTAAAAAACAAACAAATATAATTGGACTGTGATTTAGACGTGGATTCAAAGACACAATCAAGATTTTTGAACCGCTACAACTACTCTTTGTATTATTTTTTATTTTAAAATTTAAATAATATCAGATGAGGTCTATGACACCGTGTCGTCCATGTTGTGGTCCGATGAAATTCAAAACTATACTATTAAAAACTAACAATAATAGTTAATTATACCACTGCCAGTATTTAAACCTGGATTCAAGAATGTGATGAATAATTATCATGTGCTACAACGGCTTTTTGTGTTGCTTTTCTATTTAAAAAATGTGAAAATAATATGGAATGGAGTGCAGGACAACTTATGAAAATATCATTGAGGCTAGAACCGATTTGGAATAAACAATTAAAAAATATATAAGCTGTTGCCAAAATTTTAACCTGAATTCAAGTACAAATTCCTGAAATGCCAAGTGCTACAACGGCTTTTGGTAAATGTTTTATATTGAGAACATATGAAGGGATAGATAACATCATATGAACACCTCATTATTAACCTAACCGACTTACAATGAATAAAATAAAAATTAAACGAAAATAATATACCGCAGCCAAGACATGAACCTGGAATGAAGAAGATATTCGTGATTTTTAAGCTTCACCATGGATCACGGAGAATTTTTTTTTTTGTGCAAAAAATTGAAAATAATGTAAGTTTGGATGTATCACCCGACATGCTTGCCTCCTTGTGTGCCAAACAAATTTTAAATTAAAAATTCAAAAATTTTAAAACATACAAATATACTAGGACTGTGATTTAAATGTGGATTCAAAGACACAATGACGATTTTTGAACCACTACAACAACTCTTTGTATTATTTTTTATTTTAACATTTAAATAATATCAGATGACGTCTATGAGACTGTGTCGTCCATGTTGTGGTCCGATTAAATTTAAAACTATAATTTTCAAAACAAACAATAATAATTAATTATATTACTGCCAACATTTGAACTTGGATTCAAGAATGTGATGAAGAATTGCAAAGTGCTACAACAACTTTTTGTGCTGTTTTTCTATTTAAACAATGTGAAAATAATATGGAATGGGGTGCATGATAGCTTATGAAAACCCCATTGAGGCCGGAACTGATTTAGAATAAAGAATTAAAAAATATAAAAGCCGTTGTCAAGATTGGAAACCAAATTCAAGTAGAAATCCATGAATTGCCAAGTGTTTCAAGGGCTCATGGTAAATGTTTTTTATTTAAAAAATATGAAAATAAAAAACGAAGGGACAGATGACATCGTATGAACACCTTATTATTAACCTAACCAACTTATAATGAATAAAATAAAAATTAAAAGAAAATAATATACCGCAACCAGGACATGAACCTGGAATGAAGAAGATACTCATGATTTTTAAGCTTCACCATGATCTGGGAGTTTTTTTTCGTGCAAAAAAATTGAAAATAATGTAAGTTTAGATGTATGACCTGATATGCAAGCCACTTTGTATGGAAAACAAAATTTAATTAAAAATTCTAAAATTAAAAAATAGACAAATATACTAAGATTGTGATTTAAACGTGCATTCAAAGACACAATGATGATTTTTGAACCGCTACAACTACTCTTCGTATTATTTTTTATTTTAAAATTTAAATAATATCAGATGAGGTCTATGACACTGTGTTGTCGATGTTTTGTTCAAAGAAATTTAAAACTATACTTTTCAAAATTAACAATAATAATTAATAATACCGCTGCCAGTATTTGAACCTGGATTCAAGAATGTGATGAAGATTTGCCAAGTGCTACAACAACTTTTTGTGTTACTTTTCTATTTTAAAAAATGTGAAAATAATATAGAATGGGGTGCATGATAACTTATGAAAACCTCATTGAGGCTAAAATCGATTAAGAATAAAGAATTAAAAAATATATAAGCTGCTGCCAGGATTTGAACCCAGATTCAAGTACAAATTCATGAATTGCCAAGTGCCACAACAATTCCTGGTACATATGAAAATAACAAATAAAATGATGGATGAGATTGTATGAACACCTCATTATTAACCTAACCAACTTACAATGAATAAAATAAAAACCAAATGAAAATAATATATCGTAGCCAGGACATGAACTTGAAATGAAGAAGATAGTCGTGATTTTTAAGCTTCACCAAGGATCATGGAGATTTTTTTTTCATGCAAAAAATTGAAAATAATGTAAGTTTGGATGTATGACCTGATATGCTCGTCTCCTTGTACACCAAAGAAATTTTGAATTATAAATTCCAAATTTTAAAAATAAAAAAATATACTAGGACTATGATTTAAATGTGGATTCAAAAACACAATGATGATTTTTGAACCGCTACAACTACTCTTCGTATTATTTTTTATTTTAAAATTTAAATAATATCATATGAGGTCTATGACACTATGTCGTCCATGTTGTGGCCTGAATAAATTTAAAACTATACTTTTCAAAACTACAATAATAATTAATGTGAGACCCCGATTTTTTTAAAATACAAATAATTTTAGTTGCATTTCTATAATATTTCAAAAAAAGCGGGGTGGATTTCAAAATTTAAGAAGTGATTTAAAAGTTAGAGGACCAAATTGCAAATGTTTAGAACATTAAAATAAAACTTGATGTTTAACTAAAATAAAGGGGGCTTAAGTGAAATTATACACTTTATATGTTTAGAGAGAGAAGCGGTGGCAAACGATGGTGAGGAGAAAGGCCAGGTGGCTGGCTTCTAGGACATATACACAAACACACACACACACACACACACACAGAGATATATATATATATATATATATATATACATGCAGAAATATAGAGAAAACGGGAGAAGAATCGAGAAGGGAAGAAAGAGAGGGGTTGGCCGGTATGGGTTCTGGTTTTCCGTGGTTCGGTGGTTAGCCGATTGTCACTGTCCAGACGGTAAGTGGGGGGTGTGCTACTGTATGTATATAGGTGTGTGTTTTTTATTGTGTGTATGAGGTATGTGTATTGTCCGTCCATGCGACGGTGCGGTCGTTCACTCCGGCGAGACATCGCCGGTAATGGGTTAGAGAGAGAAAACTCATTGGTGGCGTGTGAAGGTCCCTGTTCTGTCGCCAGTGATGTTGCCGTGTGTGGGTATGTGCGTGATTCGGTGTATGTACATGTGTGTCCCCGTCGTTCGGCATGTTAACGTGGGTGCGTGGTGTTCGTTTCTTTCCGGCGAGTTAGGTACGGATTGGGTGCTCTGCTTTTTCTGTCGATTGGGTGTGCAAGTTTGGTGTGTGTATTAGATCGCCGACGATGTGGGTTTTGTTCAGGGTGTGTGTGAATTGAGCGTCGCCGGCAGTGGAGAGTTAGAGAGAGAGAGAGTGCGCCGACAACAGTATTGCCGTTGTGTGTAGGTGTTCTGGGTATAGGTTGTGTGTGTGTTTTTGGTCGCCGGAGGGATGGGTCTTTGTTGGTGGGGTGTGTGTGTGGCTCCTCCGGTGGTGTGCTGCGGGTGTGTGTCGTTTGGAAAGAAAACAGAAACACAAAACAGAAGCAAGGAAAAAGAAGCGGGAGAAAGGAAGAAGGAAGAAGAATGAAGAAGGAAAAAAATAAAATAAAAATAATAAGAAAAAATACACAAACCACCCCAAAATAATCCAAAATTCATCTCGCGGCCGATGAACGTTTCAGAGCAGTTAAAATCTAAATCGATTACCGTTGTTGTTAAATTAAATTATTAGCAAACGGGATTATAATTTGGAATCGTTAATTCTGATAATTTCGTCACCATCCATATTAACAAATGCGCATAGTAATTATTAACGAAACGAAATTTACCGAATAACAATTTTTCATAATAAAAAGTGAGTACGGGGGAAATTATGGAATTTAAGGTCTGTATTGCATGATTCGGTTATTTTACATAAAATATTAATTTAGGCCATGTCACTATTAGGTTCGCAGGCACTGGGATATCGGTAGAAGATAGTCAGTAAAAACTGTTCGGAACGGATAGCCAGGTGAGTGTATTGTCTTCTTACCAAATTATTTTTCTATGTATATTTATATGACGAAATGTGTGATTACTGAAACTGTACCATTTTATAAATGATATGGATCAAGCAGGTTTTGGGGTGGGTTGGTAGAATGAATTCTTGGGGAATTGTGTTGGTTTCTAAAAGGATAGATTTAAAATAATTTTCGTTGGATTTTGGGGTGAGTTGAGGGCAATGGATTTTTGTGCAATTTGGTGGTTTTTAAAAAGAGGATGGAAAATATCTGATTTTCTAAAAATAAAGGTAAACAAAAAAGGGTTTTTGTTGAAATTAGACGGTCTTCAAACGAAAGTGGAAAATATGATTTTTGGACTAAAAAGTCGATTTTGGAAAATAGAGATGAATGTGTAAGCTGATGATGTTATTAATTTGACGATACAGTATTAAAATGTATTTCTTCCCGTAAGGGATGTGGATTTTTAACTATACTAATGATTTTGACGAGGCCTTAGTTGTTCTCCCGGAAAGGGGTGTGGATTATTTTTCACCCCAAAAGGGGTGTGGATTCTTCCCATGGGATGTGGATGTTTCTCCCCGCATGGAGTGTGGATTATATTTCTCCCCATAAGGGGTGTGGATATTTCGTAGGAAGGCATTCCTACGGATGTTACGGTACCGTTGTAACTCCCGATCGTGAGGTTAAAACGATCACTATGGCTAGCCAGTGTGTATGTTATGGTGGAGTGGTGTGTTTCAGATGTAGTATTTTACTTATATTGGATGATTTATTATTTATTATGGTGATCGGTATGATTTTATACTAGATAGAACTTATCTATATCGCTTAATTTTCACTGCTTATATACTTATGCTTGATTCATATTTAATTATGGTGATATTTAGAATGTGTCATTATTTTAAAAATGTTTTACTAAGAAGGCAGTACACTCACAGGTACAACAGCTAGGAGTCGGTCCCCTACTGACACTAGGTAGAGCTATGTGATGGAGTCATATAGGCGATCGATAGAAGTTGTCAAAGGCGAACCTATAAAAGGTTCATGGATAAATACTTTCAGTTATAAATTTAGGGACGGGCGTGTCCCCCATAATAGATGTTTGTATTATTAAGTGTATGTATAGTTTATTTCATTAGTTTATTTGGGATTTTGGTGATGTCATGTTATAGTCACGCCAGCCTCGGGATGATGGGTGTCCGGGACGGGTTATGACAATTAATTACATTGCTGCCAACATTTGAACCTAGATTCAAGAATGTGATGAAGAATTGCCAAGTGCTACAACGACTTTTTGTGTTGCTTTTCTATTTAAACAATGTGAAAATAATATAGAATGGGGTGTTTGAAAACTTATGAAAACCTCATTGAGGCCGAAACCAATTTGGAATAAAGAGTTAAAAAATGTAGAGGATTAGAACCCAGATTCAAGTAAAAATTCATGAATTACCAAGTGCTTCAAGGGCTCTTGGTAAATGTTTTTTATTTAAAAAATATGAAAATAACATACGAATGGATGGATGACATCGTATGAACACATCATTATTAACTTAACTGACTTACAATGAATAAAATAAAAATTAAAAGAAAATAATATACCGCAGCCAGGACATGAACCTAAAATGAAGAAGATACTCGTGATTTTTAAGCTTCACCATGGATTAGGGAGATTTTTTTCGTGCAAAAAAATTGAAACTAATGTATGTTTGGATGTATGACCTGATATGCACACCACCTTCTGTGCAAAAGAAATTTTAGTTAAAAATTCCAAAATTAAAAAATAGACAAATATACTAGGACTGTGATTTAAACGTGGATTCAAAGACACAATGACGATTTTTGAACCACTACAACTACTCTTCGTATTATTTTTTATTTTAAAATTTAAATAATATCATATGAGGTCTATGATACCATGTCGTCCATGTTTTGTCCGAAGAAATTTAAAACTATACTTTTCAAAGCTAACAATAATAATTAATTATACCGTTGCCAGCATTTAAACCTGGATTCAAGAATGTGATGAAGAATTTTCAAGTGCTACAACGACTTTTTGTGTTGCTTTTCTAGTTAAATAATGTGAAAATAATATAGAATTGCATGACAACTTATGAAAACCTCATTGAGGCCGAAACCAATTTAGAATAAATAATTAAAAAATATATAAGCGGTTGCCAAGATTTGAACCCAAATTGAAGTACAAATTCATGAATTGCAAAGTGCTTCAACGACTCTTGGTAAATGTTTTTTATTTAAAAAATATTAAAATAACATACGTAGGGATGGATGACGTCGTACGAACACCTCATTATTAATCTAACTGGCATTGAATGAATAAAATAAAAACTAAAAGAAAATAATATACTGTAGCCAAGACATGAACCTAGATTATAGAATATACTCGTGATTTTCCAACTTTTCCATGGATCGTGCCGTTTTTTTGTTTTTTTTGTAAAAAATTGAAGATAATGTATGTTTGGATGTGTGACCCAATACGCCCGCCACCTTGTGCCCCAAACAAATTTTGATTTAAAAATTCTAAAATTAACGAACAAACTAAGATACAACCATTGTGATTTGAATGTGGATTCAAAGACACAATGATGATTTTTGCGCCGCTACAATTACTCTATGTAGTATTTCTTATTTCAAAATTTAAATAATATCAAATGAGGTCTATGACACCATGTCATTCACGTTGTGGTCCAAAGAAATTTAAAACTGTACTTTTCAAAAATAACAATAATAATTAATTATACCACTACTAGCATTTGAACCTGGATTCAAGAATGTCATGAAAAATCGCCAAGTGCTACAGCGGATTTTTGTGATCCTTTTCTATTTAAACAATATGAAAATAATATAGAAAGGGTTGCACGATGACATATGAAAACCTCATTGAGTCTGGAACCGATTTACAGTAAAAAATTAAAAAATATGCAACCCGCTGCAAGTATTTGAACTCGGAATCAAGTACAAATTCATGAATTGCCAAGTGCTACAACAACTCTTGGTAAATGTTTTTTATTTAAAAAATATGAAAATAACATTTGAAGGGATGGATGACATCGTATAAACACTTCATTATTAACCTAACCGACTTACAATGAATAAAATAAAAATAAAAATAAAATAATATATCACAACCAGAACATGAACCTAGATTGAAGAAGATACTTGTGATTTTTAAGTTTTACCATGGATCATGGAGATTTTTTTTTTTTGTCAAAAAAATTGAAAATAATATATGTTTGGATGTATGACCTGATATGCTCGCCACCTTTTGCCCAAAACAAATTTTGAATTAAAAATTCCGAAATTAAAAAATAAACAAATATACTACGACTGTGATTTTAACGTGGATTCAACCACACAATCATGATCTTTGAACTACTACAACTACTCTTTGTATTATTTTTTAATTTAAAATTTAAATAATATCAGATGAGGTCTATAACACCGTGTCGTCCACGTTGTGGTCTGAAGAAATTTGAAATTATAGTTTTGAAAAATAACAATAATAATAATTATACCACTGCCAGGATTTAAACCTCGATTCAAGAATATTATAAAGAATTGCAAAGTGTGAAGCGGCATTTTCTGTTGGTTTTCTATTTCAACAATGTGAAAATAATATAGAATGGGGTGCATGACAGCTTATAAAAACCTCATTGAGGCCAGAACCAGTTGAGAATTAAAAAATATATAAGCCCTTGACATTATTTGAACCTGGATTCAAGTACAAATTCATCAATTGCCAAGTGCTACAATGGCTCTTGGTAAATCTTTTTTATTTGAAAAATATGAAAATAACATACAAAGGGATGGATGACATCGTATGACCACCTCATTATTAACCTAACCGACTTATAATGAATAAAATAGAAAATAAAACAAAATAATATACTATTTCCAGGACATGAACTTGGATTAAAGAAGATACACGTGACTTTATAACTTTACCATGGATTGTGTTGATATTTTTTTTGTGTAAAAAATTGAAAATAATGTATGTTTGGATGTATGACCCAATATACTCACCAACTTGTGCCCCAAACAAATTTCGAATTAAAAATTCCGAAATTAAAAAACAAACAAATATACTATGACTGTTATTTAAACGTGGATGAGGTCTGCGACATCGTGTCGTCCGTGTTGTGGTCTGAAGAAATTTAAAACTATACTTTTCAAAAATAATAATAATAATTAATTATACCGCTTTCAGCATTTGAACTTGGATTCAAGAATATGATGAAGAATTGCCAAGTTCTACAACGGCTTTTTGTGATGCTTTTCTATTTAAACAATGTGAAAATAATATAGAAATGGGTGCATAATAGCTTATGAAAACTTCATTTAGGCTGGAACTAGTTTAGAGTAAAAAATAAAAAAATACATAAGCCACTGCCAGGATTTAAACCCAGATTCAAGTACAAATTCATGAATTGCCAAGTGCTACAACGTCTCTTGGTAAATGTTTTTTATTTAAAAAATATGAAAAGTTTAAAAAATATGAAAATAATACATGAAGGGATGGATGACATGGTATGGATACCTCATTATTAACCTAACCGACTTTACCATAGATTGTGTCGATTTTTTTTTGTGTAAAATTTTGAAAATAATGTATGTTTGGATGTACAACCCAATATGCTCACCAACTTGTGCCCCAAACAAATTTTGAATTAAAAATTTCAAAATTAAAAAATAAACAAATGTACTACGACTGTGATTTAAACGTGTATTCAAAGACACAATGATGATTTTTGAACTACTACAACTACTCTTCATATTATATTTTATTTTAAAATTTAAATAATATCAGATTAGGTCTATGACACCGTGTCATCCACGTTGTTCGTAGAAATTTAAAACTATACTTTTCAAAATTAACAATAATAATTAATTATACCGCTGCCAGCATTTGAACCTGGATTCATGAATGTGATGAAGAATTGCCAAGTCATACAGTGTCTATTTGAGACACTTTTTGATTTGAACAATTTGAAAATAATATAGAAGGGGTGCATGACAGGTTATGAACATCTCATTGAGGCCCAAACCAATTTAGAATAAAAAAATAAAAAATTGCTGCCAAGATTTGAACCCGGATTCAAGTACAAATTCATGAGTTGCCAAGCTCTACAACAACTCTAGGTAAATATTTAAAAAAATAAAATAAAATGAGAGTAATATATGAAGGAATGGATGTCATCATATGAACACCATATTATTAACCTATCTGAATCACAATGAAAAAAAATAATGTATTACAGCCCGGGAGTGAACCTGGATTAAAGGAGATATTCGTGATTTTCAAGCTGTTCCGTGGTTTATGGCATTTTTTTTTATTTTTTTTTGTGTTGCAAAATTAAAAATAATGTATAACTGGTTTTATGACCCTATATGCTCATCTCATTGTGCCCCAAACCAATTTAGAATTAAAAATTTCAAATTTAAAAAATAAAGTAATATCCCACGACTGAGATTTAAACATGAATTAGAAAACACAATCATGAGGTTTGAACCGCTACAACTACTCTTTGTGTTATATTTTATTTTAAAATATAAATAATAACATATGTGCTCTATGACATTGTGTCATCCACGTGGATTCATGAATATGACAAAGAATTTCCATGTGCAACGATGACTATTTGTGACATTTTTCTATTTAAATAATGTGAAAATAACATAGAAAAGGTGCATGACTACTTATGAACACCTCATTTGGGCCCAAACCAATTTATAATTAAAAAATTAAAAATTAAAAACTATAAAGCCCTGCCAAAAATTGATCCCAAATTCAAGTACAAATTCATGAATTGACAAGTGCTACAACGACTCTTGGTAAATATTTTTTATTTAAAAAAAATAAAAATAATATATGAAGTGATGGATGACATCATATGAACACCTCATAATTAAATTAACAAACTTACAATGAATAAAATAAAAAATAATCGAAAGTAATGTACCGCAGCCCAGATATGTACCTAGATTAAGGAAAATATTCGTGATTTTGATGCCCAACCATAGATCATGGTAATGTTTTTTTGGGTTCTCGGTTAGAAATTCAAAAATAATGTATGACTATTTGTATGTCCCCATTTGCTCACTTCTTTGTGCCCCAAACCAATTTGGAATTAAAAATTCCAAAATTAAAAATCAAAGTGATGTACCATAATTGTGATTTAAACGTGGACTCAAAAACACAATCATGGTTTTGAACCGCTACAACTACTCTTTATATTACATTTCATTTCAAAATTTGAATAATATCATATGAGTTCTATTACTCCGTGTCATCCACCTTGTGATTCGATGAAATTTAAAATTATACTTGTAAAAAATAACAACAAGAATGAAATATAACATAAAACACAATCATGGTTTTGAACCGCTACAACTACTCTTTATATTACATTTCATTTCAAAATTTGAATAGTATCATATGAGTTCTATTACTCCGTGTCATCCACCTTGTGATTCGATGAAATTTAAAATTATACTTGTAAAAAATAACAACAAGAATGAAATATAACATTGCCAGGATTTGAACCTGGATTCAAGAATATGTTGAAGAATTGCCAAGTGCTGCAATGGCTATTTGTGATACTTTTCTATTTCAACAATTTGAAAATAATATAGAAAGGGTGCTTGATAGCTTATGAACAACTAATTGAGGCCCAAACCGATTTAGAATAAAAAGTAAAAAATTGAAAAACATAATTGCCTTGCCAGAATTTGAACCCAGATTCAAGTACAAATTCATAAATTGCCAAGTGCTACAACCGCTCTTGGTAAATATTTTTTATTTAAAACATATGAAAATAATATATGAATGGATGGGTGACTTAGTATGAACACCTCATTATTAACCTAACAAACTTAAAATGAAAAAAATAAAATATAAAAAAAATAATATACCGCACCTAGGACATGAATTTGGATTAAAGAAAATACTCATGATTTTTAAGCTCTACCATGGAAAGTGGCGATTTTTTGTGTAAACAAATTGAAAATAATGTATGACTGGTTGTATGACCACATAATCTTACCTCCTTGTGCCCCAAACCTATTTGGAATTAAAAATTGTAAAATTAAAAAACAATCTAATATACCATGACTATGATTTAAACGTGGTTTCAAAAAGACAATCACAATTTTCGAACCGCTACCTCTACTCGTTGTATTATATTTTATTTCAAAATTTAAATAAAATCAAATGAGCTCTATGACATCGTGTCATCCACATTGTGGTCCAAAGAAATTTAGAATTATACATGTAGACAAATACGGAAACATTAAAAATAGAAGTGTACCTTTCAGATTTGAAAGATTCGTTTACAACCCATTTCTCGTCTCTTCTCTCATCGGCAAGAAAAAGACTACTAGAGTATTTTTTGATAATAGCCACACACTTACTAACCAAGGCCAATGAAATTATCTGTAATAAAATGAAATAGAGACCTTGATGTATCAACGCATATTTATAGAGAAAATCCCAAAAGCTGTGTCCATTTCAATGGGTACATACCGAAATGGTATGTCTATTCCAATGGGTGTCTATCGAAAAACGTGATCCTTAAGATCAAAAGGTGCACCCATTCACATGGTGACTCTCTATGAATCATGGGGCCCATGTGGACGCTCCATGGATCGACCCGACCTGCTTCATAATCCAACAATACATTTAGAAAATAACAATAATAATGTAATATACCGCCACCAAGATTTGAACCTGAATTCAAGAATATGATAAAGAATTGCTAAGTGCTACAGCGGCTATTTGTGGTACTTTTCCATTTAAACAATGTGAAAATAATATATAAAGGGGTGCATGATAGCGTATGGACACCTTATTGTGGTCCGAGCCGAATTAGAATAAAAAATTAAAAACATTAAACAATATATAAGATTCTACAAGGATTTGAATTTGGATTCAAGTATAAATTTATGATTTGCCAACTGTTACAATGGCTCTTGGTAAATGTTTCTTATTCAAAAAATATGAAAATAATATATGAAGGGTTGGATGACATCGTATGAACACCTACTTTTTGGGTTGTGTTTTATTTCAAAATTTGAATAATATGAAATGAACTCTATGACACCATGTTATCCTCGTTGTGGTCCGAAGAAATTTTAAATTATACTTTTCAAAAAATAACAATAATAATGTATTATACCGCTGCCTGGATTTGAACCGTGATTCAGGAATATGATGAAGAATTGCCAAGTGTTACAGCGGCTATTTGTGATATGTTTGTATTTAAACAATGTGATAATAATATAGAAAGGGGTGCATGACATATTATGAACACCTCATCATGGCGTGAACCGATTTGGAATAAAAATTAAAAAATATATAAGCCGCTGCCAAGATTTGAACCCGGATTCAAGTACAAATTCATGAATTGACAAGTGCTACAAAGGCTCTTGGTAAACATTTTTTTATTTAAAAAAAAAAATGAGAATAATATATGAAGCGATAGATGACATCATACGAACACCTCATTATTAACCTAACAAACTTACAAAGAAAAAAAAATAAAAAAATGTGAGCCTAACCGGTTTCAATAATAGGATCTTTGGAAAATGTGATTTTGACAATAATGCATCATTTGACGTTTTAAATGAACTAACATTGTTTTCAAGTATATGTCATCCATATATTATGGAAATACATCATGGAGATGCATTCAAGTCGAAAAGTATGATTTAAATAATGTAATTTTTTATTTCGACAACATTACTTAAGATATTAAACTCGGAACTCTATAGGTTGCACACACATATCGAGGGTGCATACATTTGTGAAGTTTTGTTTCTAACATGTCCAATATACCTAAATATCACATTGTGTATTATATGTTTAATCATGTCATGCAAATTTGTAAAATTCACATCTTGATCACAAATGTGCTTAATATGTTTAAACTTGGATTTAATGTGATCAAATAGTACATTGCATGATCTTAATATGAAAATACTTCAAATGTCATTGATATAATATTTTGAACATATCCATATAATTATTATATTATGATTCATTCAATAAGAAGGTTCATAACTTGCTCAATTGAAACTTTCATATTTTGATAAAAAAAAAAAAAAAATGCTCAAATTGCTTAAACTCAGTTTCTATGTGATCAAAAGGTACATTGTATATTTGGATCATCAAAACACTTTGAACATCATTGAAATAATGTTTTTAAGGTATTTGGCTAAAAAATTATCATAGACATCGACCAAAACCAAGAACGGGCAATGAAAAATAGAATTGTGTTAAAAACAATATAGCAATCAACTGTTGTTGTCCAAAAAATCAAAATGGACCTTTGATAGTAAATTGGCCGTATCTCTCTTATTACTTGTCCAAATCTGATGAATCTTATATGGTTGAACATCTAATTCAAATATATTTAAAACCATATAAATTTAATATCAATCCAAGTTGGTTTGGTTATTCAAATTTCAATATTTCGGCAGAAGTTAGTAGCTGATTTTACAGAAAATCCTGTCTACACCTTTGCTCACTCATTTGATAATATCTCACTCATTTAGAGTCCAAATGAGGTGATTCTTTTTTATATGGAACCCTTAATCCATAAGATTTATTTATGTGCATAGTAGGAAAATGTTGGACATGTTTTTGCTATAAAATAGTAACCGTTTATAAAAATGTCAATAGCCTTTCTCTCTCCTGCCTTGTTTTTGCTCTGTTTTCAGCTTCATGTTTTGGCATCGTATGTTTGTTCTAATTTATGTATAGTGATTCATATTATTTATAATAAATATATAACATGTTTTAATCATTCAATTTTATCAATAAAATGTTGAATTGAAAAGGAATTGATCAAAACATCTTGAAACATTTTAGAACTCAAAATGCAGAATTTTGTCATAAACTCAAATTTGGATTTGCATATCATATTTTGTTCGGAATGTTCAAATCATGTTATGAGATGTTAGTTTAACATGTCTACATGATATATGCATGATCAATTGATATTTTTATCATTACATCTATAATTAATTGACAAAATGGTATGAAAATTCTATTTTCATCCTGCTAAATGAATTGACAAAAGTGTTCAAATGCTTGAAATGTTTGTATGTGCTTAATTAGATTGTATACATGTATAATATGATTTAGACATATTTTATACACATTCTCAAATGCATAATCATATATGAATACAAGTATTAGATTTGAATTTATCAAGATAATCAAGTGGGAATACAAAGATATTATTTTGACTTAGTGGTAGGATAGCTCATTAAATGATAGCCAATGCCTTGTCTTCTACTATGTGAATGAAATCTTATCTTATATTCAATGATTCCTACCCAACTTTGAATATCTTTATAACGATTTGTCTACATTCATTTTTACCAACCATACTCAATTATATATGTTGGCCTAGTGAGCTACCCAAGAGCGGGGTGAATTGGGTAGTGATAAAATTTAATCTAAATAATAATACTTCAAAAATTTAAATAATTAATTTAATCCTAAATTAATTATTATCTCTTTATAGCAACGAAAATATATTATCAACTAGATGCATACCAAACAACAATATATAAGTAAAGTAAATAAAACAGCACACCACGATATATCTTGGTTCACCAAGCTACTATTAGCTAATCCAGTCCTCCGAGCCCTACGGAGATTCGCACCCACTAAACTCAAGATTCCTTTAATAGGTAGGAAACAAACCTTTACACAATGATTCTTTTCGCAGGCTTAGAATCAACCTTTATATTTCTTTTTCCCAAGCTTAGGAATAGCCTCTTCTTTTTCCCAAGCTAAAAAATAACCTATCTTTTTATAGGCTAAAGATTAACCTAATTCTATTACATGGAGAATCACGACCTAATTCTTTTTATACTTTAGGCTCAAGAATCAAAACTTCACAATCACTCCAAGTATCCTTTTCCCAAGTAAGGGTGGAACCTTTACAATTCACTCACAAATTCAATCAAGGAAGAATTAAAACATAATCTTTTTATACTATAAGGAAATATCAAAACATCAATCTCTTTACCGGAAGAGATTGAAACTATCTACCCTTGATTAAACACTCCTAATAGTATCTAATCCGCATATAGCTCACCAATTACAAAAATTGATAAGTTATTCCTATTCGGAGCTACTACCACCTCAGATTAATTAATACTCAATTAATGTCCCAATACTAGTGATAGAAATAGAGTGAGGAAATAAAATCTGATTATAATAAAGAATGCGGGTAACACAATTAAGCACGTAATCAGATTAACACACAAATCATTTTAAAATATTTTTTATGCTTTTAAAGTTCAAAAACGATTTCTCATACATTCAATTCACCAAGCAAGCAATGATAGCAATAAACTCAATTAAGAATGTGCTTGGAACACTTTCACCAAGAAAACATAAAAATCTGATTATGATATATATGAATAGCACACAAATAATTATGTAATCAAATTTTCACCATTTTTTTTTTAAATATTTTTATGCGATTTAAAGTTCGAAAAACGATTTTATCAAGATCTTATCAATCAAGCAAATATAGAAAAATAAATATGCAACAAAGACTAATAGTTTGGAAAGATCTAACTCGAATAACATTGAAGAATTATAGATTGAAACGCTAAACAACTCAAATCGGTGACGCTTATACAATCAACGCTTTAACTCAAGAACTCCTCAACAATTAATCTCACAATTTGATCTCTCAAAATAATATCTGGATGATACTCTTAGAAAAGCTTATGAACTGAATAGTTCTCGATATAATCATTTTATTATGTGAAATCCGCAGGTTTATATTTAGGAAATTGAAACAAGCCCTCCAACGGCTAGTTTTTAAATGATACGTATCTAAAAAGCACCTATAGACCTCATATATCATTATCTTTCATTTTAGGTATATTTGATTTAATTATAGCTTTCAAAACAATTAAATTACTCATTCAAATATTTCTCAAACTCAAATCGATAGGATAGAATGAATTATATGAACCAATTTGAGAAATAACCAAAATATATGGACATATCTATAGGGATGACAAAATATCAATTATATATCTTTAATACTATCATGTCCCTAAAATTTCTCTCATATCTCAACCATAAACGGCTAGTAACGACTATTATTTGATCAGAATTCTTGAAATCCTCTAAACCTGAAATAGACTCATTAGTCCACCGATCAACGCCCATAAGTCAACCACCCGATTCAGGTTCTAGCCCAAGCCAAATGTTTCTCGCTCATCGGTCGATTGCCCATCCATCACCTGTCGACTGGACGATTCAGAGAGTTTCATAAGTCGACCTATCTGTCAACTTAGAGATTCAGAGAGTTCTTGTTTTAAGCTTAGGTCGACCTACTTGTCAACCGAGAGATTCAATAACTTCATTCATTAATCATCGGTCGACTTACCTGTCGACTGAGAGATACTGGAATACTCTATTAAATTCTCTTTAAATCCAATTTCATCAACGTTTTCACCCCTTTAACAGATTTCTTTTCTCGGTTAGCCCCACTAAATACTTAAGTTCAATTTTAGTTAATTAACTTAATTTTGTTTTCAATTACACATAGAAGCAAATAATTTAACTAATTAGGATCCTGTAAAAACACATATAATTTTGAAAAAAAAAATATTTTGTGACATGTGTGATCCTAATCGGGAATCATTAAGAGTAAAAATTTAACCTTACTAGTTTTCCCTAGGTTCTTCAATTTTTTCGGTCTCTTAAGGTCCATCATCTTTGTTAGTCTCTTCAGCATTCATTTTCTTCATTGATAATATCTTCACTGGAACTTATAGACTGAAATACTCAATAAATCCATTAGTTCCACAAAAAATATCAACATTTAATTGTCCATCAAAATCTTAGAATCAACATTATACATTGAATATCTTGAACAATTTGCTGTATTTTTCCATTACCTCAAAGACAAATTGGATAATGGGTCCTTTGCAATTAATTAGACATATCCAACATTTATGAGGTTGGAAAAAGTAGATGGAATGTTGAAAAATCTGCAGAGATAATGGAGAGGAGCCTCATATGTCTTGACATTTGAAGAGATCACATGTAACGATCACTTGAGCTCTCTACACTCCAATTATTATACCCTCCCTACACTTCTCTACATCTATAAAAGGAGAAAGATAGCTAGAAGTTCATTACTCACTAACCAAGAAACTCATCAAGTATCAATCACTCAAATTTGAGCTACAAAGATCAAAGAGATACTACCAAAGGCTTCTAAGTTAAAATCTGTTCAACAACACTTCTATTCTTTCTTGATTCAAATTTCTTGAGTGTTTGTTGTATTTGCTTCACACACATAGATTCTTGAGTTCTATATCTTGTGAATGTTGAAGCTCCATTTTTTGAGACGGTGAGAATATTCATTGTAAATCTTGAGTAAGGGTTTTACTCAAGATGAGAGATTTGTGAGTGTAATATATTCACTCTAGAATGTAAAGTCTTGACAAACGTACTTCTTAAGAGGCGACATAAATGGTTTGTTCTTCACCTTTAAGAATATCAAAGAATAGTGAAATCATCGAAAGAGCTCGGGGGAGTGGACTAGGCAAAGTGTGTTTGCTGAACCACTATAAAATACCGGTATCAATCTCTCTAACTCTACTCTTTACAGTTTCACATTTATTTGTGTTTGTGATTATTGCTCTTGTTTGAATATTAGTTGTGCACTTGACAAAAATTGCGTAAACACTTAGTTTTTACTGAGTATATTTAATTACATGTAAAATTTGCCAAAACCCAACCTCTTGGGTAATTCTTGGGCCATCAAAAATAATAGAAAGTAATATACCGTAACCTAGATATGTACTTGGATTAAGGAAAATATTCGTGATTTTGATGCCCTACAATAGATCGTGGCAATTTATTTTGGGTGAAAAACTTTAAAATAATATATGACTATTTGTATAACCCATATGCTCACCTCCTTGTGCCCCAAACGAATTTGGAAATAAAAATATCAAAATTAAGAATCAAAGTGATATACCACGGCTGTGATTTAAACATGGATTCAAAAACACAATCATGATTTTTGAACCACTACATCTACTCTTTGTATTACATTTCATTTCAAAATTTAAATAATATCAAATGAGCTCTATAACACCGTTTCATCCACATTGTGCTTTGATGAAATTTAAAATTATACTTGTAAAAAATAACAATAATAATAAAATATATTGTTGCCAGGATTTAAAACTTGATTCAAGAATATGATGAAGAATTGCCAAGTTCTACAAAGGCTATTTGTGATACTTTTCTTTTTAAATAATTTGAAAATAATATAGAAAGGGGTGCATGATAACTTATGAACACCTAGTTGAGACCCGAACCGATTTAGAATAAAAAATTAAAAATTAAAAAACATAATTGCCTTGCCAAGATTTGATCCCGGATTCAAGTAAAATTTTGGAAATTGCCAAGTACCACAACGGCTCTTGGTACATATTTTTTATTTAAAAAATAAGAAACTAATATATGAAGGGATGCATGACAAAGTATGAACACCTCATTATGAACCAAACCAACTTAAAAATAAAAAAATAAAAAATATAAAAACAAATAATATACCGCAGCTAGGACATGAATCTGGATTAAAAAAAATACTCATGATTTTCAAGCCCTACCATAGAAAGTGGAGATTTTTTTTTTATTTTATTTTTGTGTAAAAAAATTGAGAATAATGTTTGACAAGTTGTACGACCCCATACGCTCACCTACTTGTGCCCTGAACCTATTTAGAATTAAAAATTGAAATATTAAAAAACAATCTAATATACCGAAACTTTGATTTAAACGTGGTTTCAAAAACACAATGACATTTTTTGAACTGCTACAACTACTCGTATTATATTTTATTTCAAAATTTAAATAAAATCATATGTGGTCTATGACACCGTGTTATCCACATTGTGGTCCAAAGAAATTTAGAATTATACATTTTGAAAATAACAACAACAATGTAATATACTGCTGCCAAGATTTGAAATAATATAGAAAGAGGTGCATGACTGCTTATGAACACCTCATTAGGGCCCGAACCAATTTAGAATAAAAAATTAAAAATTAAGAAAATATAAGAGCCGTGCTAGGATTTGATCCCGGATTCAAGTACAAATTCAAGAATTGACAAGTGCTACAACAACTCTTCGTGAACATTTTTTATTCGAAAAAATTAAAAATAATATATAAAACGATGGATGACATCGTATGAACACCTCGTTATTAACCTAACAAACTTACAATGAAATAAATAAAAAATAATAGAAAGTAATGTACTGCGGCCCAGATATGTACCCAGATTAAGGAAAATATTCGTGTTTTTTATGCCCTACCATAGATCGTGGCGACTTTGATTTTTGGGTGAAAAAATTAAAAATAACGTATGACTGTTTGTATGACCCAATATGCTCACCTCCTTGTGCCCAAACCAATTTGGAATTAAAAATTTCAAAATTAAAAATCAAAGTAAAATACCACGACTGTGATTTCAATGTGGATTCAAAAACACAATCATGATTTTTGAATCGCTACAACTACTCTTCGTATTATATTTTATTTCAAAATTTAAATAATATCAGATGAGCTCTATGACACTGTTAAGAGGTTCCAGCTTAAAACCATGTGGTGCAAAGTGGAGTAACTCCTTTGATTTATATTTCAAAATTTAGAATTATACATTTTGAAAATAACAATAATAATGTAATATACCACTGCCAAGGTTGGAACCTGAATTCAAGAATATGATAAAGAATTGCAAAGTTATTTGTGGCACTTTTCCATTTAAACAATGTGAAAATAATGTAGAAAGGGGTGCATGCTATCGTATGAACACCTTATTGTTTCCGACCAGAATTAGAATAAAAAATTAAAGAATATATAAGATGATACAAGGATTTGAATCCAGATTCAAGTAAAAATTTATGATTTGCCAAGTGTTACATTGGCTCTTGCTAAATGTTTGTTATTCAAAAAATATAAAAATAATATATGAAGGGTTAGATGATATCGTATGAACACCTACTCTTTGGGTTGTATTTTATTTCAAAATTTGAATAATATCATATGAACTCTATGACACCATCTCATCCTCATTGTGGTCCGAAGAAATTTAAAATTATACTTTTCAAAAAATAAAAATAATAATGTCTTATACCGCTGCTTGGATTAGAACCGGAATTCAGAAATATGATGATGAATTGTTAAGTGCTACAATGGCTATTTGTGATATGTTTCTTTTTAAACAATGTAATAATAATATAGAAAGGGGTGCATGACAGCTTATGAATACCTCATTGTGGCCTGTACCGTTTTAGAATAAAAATTAAAAAATATATAAGCCGCTGCCAGGATTTGAACCCGGATTCAAGTACAAATTCATGAATTGGCAACTGTTACAATGGCTGTTGGCAAATATTTTTTATTTAAAACATATGAAAAAAATATATGAAGGGTTGGATGACATCCTATGAACACCTTATTATTAATCTAACTAACTTACAATGAAAAAAAATCAAAAATTAATGTACAGGCGCCTGGATATGACCTTGGATTAAGTAAAATGCTTATTATTTTGATGCCCTACCATGGATCATGGCGATTGTTTTTGGGTGAAAAAAAATTGAAAATAATGTATGACTGTTCATATGACCCCATATGCTAGCCTCCTTATAACCCAAAGCAATTTAGAATTAAAGAATTCCAAAATTAAAAATCGAAGTAAGATACTACGACTATGATTTAAATGTGGATTCGAAAACACGGTCATGATTCTTGAACTGCTACAGCTACTCTTTGTATTATATTTGATTTCAAAATTTAAATAATATCAGACGAGCTATACGACATCGTGTCATCCACGTTGTGGTCCGAAGAAATTGAAAATTATACTTTTTAAAAATAACAATAATAATTAATTATATTGCTGCGAGAATTTGATCCTGGATTCATGAATTTGATGAAGAATAGCCATGCGCAACAACGACGATTTGTGATACTTTTCTATTTAAACAATGTGAAAATAATATAGAAAAGGGTGCATAACTGCTTATGAACACCTCATTGGGGCCTGAACCAATTTTGAATAAAAAATTAAAAATTAAAAAATATAAAAGCCCAGCCAGGATTTGATCCCGAATTCAAGTACAAATTCATGAAATGACAAGTGCTACAACGGCTCTTGGTAAATATTTTTTATTTGAAAAAAAAAATGAAAATAATATATGAAGCACTGGTTGACATCGTATAGACACCTCATTATTAACCTAACCAACTTACAATGAAAAAAATAAAAAATAATGGAAAGTAATGTACCGCAACCAAGATATGAACCTGTATTAAGGAAAAAACTCATGATTTTGATGCCCTAGCATGGATCGTTGCGAATTTAATTGGGTGAAAATTTTGAAAATAATGTATGGTTGTTTGTATAACCCCACATGCTCACCTCCTCGTGCATCAAACTATTTTGGAATTAAAAATTCCAAAATTAAAAATCAAAGTGATATACCATGATTGTAATTTAAACGTGAATTCAAAAACATAATCATGATTTTTCAACTACTACAACTACTCTTTGTATTACATTTCTTTTCAAGTTTAAATAATATCAGATGAGCTCTATGACACTATTAGGAGGTTCCAACTTAAAACCATGTGGTGCTATATGGAGTAACTCCTTTGATTTATATAGTGACTTGAGAACTCTCAGATGAGCGACGTAGGACAAGAATCTAACACCCACCCTTGAGTGTAACCCCTGATTTGCACGAATGATTTGACTACAAGAGAATGATGAGACATGTGCAACCCCTGGCTTGTATGGATGATTTGACTACAAGAAAATAAGAGACCCATAACCTTGGCTCTAATACCATGTTAGAAGGTTCTAACTTAAAATCATGCGGTGATAAGTGGAGTAACTCTTTTGATTTATATAGTAATGTGGGAACTCTCAGATGAGCAATGTGGGATAGAAATCTAACAGACACAGTGTCATCCACATTGTGCTTTGAAGAAATTTAAAATTATACCTGTAAAAAAAAAAAAAAAAAAAAAAAAAATAAATAAATAAATAAAATAATAATAATAATAAAATATACCGCTGCCAAGATTTGAACCTAGATTCAAGAATATGGTGAAGAATTGCCAAGTGCTACAACAACTATTTGTGATATTCTTCAATTTAAATAATTTGAAAACAATATAGAAAAGGGGTGCATAACAGCTTATGAACACCTCATTAAGGCCCAACCCGATTTAGAATAAAAAATTTTAAAACATCATAGCCCTGCCAGGATTTGAACCCGGATTCAAGTACAAATTCAGTAATTGCCAAGTGCTACAATGGCTCTTAGTAAATATTTTTTACTTAAAAAATATGAAAATAATATATGAAGGGATGGATGACATCGTATGAACACCTCATTGTTAATCTAATCGACTTAAAATTAAAAAAAAAAAATATATCGTAGCTAGGAAACGAATTTGGATTAAAGAAAAAATTAACAATATTGTATGACAGGTTTTATGAACCCATATGCTCACTTCCTTGTGCCCCAAACCTATTTGGAATTAAAAATTCCAAAATTAAACAACAAACTATTATACCACGATTGTGATTTAAACGTTGTTTCAAAAACACAATCACAATTTTTGAACCGCTACAACTACTCATTTTATTATATGTTAATTTAAAATTTAAATAAAATCATGTGAGCTCTATGACACTATGTCATCCACGTTGTGGTCTGAAGAAATTTAAAATTATACATTTCGAAAATAACAATAATAATGTAACATACCACTGCTAGGATATGAATCTGAATTCAAGAATATGATAAAGAATTGTCAAGTGCTACAGTGGCTACTTGTGATACTTTTCCATTTAAACAATGTGAAAATAAAATAGAAAGGGGTACATGACAGCTTATGAAAACCTTATTGTGACTCGAGCCGAATTAGAATAAAAAAAATAAAAAATTAAAGAATATATAAGTCGCCACAAGGATTTGAATCCGGATTCAAGTTCAAATTTTATGATTTGCCAAGTGTTACTACAGCTCTTGGTAAATGTTTTTTATTCAAAAAATATGAAAACAATATATAAAGGGATGGATGACATTGTATGAACACCTACTCTGTGTTGTATTTTATTTTAAAATATAAATAATATCATATGAGCTCTATGACACCATGTCATCCTCATTGTGGTCCCAAGAAATTTAAAATTATACTTTTCGAAAAATAACAATAGTAATGTATTATACCACTACCTGGATTTGAACCTTGATTCATGAATATAGTGAAGAATTTCCAAGTGCTACAGTAGCTATTTGAGATACTTTTCTATTTAAACAATGTGAAAATAATACAAACGGGGTGCATGATAGCTTATAAACTCCTCACTGTGGCTCGGACCAAGTTAGAATAAAAAATTAAATAAGTTGTTGCCAAGATTTAAACCTGAATTCAGGTACAAATTCATGAATTGCCAAGTGCTACAACAGCTCTTGGTAAATATTTTTTATTTAAAAAATATGAAAATAATATATGAAGGGGTGGACGACATCGTACAAATACCTCATTACTAACAAAACCAACTTACAATGAAAAACCTAAAAAATAAAAAAGATAACATACCGCAGCCAGGACATGGACCTGGATTAAAGAAAAAACTCATGATTTTCAAGCTCTACCAGGGATCGTGGAGATTTTTTTTATGTAAAAAATTGAAAAATGTACAACAGGTTGTATGACCCCATATGCTCACCTCCTTGTTCCCCAAACCAATTTAGAATTAAAAAAAAAATCCAAAATTAAAAAATAGACTAATATATTTCGGTTGTGATTTCAACGTGAATTCAAAAAGGCAGTCACGATTTTTGAACCACTACAACTACTCTTTGCATTATTTTTAATTTCAAAATTTGAAAAATATCATATGAGCTCCGTGACACCGTGTCATCCACATTGTGGTATGAAGAAATTTAAAATTATACTTTTACAAAAATAACAATAAAAAAGTAATATATTGATGTTACCAAAAAATCTCCAACACGTACAACAGCTCTACACGTGCCAAAAAAAATTTCACCTTCCTTATGTTACCTGCAAAATTGTGAGTTCTAATGGGGGACATCAGTGTGGTGTCGGCCAAAGAACCTCCGTCATGAGAATAAGTTAATCTAGTATATAGATAAAGATGTACGCAGATTCAAATTGTGTCAATTACTAGTGATATTTACCCTTTTTATAAGCTCTGAGATATATTTTCGTTACTTTGAAGAGGTCGTAAATCCCTTGATACATTTCTAACAGTTTGGAAGATAACCAATATCCCCATGATCTCAGGGGAGATCTCTGTAACGGTCCCCATTAATTATGGGTCGTTATAGTTAATCTGGCCCATCTCCTCAAGTGTAAAGGAGGCATTCATGTTGAGCAGACCTATTAATTCCTTGTCCTTGGACACCATGGGTTTGAGTATACCCAAATATGGGCCTCCTTATGGGACCAAGAGTCTTTCTCAGAAGATCGCCGAAGTTAACAACCAACTGGGCCTGTCATGCTTCGTCCCAAATAACCATTGGATTTGTCTGTTCTGGGTCAAGTTTCATACTCGATCCGACCCGTGTATGGGTCAATTTTTAGTAAAGTGGGAAGAGTGAGGGTTGTCATATCCACAGAAATTGGTTGAGATTATCGTCGAGTATCGCGATTATCATAACCTAACTTTATCTAACCAATAAAAAATGGTTTATAATTAATTAATACTAATACAAAGTTAATTAATATAATTATACTAATATAGTGGTATGACGTTTATGGGAAATTATTTCCTAGGGATTAACTTCGTTCACTTAAACGTGTTCGTTTCAATATAGTTTACATTAATGGCATTCATCTTATCTGACAATCTCTGTATCGAAATCTCATTCACTACCTCTCCCAAGTGTAGAGTGAATGAATATGTGACTTCGTGTCAACAAATAAGTCCCCCTCAACATCTATATGACACTTGGTCACACGAGTCTTGCCCCAACGTCATGGATTGCACACTCTCTAACTCCCTCCCGGGTTATTAGATCGTCACGTTGTATTCAAACCCTATTCCGAATCCGGGGTTACCTCTCTCGAGTGTCAAACTCTGATTTCTCAATATATCTAAACTAGCATATAATAGAAATACAATAACGGTAAACACAATCAAATAACGAAGAACAACCTTTAAAGAAACACAATTCAAACAAACCACATATTCATAACTTATATTAATCTCTAGACAATATCCGTTTAGCTAACGGCCATAATCGTATATACAATGATAAATGAGATAAACATGCTCAAACAAACTACCAAAGTTAATAAAATAATGAACAAAACGAAGGAACTTAGCCGTATTCCAAATATCCGCCACTAAAACTACTCCGAGAACGTTTCTCATTATTCGATTTGTGTTCATCTCCTTTGGGGTTTGGATGCGCTCCCCCAAAAACCTCTCAAAATACTACCTAATATGTTCTAAAATGTGTTGGGGATGAAAGGATCAACCTAGGAGTGCAAAATATCAAGAAAAACCCTTTACAGCTAGTGTCGGACCACCGTTGCAACGGTGACACCTTTTCTTGTTTTGGAGGTAACTTTATTTTACGAACTCCAATTGAGGTGATTCAAAAACATATGAAAATATAATGGAAATATATACAACTTCCATGTTTTGAGTGTTTCCAAAATCGGATTTTATCATAGTAAAAAATGGCCTTGAATTTACTGCATCTGTACTGGTTTTGCACATTTTCACCTTTTTATTCAAAAACCTACCAATGAACACAATAACATATTAAAAAAACAAAATATCTTTAAAACTTACAAATATTTGAATCTAAAAGTACTTGATTTGTTGATAAATAAATCACTTATCAGTGGGACAGCCCTCAATTGTGCCGAGGCACTTCAATACCCCAAGTAATTTCCCATTATTCACTTAATAGTCTATTTCCTATTCGAAATTCTTCTTAAGTGATATGAATCTCCTTTCCAGGATTTCAAATATAGGTGATAGTGCTTGTCAAAGTCTCGGTCTCTGGTAGGGGCATATTTTGCGCACGCCTACTTACACTCGCAAGTATACGAGGTCTAAGTTTTAATATAGTGGATCTTTGAAGATCGGATATCGTTCCCATAGAGAAAAGTGTGAATAATTGAATTGAATACCGCAATTGACGTAGTCTCGTGTTATCTTGACGACGAAAAACGTGAATTGAAATTAAACTAAGCTAAACTACAATCAGTGGGTTAATTCTAACTAAGTTGATTAATTAGGGATTGATTTCGTTCACTTAATACACGTTTGATTTCGTTAGGTTAACAATAACGGAGTTTAGGTATCCGACAATCTCGGTTCGTAAACTCCTCTGCCACCTCTTCCTAGTGTAAGACGAGGGAATACGTGACTTCGAGTCGACGCCGAGGTCCCCCTCGATGTCTTAACGACTCTAGGCCGCGTGAGTCTTGACCCAACGTCATCGATTGCATACTAACTAACGCCCTCCCAGGTTGTTAGGTCGTAACGATGTGTTTACCCTAGTCCAAATCTAGGGTTACCTCTCCCGAGTGTCAAACCCTAGATTCTCAAGTCCAACCCTAATATCGTTACAAGCATATTAAGATCGTCATCAAATGATAAACACAATCAGACTTAAAACAACAACCATTAAATAAACGTATATTAAATCGAACGAGTATTTACACAACTACACCCTTCCCTAACTAATCTCTAAATTACACTAACATGTTCTTAGCCAATACAACATAAATCAAGAGGAGATCATCATTACCAACTATAAATATTAAATACAAATATGAAAACAAGGGAAGAAAAACCAAATCTCAAAGTGGAGTATTCCACGTTCGCCAAAGAACGATCCTCCCGAGCTTTCTCTTTTCCGTTGATGAACTTCCTCTTTTGGCTCTTCAAGGATTGGCCAAGAACACTCTTTACAACTAATCTAATCTACTTCCTAAACTAATCTAATCTAACTAAGGTGGAAGAGAGATCCTAAGAACAACCAAGCCCTCTCCCACGTCTATGGAGTGTCTAAGGTGTAAGGTCTCTTTTTGGTTTGGTGGAGAAAATGGTTAAAAAGAGGGTTTTGGAAAATATCTTCAAAATATCTAAAAATAGATATTTCTATGCAGAGTGTCACCGCTTAGGCGGTGGACTTAAGTCGGTTAAGTTATGTCGGTTACTTCGCCTAAGCGATAGTTTTTACGCTTAGGCGGTGGCTGCTGGCAAGATATTCTGTTGTTTTCTCGCCTAGGCGGTGGTTTTCTTGCCTAGGCGGTAGTTCAGCCTTTCAGCACTCCAACATTCTGACTCTTTTCCGCCTAAGTGGTGGAACTTCCGCTTAGGTGGTGGTCTTCATTCACCGAAACCCTGTTTTGCATATTTTGCTCACCGTTTCTCCACCGTTTTCACTTGTTTCTCGCCCTTTAACATCCTTTCACCTGTTCTACACTAAAACACAATTAAATATAACTAAAATGCTTGAGAACTAACAAATCCGGTTTAGAAATAGATAGGTTTTTCACACCTATCAGTCTCATATCTAGAATCAAAGAAGAATTAGGAAAATTGTTGGACCTAGCAGAGCATTCTTATAAAGAATTAACTCACCGCCCATTTAACAAACCTGAAATGGATCTATACCACTTCAACAAATTGGCCGAGATTCAAATAGACAGAAAGAAGAGGAAAAGGTCAGCCAAAAAGCTCGCCAAGAAGACTGGACAATCATCAACCCAACCTGCATCCACTATTGCCGCTAATTCAGCGATCCACCATTCTGCTGATACTCCTGCTATTGTAGAAGTCCATCAACCAGTCCTTCATGTTGAACGAAAAGTTGGTATGTCAGATAAGGATTCTTAGCCTCTGAGCATACGTAGGCGGAGAATAATTTCGGTTACAGTCCCGCCCTCAACAGCCCCTAGCTCACAAGCACATGAGGGACCAGAATCTGCTTTAAGATCAGGCGATATTTCTATTGTTGATCCTCCTTCCATCAGTCATCAGACATCCCAACCCTCGTTCCCAACTAGAGGACTGCCCGTGAGCGGGGTATGATAAAGCAACAAATATGCCAACTCATTGACAAGGTTGGGCCTTCCGTCCCAAGTCGCTGTGCCCTTTTTGATGATGCCATCAAGTTTCTACATGAGCAATCCTAGGACAAAGGAAAAAAGATAACAAAGGGCGAAAATAGGCCTCAGATATTCCAAATGGTGATGTCCTCTACCCTGGTCAACTGTACTGAAGATAAAAATGAGCTAGACACCTAGCTGATGCACCAAATGACTAAGTTCAGCAAATTGGAGGAAAAGAGTCAAAGCTTCAAGAATGGGAAGCTGAGCCTAGCCATAGATCTTGCACTGGCTAGATCTTCTCAAGAGCAGTACAAAAAAGAGTTGCATTTTGCTAATGACCAAAGAGAAGCCCTGCAGAAAATCAACGCACTCTTTTGTATAGAGAATAGAGAGCTCAAAATAGAGATCACTATCGTACAAAGAGAGTGCTCATCTTTAAAGGATGATGCTTGAGCCTTATTTGAAGAACTCAGCTCAGCTCGCCTAATAATTGATCAAAATGATGTTGATCTAAAAGATAAGAATACTGCCCTCCAGACCAAAGACAATGTGATTCAATAGAAAGAGACAGCTCTCCAGCAACTGTAATCCAAGAAAGATCGCCTGTCGGCTAAGCTATCAGCTGTGATCGGAAAATCCCAATAGAACATCGAAAACCTTTGGTTTGACTTCAAGGGCGAGTCAAAGAAACTTTAGGAAGTTGGCTTCTTCTACTACCAAAGATGAGTATCAGAGGAATTCCCTGACTTAGACCTTTCTTTCTTGGTGGTGGAACTTGAAGATTGACTGGAATGAGAAAATGTTGAAGGAGGCGATGATGGGATTGTTGAGGACGAAAAAACATTATCCACGTGGTAGTTGAGGTGCCAATAGAGAGCTCAGTGCAGACCTTAAACCAAGCCTCATCGTCTAACGTTACTGCTGTGCTGATGTTAAACTAACCAAATATCACCGATTAGAGCACTACTCTCTAAGTTATCTTTCTATCTTTTCAACTTTCCATTTTGCACATCTGCAATTAATTTTTAGTAATGATAATACTTTACCATCATAACTTGTATCTGAACAATAACCACCATTTTAAGTTTCGGGAATTTGTGATATTTATAATACATATTTTTCAGTACACGTCATTCGCATATTTAATACATACTTTATATGCTTCATTTTATTCTCTCTCTTCTTTTGTTTAGCAATTTAAAGCCAAACTAGGGATTAAATATTCTTCACAAGTCCAGACACTCTCTTTCGAATTCTTGAGTTTTTTTTTCCCCTATACCTTCTGCAGTCAATGCATCCACTTCATGGACTAAGCCTTCTAATTTTGAGATGATTCGATTTGAAAGATGTATCAAGATAGAATTAGGATATCACTTCCGCTCCCTAATGACGGTAGCAAAAATGACTATGGAGAATCACCCCCGTCTGCGTACCCTTGAGGAGGCTTCTGCTGTCTTTTCTATCATAAAAGCAACACATTTCTAAGCAATATCACGCCTTTATGAACTTAGGAAGGAAGTGAAACAAATTAAACAGAGTAATCATGACCTGATCGCTGACTTTAAGTATCATAAGCTCTTCACCGATACTGTCAAGGCGAAAATGGACAAACTTTTGGAGAAAAATGAATTAAAAAAGGCCAAGATCCGTGATTTGATCAACAAACTCCACAAATATATGGAGCATGCCTTCTATTTCTCCAACTCAGACTCAGATGATCTAGGTTCTCCTACTTCTCCGATATCGGAATGAAGCTCCTTTAGCCCTGGTTTTAAGAAAAATAAAATATTCTTTGTTGTTTTTTCTCTTCTTTTTTTTTTTTTTTTTTGAAAGAACCATTTTTTTTAAAATCCATGTTCCCCTCTCTTTTGACAATTAAAAATATTGACAACAAAAAATGTAGTGTTCTTGATATTCTTGATCTTGTGTTGTGGTTCCATTATTTGTTGGAGTTTCTTGAGTTGCCTTACCCCTGCCTTCCCTCCTTCATAAATTTGTTAAAATTTTGAATTAGTTATGAATTATTTGTTAGGCTTATGACAGTAGATCGAATCAATATACTTTCTTAGTTGCAAGAAAAATGTCATAAGATGCCCAGTCTCAAACCCACCAATAAGATCAGTGTTTTGGGTACTTATGAAAAAACAATAAAGTCACATTCAAAATGTAAGTTATTTGACTAGCATCAATCAAAGTTCGGTTGTCCTGTATTATGAACATTTATCGAGCTGAGAACAAATCGAAGTTGAACATAGGTTGCGAGTTGAATTGCAAAATTTAATCTAATTGAAGGAATCAACTGATGCTTGGCTAAGGTGTCTGGTTAATTTTTGAGCTTATATGCTTAATTAAACTCAGAGTTAGAGAACTCAGTTGTTCGCTGGGCTGATGATAGGTGTAATTTATCTATTTATTCCCAAACCAGTTTTGGTAGTTTTCGAGTATTTTTATAGCATTTTAATATGTTCTAATAGATTTTATTTATTTTGTCATAAATCAAGAATTTGGGGTGAAAAAAGGACTAAAACAGTCCATAAACGAGCAAGTTGGTGGAGAAAAAGAGTAAAAAAGATCATTTTCATAACCTGCATCCATCGCTGCAGCGATGAAAATACAGAGAGTTGTTGAAAGCTCCATCGCTGCATTGGTGAAATTACCACTACAGCGGTCACCGGCCAGAAGCCCATCGACCTCTCTACCACTACAGCGGTCATTCCACCACTGCAGCGGTCATCCGGCAGACAGTTTAGATATTTTAAGATATTTTAAGATATTTTGAATCCTATAAATATTGTCTATTTAAACCCAAACATAATGTTAACGTTTTCGGGAGTGTCTTGAGAGCTCTAAGGCCGATCAATCAAGAGAAGATCACAACGCCGAGAAGAGAAAATGTTGTTAGAGTGGTTTTAGCGTCGGATCTTCGGATAACAGCTAGTCTCCTCATTTCTTTCTTTATTTCTTATTATGGTTTATTGTTTTGTATATGTTTAGCGTATATTTTGTTGTATATTTGGTTAGGACCATGTATAGCTAAATATATATTGTCTAGGAAGTGATTTGTGAATGACAACATTGTTTATATAAAATTCATGTTTCGTTAATAGTTGTTCATGTTTATCCAATTGTGTTTGTCGTTATTCCATTTTTATATATTTGTTATGCTATACTGAGAATACGGAGTTTGACACTCGGGAAAGGTAACTCCAAATTCGGACTAGGGTTTAAACACAACGCGAAGATCTAATGACTCGAGAGGGCGTTAGAAAGTGTGCAATCTGTGAGATTGGGGAAAGACTCATATGACCAAGTGTCATATAGATGCTCGAGAGGGACTTCTGTGTTGACGCGAAGTCATATATTCATTCACTTTACACTTGGGAGAGGTAGTGAATGAGATTTTGATACCGACACTGTTGGATAGGATGAATGCCGTTAATGTAAACTAGATTAAAACAAACACATTTAAGTGGACGAATTTAATCCCTAGACAATTTACTCCCCTAAACATCAATATTAGTATACTAGGTTAATTAGTATAATTAGTTAATTAGTTTAGTATATTAATTATATTATAAAAACTGCATTTTTATCACCTAAATAAAGTTAGGTTATGACAATTACGGTACTCAACAATAATCTATACCAATCCCTGTGGATACGACAACCTTTACTCTTCTCACTCTACTAAAACTTGACCTGTACACTTGCGGAGAAAGTAGCAACTACCAAATTTTTGGCACCGTTGCCGGGGATTGGTTTTTAGATTGTTGTTGATATTGTGAATAAATAACTTGATTTTAATTTAGGAATTTATTTTGTTTATAATGTTTTTTTTTTTTGTAGTTTTGTTTTTGTTTTTCCTGCAGGGTACTTGAAGATGTTAGATAACAGGTACTTTTGCATTTCTTTCAACAAGATTCTGAGCCATTTTATTGTTCTTGGGACCGATATAAGGAGTTGTCGTTCTGGTTTCCAAATCATTATTTCCTGAGAGAGTGTCAACTACTGAAGTTCCTAGACGGGTTATTAGCCTCAACCACAACATTAGTGGAAAGAGAAAACAATACCACCTCTTTTGACCAACTAACTGCGGATAAAGCCTATTGGATGTTGGAAGACATGGCCGAGTTCGATTTTCAGAGTTGGAATTATTCAATAAGCTACCAACGTTTGAGGGATAGCTTTACCATTTCAGAGCCATGGATTGACACCCCGGACCAATATGTTGAGTCTTTCCCCACCCTGGAAGAGATATTTGTTGTAGTTATGGGGGAGAGTCAGGCTTTTTGGAGGGAAACAAATGATCGACTAAATGAGCACAAGGATCGTCTTGACAATATTGAGATAGTTTGGGCATAATTGATGCGACCGTAACGTCTCTTCAGACGTAAATTGGTCAGCTTATTTGCTTAATATAGGCCGAGTAAAAATCAGTGGCATTAAGAGACGAACAAGCCATATTCAATTGTGAAAGCTACCAGGAGGAACCAGAAACGAGCAGAAGGAGCATGGGGGAGTTCAATGATGATTATTCAAATGAGATGGGAACCCAAGCATGGATCGACGATTGTGATTCTTCACCATTGGAGATCCACTTTATGATGCCACCACCGATCCAAGAATATCACATCTATGAGGATTAGATGTGGCTCACTTGTCTTTCACCGCATTTAGCACCGTTCTTTCATGCCTACCAAGCACATGAGCCGGCAACGAGTCGAGTTGAAAGTACGGACCAAACAATGCCAAATCTCTCTAGTCTGGAGGGAGTTATGAATCAAGACCCATATGTTGTGTTGTACGACACATACTATGGACGGAAGCCGCTCTTTGATGAGCCATTCTCTGTGTCAGGCGAAGGACATTAAACAAAGCACTTCTTGGGAGGCAACCCAAGTTAAAAATAAATTAAATACGTTTTTGCCGACTTGATTCGGAGGAGAGATTGTCTCGCCTCTCAGGTACGTGTTCTAAACCTCCTTCGTCATTATACTGTATGCTAAATTTTGAGATTGATGATGGTTGTTGTGGACACTGTCTGTTTTAAGTTTGGGGGTGATGTGTAGTATGCTATTATATTTTACTGTTTCAATGTATGCATGTTTGTTTATGTTTCGTTTGTTTATGTTTGTAGTAGTTGTGTATGTGCTGAGTTTTGTCTTCATCTGGGCTATTACCCGATGATAATATTACCCCCTGGTTGTTTTTTGAGGTGAAGGGTAATACCCATTCATGTGTGTTATGTGTGCTTGGCATGTCGTTTTGGTGAAAATTATTGTCCATCGTAATTTGCATGAGCACATAGACTCAATGTATAACTATTCAATTTTATTTGAGGTCAATTATCCATTAGCCAAATCCATGACAATTTTAAGGATTCTAGAACCTGATTGGGGGAAACTTGAGGTGAAATCCTAGGCGAGGTTGTTCAAGAAACGTGATTTAGGCATTCATTTGATTCTCTTGAGCCTTTGAAGCTTACCATGTAATATCATTTATCCCTCGTTACCTTGTCGAAGACAATTAGCCGTTTCAATTCTGAACACATAACAAATACTCTGGCCAATTAAATTATTTCCAAACCTATATTGCTGAAGCGAAGGCACAATTTGAGTGAAATCAACTTAGCATTCGTGTATGCTACTTGAAGTGAGCGATTGGGTTTAGGGCGAACTTTTGATTGGTTCAGTATTTGAGTACTCACTTGTCATTTTTCTTTCGTTTTAATCACACCCGTGAAATTGTAATAATTGAATAAGTTTGGGGGTATGGTTGTTGTTAAAAAAAACATATGTAAATATAGTTCAATTTTCGTTTCCTTTGATAAGTGAGTACGTCGGTCTTAAATAGATGCTTAGAGTTGTCTCAAATTTATTTATGGGGGTTCAAGTGTGATTATGTGCCAAGTGTTGTGCCTTGGGTTTCGTTAAGTTAATGAAGTTAACTTGTTTTATATTCCCGATATACCATTGGCCATGTTCCAAACCGAACCAAGTCCTATTAATCTTTTTGAAATTCCAAGCCTACATTAGTGGAGAGTAGAACCCAATCAGGCGTATGTAAATCCTAATCCATTACGGTTTAAGTCGTGAGCTCCATTGGTGGATAATCCAATCCGATTGTTAGATAGTAATATTATTGAGTTTCGGACACACACATTGAAATGATCCAGAATGGCATTTACCATTATTGAATGTCAAAATTCTAGAACATCACATGGTGCGTTTTACTCCTTAACTCGATATGATTGGGGGTTGTTGAGGGAAAATGTTTTGGTCGATAGTTGAATTCAAAACTCGCATATCGTTATGTTTAAGTAATTTGTGTTTTTATTCTTGTTTAGTTTTTATGTTAGTTAATTTAGTTGTGTTTTTTTTGTTTAGTAGGTGTGTTTTGCTCGAGGACTAGCAAAATTCTAAGTTTGGGAGTATTTAATAGGTGTAATTTATCTATTTATTCCCAAGCCAATTTTGGTAGTTTTCAAGTATTTTTAGAGCGTTCTAATATGTTTTAATTTATTTTGTTATAAATCAGGTATTTGGGGTGAAAATGGACTAAAATAGTCCATAAACGAGCAAGCCGATGGAAGAATGGTGGAACAAAATAGCAAAAAATGTCATTTTCAGAACCTACATCCACCGCTACAGCGATGAAAATACAGAGAGTTGCTGAAAGCTCCACCGCTACAGTGGTGAAACCATAGCTGCAGCGGTTACCCGTCAGAAGCCCACAAATCTCTCCACCACTGCAGCGCTGATCCCACCGCTACAGTGGTCATCTGGCAGACAGTTTAGATATTTTAGGATATTTTGAGATATTTTGAATCCTATAAATATCGTCTCTTCACCCCCAAATATAAGGTTAATATTTTCGAGAGTGTCTTGAGAGCTCCAAAGCTGATCAACCAAGAGAAGATCACAGCGCCAAGAAGAGAAAATGTTGTTAGAGTGGTTTTAGCGTCGGATCTTCGGATAACAGCTAGTCTCCTCATTTCTTTCTTTATTTCTTATTATGGTTGATTGTTTCGTATATGTTTAGCGTATATTTTGTTGTATATTTGGTTAGGACCATGTATAGCTAAATATATATTGTCTAGGAAGTGATTTGTGAATGACAACATTGTTTATATAAAATTCATGTTTCGTTAATAGTTGTTCATGTTTATCCAATTGTGTTTGCCGTTATTCCACGTTTATATATTTGTTATGCTATACTAAGAATACGGAGTTTGACACTCGGGAAAGGTAACCCCAAATTCGGACTAGGGTTTAAACACAACGCGAAGATCTAATGACCCGAGAGGGCGTTAGAAAGTGTGCAATCCGTGAGATTGGGGAAAGACTCATATGACCAAGTGTCATATAGATGCTCGAGAGGGACTTCTGCGTTGACGCGAAGTCATATATTCATTCACTTTACACTTGGGAGAGGTAGTGAATGAGATTTTGATACCGACACTGTTGGATAGGATGAATGCCGTTAATGTAAACTAGATTGAAATGAACACATTTAAGTGGACGAATTTAATCCCTAGGCAATTTACTCCCCTAAACATCAATATTAGTATAGTAGGTTAATTAGTATAATTAGTTAATTATTTTAGTATATTAATTATATTATCAAAACTATATTTTTATCATCTAAATAAAGTTAGGTTATGACAATTACAGTACTTAACGATAATCTATACCAATCCCTGTGGATACGACAATTCTTACTCTTCCCACTCTACTAAAACTTGACCCGTACACTTGTGTTGAAAGTAGTGACATAATATTCCGCTACCAGTTGAGGTGCCCAGTTAATTGCTGAGCTTGCATGCTCAGTTAAATTCTGAGTTAGAGAACTCAGTTGGTTGCTGTGCTGAAGTGCCCAGTTAATTGTTGAGTCTACATGCTCAGTTAAACTCTGAGTTATAGAACTCAGTTGTTTACTGGGGTGAGGTGCCTAGTTGATTTCTGAGCTTACATACTCAGTTAAATTCTGAGTTAGAAAACTCAGTTATTTGCTGGGCTGAGGTGCCTAGTTAATTACTGAGCTCACATGCTTAATTAAACTCTGTGTTAGAGAACTCAGTTGTTTGTTGGGCTGAGGTGCCCAATTAATTGCTGAGCTTACATGCTTAGTTAAACTCTGAGTTATAGAGCTCAATTGTTGGCTGGGTTGAGGCGCCCAGTTAATAGCAAAGCTTACATGCTCAATTATATGTAGCACAGTCATTTTGAGTTGTTAAGTGTGCAGAAGCATAATAATGCCATAATAAATGGTTGCAAATTTGAAGGAAATAATTTTTTTTCTTTATTCAAAGTGTGTTCTCAAAACAAAAGAGAATAATTTCAATATACTGAATTAAAAACAGAAATTCAAAAAAAATTATCAAGAGTTCATACAAAATACTTGCGCAAATAGGAGATGTTTTAGTGTCTAGGGATTGCTACTCTGTTAAGATCTTCAAGCCAATAGGTTCCTAGTATGTTTACTTTCATCACACAGTAAGGGCCTTCCCAATTTGGAGCCAACTTTCCTAAGCGAGCTTCTGGGCGATGAGGCATTACCCTCCGAAGTACCAGGTCACCAATGGTGAAGTATCGTGGATGGACTACATGATTGAACATTTCCATCCGCATCAGTGCCTTGTCTCGCTTTTCTTCTAACTGGTCCATTCCTTCTCGTATGAGTTCTTCATTTTCCCCCAAGTTGACCGTATCGTCTCTTCTGGATGGCATCTCTATCTCCACTGGAACGACAACTTCAATTACATATGTTAGGGAGAAGGGTGTTTCTCCATTTGTAGATGTTGGGGTGGTACGATGAGCTCATAGTACACCAGGGAGTTCTTCCACCCACTTTTCTTTGGCATCATCTAGTCGTTTCTTGAGTGCCTCTTTGATGGAATGGTTTGACACCTCTGCTTACCCACTAGCTTATGGATATACTAGACTGGATGTCCGATATTGAATCTTTAGCTCGTTATACAGTCATTTCAACATGCTTGATTGAGGTCGGTGAAGTCCACACACATTCTCCACTTTCTATTTTCTTCTTTACTAGAATTGGATTGGCCAACTACCTTGGGTACATCATCTTCCTGATGTAGCCAATGGATAGCAATTTTTTTACTTCGGCTTTAATCACTTATTCTTTCTCAGGACTAAAAGTCCTCTTTTTCTACCGGACTAGAGAGTAAGACCTAGAAATATCCAGGCAATGTACCGCAATATCTGGACTGATTCCCCTCATATTTTCAAGAGCCCAGGCAAAAATGTCCAAGTTCTTTTGGAGCAACTCGCTGATCTCTTTGGTCTCAGTCTGGCTTAATGATCATCCAATCATAAGCTTATAATCCCCTTCATTGAAGGCAATATATTTCACTTGCTCGGTGGGCTGGATCACACTTGTATGTTCCCTGAAATCTTCAATTTCTTCTATCTAGCTTGTTGGCGGAACTGCTCCATAGACCTTCGTTAAGGGCGTACCCCTGCCCTTCATTGCTATGAAAAAACATTGCCTTGAGGCCACTTGGTCACCTCTTATCATTGCCACAGAACTATCCCTTGCGTACTTAACACACTGATGGTATGTTGATGCAATAGCCCTCATTGCATGTAACCATGGATACCCAAGAATTGCATTGTAGGGTGACACTTAGTCTACTACCATGAACTCCGTGGCTTTCGTGTATCCCCATTTCTCTTTATTGGAGGTGACGGACAAAGTGATCTTTCCACAAGGCGATGTGAGATCTCCATTGAATCCCACTATAATAGTTTACGTAGAACTGACATCCAAACTTCGTATTCCCATCTGCTTTAGTGTACGGACAAAAATAATGTTAGCAGAACTACCGTTATCAATCAGGATCCCTCTAACCTGAAAGCTAGAGATCCATAGAGTAATAACCAAGGCATCACCATGTGGGTGAACAATCCCTTTGCAATCCTCCTCTAAAAAAGTAATAATTAGTCTTGGATTCATTATCACCATCATTACTTCTCCAAAGCATCGCTCCAATGCTATTTCGTAGACTTTTCTTTTTCATTCTCGATTGGACTCTCCAGTGGTTAGCCCAGTAGAACTTATCTTGAAGATTACTTCACGATTCTCTCTGGGATACTCCTCTTTCTGATCTTTTATGAGATTTTCTTCGCGACGACCCTCATTTCTGGGCATATTTTTATCCCTTAGGCATTTCTGTAGATAATCGTACAGCTGACCCATATCAGCTAAACGCTTAATCTCCTTTTGAGCTCCAAGCAATTATCCGTATCATGACCATGATCCCTATAGAAATCACAATACTTAAACCTGTTCTTCTTGTTGGATTTGGTAGTCTTCTTGGGAGGCCACTGAATTACTTCACAAGCGCATATCTCATGCAAGATTCTAGAGATCGGCATTCACAGACCAGGTAGGTTTGGCTTTTGACGAGTTTCTCATCTAGAATTCGAACTCCTAGCTTGATCTTTATGCGTGTCCGCGGTGCTGGCTTTAGCCTTGTTTTCATCATTCTCACTCTGTCTAGGGTGATCTTTGAAAGATCCTCTGCCTTCTCTAGCGAACTTAACGTCCGCCAGTTTTATGTAGGGTTCGGCTTTCTCTATCAACTCTGATATGCTCTAGGGACTCTTTTTGGTTAAGGAGTTTTGAAAGCGACCAAGACGTCACCCTGAGGTAAAAACATTAATTATGAGGTCGGTATCGTAACCCTCAATGCACGTAAATTCCTCTTTAAATCAGCTCATATATTGATGAAAAACTTCTCATTTCTCTCTATGCAAAACGAGCAAAAAATCAGGACCCTTCATTAACCTTTGACAGGTTATGAAATGGTTGATGAACATTCTCCCAAACTACTTGAATGATGTGATAGAGTTTGGAGAAAGCGTATGCAACCATTCGAGAGCTGAACCCTTCAATGGTAGCGAAAGCTCTATAGAGTGTGGAGTTGCTAGAACTGTAAAGATTCATTACATGCTTGAACTAGCGGATATGGTCTACAGGATCTGCTTTCCCATCGTACTTCTTGAACTCTATGAGATCAAACTTTTTAAAAAACAGAAAAGCTAGGATATCTAGCGAGAAAGACATCTCAGTGCCTTTCAACAGCGTGTCTAGTTCATCCAAAGGCTGACCTCTTTCCACTTTACTTCTGATCTATTGATGTGAATGAACAGTCTCAGTTCGGTTGTAGATTCTACTCTCTTGCTGATGGATTACATCTTCTTGAGCAGGTCTCTTCTCATAAGATTGAGGATTAGCATACCCAGGAGACCTTACTTCTTCTCCAACTTCATGGTTAGCTATTGGGGATTGCGACCTGCTGCCAGTAATTATCCTCGCCATGTATTTGATTGTCTCAACCATCTCATCCATCTTTGTAGTAAGAGCATCAATCTTTGCATCAGTGTTTAGCACAATCGGTGGAGGATTAGTCTGAACCTCCCTATGTTATTCTATTGGAGCTTCTATATTAGATGGTCATGACAAGTCATTGCTTTGACTTGTTGCTGCCTCTTTTGTTCATAGTTGCCTCATAGCCATGACAGAAAGCTTTTTATGTCAGTGTTTCCCACAGACAGTACCAAATGATATTACCAAAAAATCTCCAACACTTATAACAGCTTTGCACGAGCCAAAAATCTTTTCACCTTCTTCCTGTTACTTGCAAAACCGTGAGTTCTATTGGGGGACACCGGTGTGGTGTCGGCCAAAGAACCTCTGGCGTGAGAATAAGTTAATCTAGTATATAGAGAAAGATGTACGCAAATTCAAATTGTGTCAATTACTAGTGATATCTACCCTTTTTATAGGCTCTGAGATATGTTGTTGTTACTTTGGAAAGGTCACCAATCCCTTGATATGCTCCTAACGGCTTGAAAGATAACCAATATCCTAATGGTCCCCATTAATTATAGGCCGTTAGAGTCAATCTAGCCCATCTTCTCAAGTATAGGGGAGTCATTCATGTTGAGTTGACCTATTAGTTCCTTGGCCTTGGATACCGTGGGTTTGAGTATGCCCAAATATGGGCCTCCTTATGGGACCGTGAGTCTTGCTCAGAAGATTGCCGAAGTTAACAACCAAGTGGGTTTCTCATGCTTCAGCCCAAATAACCATTGGGTCTATGTGTTCCGGGTCAAGTTTTATACCCGATCCTACCCGTTTAAGGCTAAATGCCTATGTCAATTATGATAAGGAGTTTTCCCATATCATATACTACTGCTGGGATTTGAACAGAGATTCAAGAATATGAAGAAGAATTGTCAAGTGCTACAACGGCTATTTGTGATACTTTTATATTTAAATAATGTGAAAATAATATGGAAATGGGTGCATGATAGCTTATGTACCCATCATTGTTGCCCAAACCGGTTTAGAATAAAAAAAATTATTAAATTAAAGAATATATAAGCCGCTTCTAGTCTTTGAACCTCGATTGAAGTACAAATTCATGGATTACCTAGTGCTACAATGGCTCTCTATAAATATTTGTTATTTAAAAATTATAAAAATAATATACAAAGGGATGGATGACATCATATGAACACCTCCTCGTTAACCTAATCGACTTACAATGAAAAAAAAATAAATATACCGTAGCCAAGACATAAACCTGGATTAAAGAAGATACTCGTGATTTTCACGCTCCACCATAGATCAAGGCGATTTTTTTGTTTAAAAAAATTGAAAATAATGTGTAACTCGTTGTATGACTCCATATGCTCACCTCCTTGCTCCCCAAAACGATTAAGAAATAAAAAAAAAAAATAAACTAATATACACAATCATGATTTTTGAACCAGTACTTCTACTCTTTGCATTATATTTTATTTTAAAATTTAAATAATCTCATGAGCTCTATGACACCATGTCATCCATGTATATTTCAAAAATAACAATAATAATGTAATATAACGCTGCTAGGATTTGAACTTGGATTTAGTAATATGATGAAGAATTGCCAAGTGCTACAACAACTATTTGTGATATTTTCTATTCATACAATGTGAAAATAATATAGAAATGGGTACATGATAGCTTATGAACATCTCATTGTGATATATGCCGTTGCCAGGATTTGAATCCAGTTTCAAGTACAAATTCATGAATTGTCAAGTGGTACAACAGCTCGTGGCAAATAATTTTTATTTAAAAAATATGAAAACAATATATGAAGGGATGGACAACATTGAAAGAACACATCATTACTAACCTAACCTACTTACAATGAAAAAATAAATAAATAAATAATCTTCCGCAACCCGGACATGAACCCGGATATATGAAAATGCTCGTGATTTTCAAGCTCTAACTTGGATCATGACGATTTTTTTGTGTAAAAAATTGAAAATAATGTGTGACTTGTTGTATGACCCCATATACTCACCTCCTTGTGCTCCAAACCAATTAAGAATTAAAAATTCCATAATTAAAAAACAAAGTAATATATTTCGACTGTAATATCATATGTGCTTGATGACACCTTGTTATCCACGTTGTGGTCTGAAGAAATTTAAATTAATACTTTTCAAAAATAACAATAAAAAAGTAATATACTACTTCCAGGATTTGAAGTTGGATTCTAGAATATGAAGAAGAATTGACAAGTACTACAACGACTATTTGTGATACGTTTATATTTAAACAATATGAAAATAATATAGAAAGGGGTGCATGATAGCTTATGAACACCTCATTGTGGTCCGAACAGATTTAGAATAAAATATTAAACTAATATACAATGAAAACCTCATTATTATCCTAACATAATTACAATGAAAAGAATAAAAAACGAAAAACAAAAAATATAACACTGCAAGGAAATTGAAAATTAAAATGTATAACTAGTTGTAGGAAACCATATGCTCGCCTCATTGTGCCCCAAAACAATTTAGAATTAAAAACATAAAAATTAAAAAATAAACTAATATACCACAACAGTGAATTAAATATGGATTCAAAAACACAATCACGATTTTTGAACTGGTACAACTACTCTTTGCATTATATTTTTTTTCAAAATTTAAATACTATCATATGAGCTCTACGACACTGTGTCAACCACGTTGTGGTTTAAAGACTTTAAAATTATACTTTTCAAAAATAATAATAATAATGATGTGTTATACCGCTGCCAGGATTTGAACCTGGATTCAAGAATATGATGAAGAATTGCTAAGTGCTACAACGGCTATTTGTGATACTTTTCTACTTAAACAATGTGAAAATAATATAGAAATGGGTGCATTACAGCTTATGAACACCTCATTGTGGCTCGAACCGATTTAGAATAAAAAATTACGAAATTAAAAAATATATAAGCCGCTACCAAGATTTTAACCCAATTCAAGTACAAATTCATGAATTTCCATGCTCTATGGTGGCTCCTAGTAAATATTTTTATTTAAAAAATATGAAAATAATATATAAAGGCATGGCTTCTATTATATGAACACCTTATTAATAACCTAATCGAAATACAAGGAAAATATATATATATACCACAACCAAGACATGAACCTGGATTAAAGAAGCTACTCATAATTTTCAAGCTCTATCATGGACTGTGGCAATATTTTTTGTGTAATAATATTTAAAATAATGTGTGACTGGTTGTATATTCCCATATGCTCGCTTCCTTGTGCCCCAAACCAATTTAGAATTAAAAATTCCAAAATTAAACAACAAACTATTATACTATGAGTGTGATTTAAAAGTGGATTCAGAAAGACAATCATGATTTTTGAGCCGCTACAACTGCTCTTTGTATTATTTTTTAGGGAGAAATACCAAAAAGTTAACTTAAAAGGCTAAATCTACAAGATGGCCCCACAACTTTTTTTTGCACCTAATAATCCTTCGAAAGGCACTAGTTTGCACCAAATAGTCTGTATTTTTTTAAATGACAATTTTATCCTTTCTTTCCTACTTCATCTTCCCTTATGTCTCTGCTCTGATAATGGACTAATCCCACGCTCTTTTCCTTGACCAGGACATTTTTCTTACTTCTTCTTCTCTTACGTCTCTGCTCCGATGATAGACCGATCCCAAGTTCTTCTCCTTGACCTGGACAACGATCCCATGCTCTCCATCGATCTAAAGCACGCATTTTTCATGTCGTCGTCGTGATGTCTCTGCCAAATATCCTTCATATTCAAATTTTTGTACCAATTGATCAACAAATTGGAATTGGAGGATGATGAAGAAGACAATGATGATGATGAATTCGTTGCGGTTAGTTGATTGTTATCGGATTCGATCTCATTTCGAAAACCCTAGGTGGAGATAATGTCCTTGTGAGAAATCTGGTAGAATTCAGATTCAAAGATATATGAAACCCTTGAATTTCTTTGTGTGAAGGGTTTTTCATTTTTTTCGATTTAGGGTTTCAGCGGCAATGGTGATGGTGGAGAGAGTCATATGCATATCTAGGTTGGAGGACTTGTAGTAACTGTAAATTAGTCAAGTGCGAAATAAAAAGTACAAATCTATTGTATTTGGATGAAATAAGAACCTTGATGCCGGTGCCTATACTATCAAAACCATAATCGATGTTCCAGGTGCCAAGGCCTGGCGAAGGGATCTTAGCTCCATTATTTAATTCGAAGAACCAGGTATGGGATGTGGACGGATCGATAAGTGTCTCTATTTTCTAGGATTTTTTACTGATTTGGTTGATTTGTTTTAGATTGATTTGGTTGGATTGAATGGTGAATTTGATAAAAATAAAATAAAATAAATAAATAAATATATATTTATATAGTATTTGGAGTGTATTTGGTTGGATTGATTTGATTTGTATTGGGAAAAAATCTAGCATATGAATGTAAGGAGAATTATCAATTTGGATGAAAAAATTTGAATATAACATGATCGTGTTACATTTAACACGATATTGTGTTGAATAGAACACAATGGCGGTGGCCCCGAACTCATGGCCCTAAATAAATGTGTGTGTGTGTGTGTGTGTGTGTGTGAGAGAGAGAGAGAGAGAGAGAAAGGGCTTGATATATGCACCTGGTGGAGTGGAGGTTAGTTGGACATATTATATGGTGGTTTTGGTTAGATGGAATGGGTACGGCGACTTGGTGCAATTTGAACGGTAGTCAAAGTAGAATATAACACGAACTCGTTTTATATTGAACACGAGATCGTGTTCAATATAGCACGAGATCGTGTTGAATAATCGTTATGAATATAATATGATCTCGTGTTATATTCAACACAATCCCGTGTTATATTCAACACGAGGGGTAAACTTGTCACAAAAAGACAAAAATACTATTTTGTAACATGTTTTTCAAAAAAAAAAATATGTATTTGGAAGTTTTGTCCTCATATGAGGACTTCTTAGTAACTGTCCCTATTTTTTTATTTCAAAATTTAAATAATATCATATGAGCTCTATGACACCGTGTCATCCACCTTGTGGTCCGAAGAAATTTAAAATTATACTTTTCAAAAATGAGCATAATAAAGTAATATACTCCTGCCCAAATTTGAACTTGGATTCAAGAATATGAAGAAGAATTGCTAAGTGCTACAATGGCTATTTGTGAAACCTTTATATTTAAACAATGTGAAAATAATATAAAAAAAATGGTGCATGACAACTTATGAACACCTCATTGCGGCCCGAACCAATTTAGAATAAAAAATTAAAAACTTAAATAATATATAAGTCGCTACCAGGTTTTTAATCCAGATTCAAGTACAAATTAATGAATTGCCAAGCGTTACAACGGCTCTTGGTAAATTTTCCTTATTCAAAAAATATGAAAATAATATATAAAGAGATGGGTGACATGGTATGAACACTTTATTACTAACCAAACTGACTAATAATGAAAAAGATTAAAAAAAAAAAAATGTATCGCAGCCAGGGTATGAACCTGGATTAAAGAAGATACTCGTGGTTTTTAAGCTCTACCATGGATTGTGGTGATTTTTTATGTGTGTGTTAAAAAATGAAAAATAATGTATGACTAGTTGTATGACCCCATATGTTCCCCTCCTTGTGCCCCAAAAACATTTAGAATTAAAAATTACAAAATTAAAAAACAAACAAATATATTACGACTGTGATTTAAACGTGGATTCAAGAAAGGGGTGCATGATAGCTTATGAACGCCTTATTGTGGCCCAAACCAATTTAGAATTAAAAATTAAAAAATATATATATGTCGCTCCCAGGATTTTAACCCAGATTCAAGTACAAATTCATCATTTGCCAAGCACTACAACGGCTCTTGGTAAATGTTTTTTATTTAATAAATATGAAAATAATATATGAAGGGATGGACGCCTCCTTATTCCCTAAAACAATTTAGAATAAAAAATTTCAAAATTAAAAAATAAACTAAAATATCACGACAATTATTTGAATGTGGATTCAAAAACGTTATCACGATTTTCAAACCGCTACAACTTCTCTTTGCATGATATTTTATTTAAAAATTTATATAATATCATATGAGCTCTATCACACCGTGTCATCCACATTGGGGTCCAAAGAAATTTAAAATTATACTTTCCAAAAATAACAATAATAATGTAATATATCTCTGCCAGGATTTGAACCTAGATTCAAGAATATGATGAAGAATTGGCCAAGTGCTACAACGGCTATTTGTGATACTTTTCTATTGAAACAATATTAAAATAATCTAGAAAAGGGGGTGCATGACAGCTTATGAACACGTCATTAAGGCCCAAACCGAGTTTGAATAAAAAATTAAAAATTAAAAAATATGTAAGTCGTTGCTAGGATTTGAATCTAGATTCAAGTACAAATTCATGAATTGCCTAGCGCTACAACAGCTCCAGGTAAATATTTTTTGTTTAAAAAATATGAAAGTAATATACGAAGGGATAGATGACATCGTACGAACACCTTATTATTAATCGAATCGAATTACATTGAAAAAAAATAATAAAATAAAAAACAAAAATAAACCGCAACCAAGACACGAACTTGAATTAAAGAAGATATTCGTGATTTTGAAACTCTATCGTGGATCATGGAGATTTCTTTTGTGTAAAAAAAATTGAAAATAATGTATAACTGGTTGTATGACCCCATTTTCTCGCCTCCTTATGCCCCAAAACAATTTTAGAATTAAAAATTTTATAATTAAAAAATAAACTAATATACCACAACAATTATTTGAACATGGATTCAAAAGCACAATCATGATTTTCAAACCACTACAACTATTCCTTGTATTATATTTTATTTTAAAATTTAAATAAAATCAGATGAGCTCTATAACACCATGTCATCCATGTTGTGGTCCGAAGAAATTTAAAATTATAAAAATAATAATGTAATATACAGCGGTAAGAATTTGACATCGAATTCAAGAATAGGATGAAGAATTTGCCAAGTGCTACAGTGGCTACTTTTCATGCATTGCCAAGTGCTAGAACGACTCTTGGTAAATATTTTTTATTTTAAAGATATGAAAATAAAATATGAAGGGATGGAGGACATTGTAAGAACACCTCATTATTAGCCTAACCGACTTATATATATATATATATATATATATTCTGAAGCCAAGACATGAACCACGATTAAAGAAAATAATTGTGATTTTTAAGTTGTACCATAGATCGTAGTGTTTTTTTTTTTGTTTTTTTTTTTTGTTTTTGTGTGTGTGTGTGTGTGAAAAAATTGAAAATAATGTATAACTGGTTGTATGACCCCATATGTTCATGTCCTTGTGCCCCAAACCAATTTAGAGTTAAAAATTCCGAAATTAAAAAACAAACTAATATACCACGACAATTATTTGTATGTGGATTCAAAAACATAATCACGATTTTTGAACCTCTACAACTACTCTTTGTATTATATTTTATTTCAAAATTTAAATAATATCATACGAGCTCTATGACACCGTGTCATCCACGTTGTGGTCCGAAGAAATTTAAAATTATACTTTTAAAAAATGACAATATTAATGTAATATACTGCTGCCAGGATTTGAACTTGGATTCAAGAATATGATGGAGAATTACCAAGTGCTAAAGCGGCTATTTATGGTACTTTACTATTTAACCAATGTGAAAATAGTATAGAAAGTGGTGCAGGATAGCTTATGAATACCTCATTGCCAAGTGCTAGGACGACTCTTGGTAAATATTTTTTATTTTAAAAAGTATGAAAATAAAATATGAAGGGATGGACGACATCGTACGAACACCTCATTATTAACCTAACCAACTTAAATTGAAAAAAACAAAAAATAAAATAAAAATACACCGAAGCCAGGACATGACCCTGGATTAAAAAAATACTTGTGATTTTCAAGCTGTACCATGGATCGGGGAAAAAAATTATTATTATTATTTTTTTATTTTTTATTTTTTATTTTTTTTTTGTATGTGAAAAAATTGAAAATAATGTATAACCCCATATACTCACCTCCTTGTGCCCCAAACCAGTTTAGAAATAAAAATTCCAAAATTTAAAAAACAAACTAATATCCTACGACTGTGATTTAAACATAGATTCAAAAACACAAACATGATTTTCGAACTGCTACAACTACTCTTTGTATTATTTTTTAGTTGAAAGTTTAAATAAAAGCAGACAAGATCTATGACACTGTATCCTCCACGTTGTGCACCAAAGAAATTTGATATTATGCTTTTCAAAAATAACAATAATAATGTAATATACTGCTACCAAGATTTGATCCTGGATTCAAGAATATGATGAAGAATTGCCAAGGGCTACAACAGCTATTTGTGATACTTTTCTAATTGAACAATGTGAAAATAATATAGAAAGGACTGCATGATAGCTTATGAACACCCGTACCTATTTGGAATAACAAATTAAAAAATATAAAACTCCTACATGGATCTGAACCGGTATTCATGTACAAATTCATGAATTTCCAAGTGCTATAATGGCTCTTGGTAAATATTTTTTATTTAAAAATACAAAAATAATATATGAAATGATGGATGACGCCATATGAAGACCTCATTTTTAACTACTTGATTGCAATGAAGAAAATAAAATAAAAAAATTATAATGTACCGCAGCTAGTACATGAACCTAAATTAAAGAAGATACTCATGATCTTCAAACTCTACCACAACTGTTATTTGAACATAGATTAAAAAATACAATCATGATTTTCGAACTACTACAACACTCATTGTATTATATTTTATTTCAAAATTTAAATAAAATCATATGAGCTTTGTAACATCGTGTCGTCCACATTGTGGTCCAAAGAAATTTAAAATTATGCTTTTAAAAAATAACAATAATAATGTAACATACTACGGTCAGAATTTGAACTTGGATTCAAGAATGTGATAATAATGTAATACATTGCTGCTGAAGAATTGCTAAGTGCTACAACAGCTACTTTTGATACTTTACTATTTAAACAATGTGAAAATAATATAGAAAGGGGGGCATGACATCTTATGAACACCTAATTGTGGCCCAAACCAATTTAGAATTAAAAAATAAAAACTACATAAGTCACTGCAAGGATTTGAACCCAAATTCAAGTACAAATTCATGCATTGCCAAGTACTAGAATGGCTCTTGGTAAATATTATTTATTTTAAAAATATGAAAACAAAATATAAAGGAATGGATGATATCGTACGAACACCTCATTATTAACCTAACCGACTTACATTGAATAAAATAAAAAAAATAAACCGAACCCAGGGCATGAACCTGGATCAAAGAAAATACTTGTGATTTTAAAGTTCTACCATGGATTGTGGTGATTTTTTTATTTTTATATTTATTTTTTTGTGAAAAAAATTGAAAATAATGTAGGATTGGTTGTATGATCCCATATGCTCACCTCCTTGTGCCTTAGGCCAATTTAGAATTAAATTTAAACAACGTGAAAATATTATAAAAAAGGATGCATTGCGACTTATGAACACCTCATTGTGGCCCGAACTGATTTAGATTAACAAATTCAAAAATTTTAAAAATAAGAAAATAATATATGATGGGATGGATGACATTGTATGAACACCTCATTATTAAGCTAACCGACTTACAATGAAAAAAAACTATATATATATATATACTGTAGGTTGGACATGAACCCAGATTGAAAAAAATACTCGTGATTTTCAACATCTTCCATGGCTTGTGGCAATTTTTTTGTGTGAAAAAATTGAAAATAATGTAAGACTTGTATGACCCCATATGCTCGCCTCCTTGTACCCCAAACCAATTTAGAATCAAAAATTCCAAAATTTAAAAACAAACTAATATACTAGGACTATGATTTACATGTTGATTCAAAAACACAATCACGAACCACTACAACTACTCTTTACATTATTTTTTATTTCAAAATTTTAAATAATATCATATGAGCTCTAGGACACCGTGTCCTCCACGTCGTGGTTCGAAGAAATTTAAAATTATACTTTTCAAGAATATGATGAAGAATTGCCAAGTTCTATAGTGGCTATTAATGTTTCCAAAAATTCCCAGCACGTGCAAAGAGAGCTTCTCGTGTACTAGAAACCTTTGCAACTTCATTCTTCAACCTGCAAAACCGATTAGTTCTTAAGGGTGACACTGGTGTGGTGTCGGCCAAAAAACCTTCAGCATAAGAATAAGTAAGTATGTTTGTGATGAAAGCTCAAGCACTTGAACCAATCATAAAAATAGTATGTTGATACCTTCCTTTCATATAGACTTTCTCCATTTGTGTCATTTCGTTGGTGATTTCTCCCTTTCCGTGACCCTCTCTTATTAGCATAGGATATAGCCACGATCTTTTCCCATTAAACGTGGGATGTGGCGGTAATCGCGTAACTGATGTACGGTTAGTCAGTTGTAACTTTCCTCATGCATAAGGAACGTGAAGGCTATGGGATGACCTGTTCTTGACCTTGTTATCATGGGTTCTGATTACCCATTATTGGGCCTACTTGTGAGGCCTGATTTGTTTATGTATCAGGTCGTTAGGGCCTCTTCCTCAATGGGCTGGTGTATTCAGCCCATAATGATTATCAAGTTATATCGTTCGGGTCAGATCAATTGTAAGACCCCGATTTAGCACGTACATCATTTTAATTTCAATTGAGAGCATTTAGAAAATTTCGGGAAAAATATTTGAGTAAAAAAATTAAAAAAAAAAATAATAATTAAAAAAAAATAAAAAAATAAAAATAATAATAATAATAATAATAATAATAAATAAAAATAAAATAAAATGATAATTGGGTCAAATTGCAAATTTGGGAACTTATTCTAAATTTGGGATGCACAAATTGTAGTCGAATTCTAGAATAAAAATTTTAAGGATCGAAATGCAATTTAAGAAAAACTTAAAAGATGAATGAGATTAAAATAAAAACTTAATGGAAGATAGGGGGAGAAAATTGTAATTTAAACAAAGATTTTTTTTATATAAAAAATATATATATGTGTATGCGTTGGAGAAACTCAACCGGTCGGCAGGGAGATCGAGAAGAGTGGAGTTCAACGTGGCGGACAATTGATCAAGCTTACACCACCATTTTCATGCATATATATACACATGCACACCATGTCAATCGCACCACGGAAGAACAACCCATGAATACAGAAATCTAGAGAGAGAGAGAGAGAGAATCGAAGGAGCGGACGCTGTCTTGTGATCGCCGACAGTGTGAGAGTGTCCGTCCGACGAATTGCATGTGCTTGTTGTCGTCTCCGGTGTGCACCGTTGTTCGACCGGTGAGTGGGAGTAATTGGGTCGGCCGATCATGTATGACATATGGGTATTCTGTTTGTGTTCTGTTTTTCGTTCCTCGTCATCGAAAATGTAGGAGTCGTCTGGCCATGAGAGTTCTGTCGTGGGTGTGTGGCGTGAGCGGAGTAGTGATCGGCGGGGGGATTCGTCGGTGGAGGTGTTACGATTTACCGGCAATCATGTGGAGGTGAGTTGTTCAGTTCGACGATGTACATGGGTAGGGACGTTGAAGTGTGTGTGTTTCGGTGCGTGTGTGTGAGCCATCGAGTTCGTCGTGTGGGTATGAGTGGGATTGTCGCCATCATGCGGCTGGCGTAGGGGTGTATGAGGGTGTATTTTGTTGTCATGTGTGTATGTAGGTATGTGTGATCTGTTTACCGACAGTCGGTGTTTTTCTCGTCATTCATCCGTGATGGAGTGGATATGAGTGTTCCGATGGGCGATGGTGTAGGGCCGGCGGTAAGGGCAAAGAGGCGTGGGAGGCCTCCGGTGGACGGTAATGGTAGAGAGAGAGAGGAGGTGGCCGGCTGGGAGTTGAACTGAAACAGAAACAGAAACAGTAAGCGCAAACAGAACGAAAAGAAGAAAGAAAAAGAACGAAAAAAAAAAAAAAAAAAAAAGTGGTAATTGCATAAACCACCCCAGGAAAATCCAAAACCCATCTCGTGGTCGCCAAACGTTTCGGAAACAGGTGAAATTTCAATAGATTATTAATTTTCGTTAAATTAAATTTTAGTTAGTGTTACAAATCCTAAAATCATAATAATTTTGTGACGATTAATTAATTTTAAGTACGTGGTACATAAAATTAGTAACGATTTGGAATATAGGGTCTGCATGGCATGATTAGGATGTTTTATATAAGATATTAATTTAGACTCTTCCACTATTAGGTTCGCAGGCACCGGCATCCAGATAGAATGTGGTCAGTGTCAGTTTTGCAAAACGGATATTGAGGTGAGTGTACTGTCTTCTTGCTAAATTATTTTTGTATATATATATAATGAAATGTTGGTTTACTTAAACCGTACGATTTTATAAATTATATGGATCAAGCAGAAGGTGGGTGAGTTAGTAAACTGGATTTCCGGAAGATTTCGGTGGTTTTCGAAAAGAAGTTGAAAATCAATTTTTGTTGGATTAGGTGAAATCAGACGGTATTTTTAAAAGAGAATTGGAAATATCTATTTTTCTAAAAAAAAATGCGTGGTTTTCTATAAATAAAGGGTGGAAAAGTGGTTTTGATAAAATTAGACGTTTTCTTTAAAAAAATATGTGAAATATGATTTTTGGATTTAAAAGTTGGTTTTGAGAAAAAGAGATAGACGTGGTGATTTGACGATGTTGAGTAGACGATATTTATTGAGTTGTGATTTGATGATGCTGTATTTGATTTGACGATGTCATAGTATTTGTCTGTTTCGGTAAAGTGATGTTATCCGCTTCGGTGGAGTGATGTTATCCACTTGGGCAGAGTGATGTTTATCCGCTTCGGCAGAGTGATGTTAGACGTTTATACTATGCAGTGATTATCCGCTTCGGCGGAGTGATGGGTGTTCGTAGGAAGGCATATCCTATAGATAGTACAGTACCGTTGTAAACTCCCGATCGTGAGGTTAAAATGATCACTATGGCTAACCAGTGTGTGTTGTGGTGGAGTGTTGTTTGAGATGTGGTGTTTTACTTACATTGGGTGCTTTTTTTCTATTATGGTGATTGGTATGATTTTATACTAGATAGATTTGGATGAAACTTATCTGTATCACCTTATTTTCACTGCTTATATACTGAAGATTTTACAAGCTATGTGGTGTTTATATATTTACGTTTGATTCATTTAGATGTTATAAATATAAATTCTTATTATAAAATATTTTTACTAAGAAGACAATACACCCGCAGGTACAATAGCTAAGAGTCGGTCCCCTACTGGCACTAGGTAGAGCTACGTGATGGAGTCATATAGGCGATTGAGAGAAGCTGTCAAAGGCGAACCTATAAAAGGTTCATGGATAAATACTTTTAGTTAGAAAATTTTCGGGACGGGTGTGTTCCCCATAATAGTTGTTTGTATTATACAGTGGGTGTACATTGTCATTCATTTGGAAATTTGGGTTTTGGTGATGTCATGCCAGCCTCGGGATGACGGGTGTTCAGGACGGGTTGTGACAATTTTGTTATCAGAGCCTAAGTTATAGGTTCTGTAGACTTTTCAGGAGATCTGTCGGTAGAAGACCATGAGATAGGAGGACGTGCCAGTCGTCTAGTCAGTTGGGGACATGAGATAGGGTGTCAATAGGTGAGCTTGGTATGTGAGTGTTAGGTCTTTTATTTCATTAGTTTGTGCTTTGGCATGGTTGCATGGAGGGTTGTCTTTTTGGCAAGCAGCGATATGACCACGTGGTGATATTGGTGGGAGGGATGTCTTCCACAAGATAAGAAGGCTAAGTTAGACAAACAAAAAATTACGTCATTATCAATATACTAGATGATATGGCAGAACACACTTAAGTCGAAATAAGAAATAATATTCAAAGAGAGTAAATCGCTTTCTAGGCAATTTGAAAGGAAACTGTGACATTACTGGACAATAATTTAATTTGGTAGCACTTTTTAAATTGATTAATAGACGGAGTAACAGTTGTGGCATATAGCAAGGTAATAGGAAATGATATATAAGAAGTAGCCGAGGATTGTGGATCTAGGAGGATAGTAGGTGCGTGTAAAGATAATCCATTTGAATGAGTAATATAGAGTTGTGGGTGGAGTCAAATTTGGGATGAATAAAAGTATGTATTGTTGGGAAGACATATCTAGTACCTCAGTTAGTCTGATAGGGGGTTTAGGAGGTTAGAAAAGTGTTAAAGAAAGGATATCACAAGTCGGTACACAGATGTTGTTCAAACAAGTTTCGGCAGTGGAGATTGTAATAGCTAGGGATTTTCCCTATGTAGTATCGAGAATTGACAGGGTGCTTGTAAGCATGATTAGTAATTGTGGTTGTTGTTAAATAAGTTCCATAATGATAAGGAGGTGAACGTTCGGCTCATAAGTTGGTTAAGTATATTGGTGTTAATGAATGTGGGAAATTGGGATTTGAAATTATAGTCTTGGGACTTTAAAGGCGATTGCTATGGGATAGAAAAAATTGAGTGGATTAATTTAAGTCGATGATTGATTGCATTTAGTTGAATTTGAATCATTTTGGTGGTGTATGGAAAAAAAAATTAATTAAAAAAAAATTATTAATTGTTGGATATTGGGAATTGGAGTAAGTTTGTTTGCGGTTTAGGAAGTTTTAATAGAAGAAGAAGTCGTCACAATAAATTAGAATATCAACTAATGATTTATGTAGACCTGGTGTGTGTTTCCATAAAGATCCGATGTTGGTAATGTAAAAGTTAGAATGGATAGGTTATTAAATAGATTGCAACAAATAGGGTGTCAGATTTTTTTTAGTAGGGTATTTGTAATTGAAGATTAGAGACTGTGACGTGGTAAAAACGGTGATCCGGTCGAAAGTAGAGAAGAGCATGTTGAACATCTCCAGAATGTGTTACTAAGGCGGTGACTAGTGCAGTAAATATGACTAGTGCTCCTAAGGCATAGCATTCAAGTGAATCCAAATGAAGTCGAAGTGCTGGATTGACTGAATATAGAGAAGGCCGAGAACATGTGACTGGAATTCGAAACGTTTTGGAACTAGTAGAGATCGCATTCGTTCTAATGTTTAGTAACATCTCCTGTATGACGGGATTTGTGCTTTAAGTTGAAAAGTGGAAAAAGCGGGGTCGCGCATATTTGGGTTATTTATACTAATGTGTGTGTCAAGTTGAGATCTTTGTAAGTCTATTAGGCAATTGGTCGGGTGACCACTCAAATTGAGCTTGTAAATATGAAGTTGATATTTATCGATTATATGGTAGAAGCGTAGAGGTTAGATGTCCAATTGGAAACGATTACAGGGGAAGGGAATGAAGATGGTCACAGGGCTGACCATAACAAATATTTCGGGTAAAACAATTGGTGAGTTGATTGTTCATATTAATTTATGGGTTAAGTTGAGGCCCTTGTAAGTTTAGTGGGTAGCTGATCAGATGGTAACACTGTTCGGTATTGATTTTTTTTACCGTGGTGTAGATATGTAAAGGTCGGATATCCAACTAAGAAGGTTTGGCAATGCAATGGAAATTGACTGTAGAGCTGATTAGCGTGTCTGAATGAATGATGAAGTTTGGGAATTTGAATTAAAATGTGTAGGGTTGATAATGCCAACTTACAGATGAGACCTTAAAAGAAGTGCATAGAATAAGATATGCAATACCCCGGTAATATTAACTTTACTGTAATGGCGTGAGTATGATTAGTAGATGGGAATGGAAATGGGAAATCACGACATTTGTTATTCGGTAATTTGTTAGTCAAGTTAAGGTCGAGAAGTAACGAAATCTCTAGGTGGGCTATGGTAGCCTTGACCTATACCAGAAAAGAAAAGAAGGAGTAGTCCGAGGAGTGTTTTCCTGATGCGCATGTCCAATATATGTATATATATTGATAGGATTGTTCGATTGCGTGATGCACCAATTTAATGCAAACATTAAAATTAAGTGGGGACAAGATATTCTTTTAAAATCAAAAGAGATAAGGACTAGTAATTCTAGGAATTTTATTAATCGGTTATTCGAAATCTTGGAACTGGAATTCTGAAATCATAGGTATTGTCGCCATATGGTGATCTGGACAATAGTTGTTATCAAAGTAAAATAAGTCGTCAGTGTATGAACAATCCGTGGGGGAAACTGTAGTATCAGAAGCTGATAGTTATTTGAACATGCGGGTTAAAATTTTCCATACTCCTTTAGTTTCCTAAGTAGAAGTTGATACCTTGTTCCAGTCATGGATCAATAGTTTATCAGGGAATACGATTCAGGTGTTGGAAGATATGTTGAGGGGTTGTGTCGTGGAAGTTTCTGGTAAGGGGGATGATTATGCAATGTTAATAAAATCTTTTTACGCTAATAACTATCTTGTTGTCAATCGTGGTGGCATCGCATAAAGTATTATATGAAAAAGATACAGGATTCCGATCTGATATACTGAACTGAGATAGGAAAATGAAACTTTTGCGGGATTTAAAAATAGCCCGATGTGACTACCTTTTTTACTGGAAATTGGAAGTTATTGAGATGTTACGGGACAAGGAGAATTTAAAATATCCTTGAGATGATATGTATACATGATATAATATTTTACAATTAGTAGCTAGTAATTATTAGAATGTATCGATTTCATTGTGACTGGGGTGTACCTATATCCTTTGAGTCGTATATATACGTGGATATATGTTTGAAGCATGTTAGGCAGGTGGAAACGAACTTGAAGCACTTGGCCATGTCAGGGACTTGGTAAAATGTGGAGGCATGAAAGGAATTCTTATAGATTATTTGTTTGATATATTTGAGTTGTAGTTATGAGAATTGGTGATATTTAGGTGTTATGAAAGATATCGATATGAGTATTAAAGAGTTGAGATAGGTATCGAGGTTAATGATAGTTGAGCTATCTGTGCTTATGAGATTGGTGGCAATTATTATTAGGTCAAATGTTGAATGGAAAATATTGTTGCAACTGGCGACTAGAAAAGGTTGGATGAAATGGATAAGTGCCGGTTACGACGGAATGAAATAGACTCAATGTACTGAAATATTTTCAGCATATAGTGTTGTTATTGATTTTGATTTTATCAGAGTAGTGCACTGGAAGCAGTTAGGAACATGAGATTCCTTGATAGTGGGTTATCCGTGTTAATTGTAATCGACCACGTGCAGTGTGGGAGTGTTCGTCCGACGAATTACATGTGCTTGTTGTCGTCTCCGGTGTGTACCGTCGTTCGACCGGTGAGTGGGAGTAATTGGGTCAGCCGATCGGTGTATGACATGTGGGTGTTCTGTTTGTGTTCTATTTTCCGTTCCTCGTCATCGAAAATGTAGGAGTCGTCCGGCCGTGAGAGTTCTGTCGTGGGTGTGTGGGCGTGAGCGGAGTAGTGATCGGCGGGGGGATTCGTCGGTGGAGGTGTTACGATTTACCGGCAATCGTGTGGAGGTGAGTTGTTCAGTTCGACGACGTACATGGGTAGGAACGTTGAAGTGTGTGTGTTTCGGTGCGTGTGTGTGAGCCATCGAGTTCGTCGTGTGGGTATGAGTGGGATTGTCGACATCATGCGGCCGGCGTAGGGGTGTATGAGGGTGTATTTTGTTGTCATGTGTGTATGTGGGTATGTGTGATCTGTTTACCGACAGTGGGTGTACCGACAATGGGTGTTTGTGTCGTCGTTCATCCATGACGGAGTGGATATGAGTGTTCCGGTGGGGCATGGTGTAGGGCCGACGGTGAGGGTGACGAGGCGTGGAAGGCCTCCGGTGGACGGTAATGGTAGAGAGAGAGAGGAAGTGGCCGGCTGGGAGTTGAACTGAAACAGAAACAAAAACAGTAAGCGCAAACAGGATGAAAAGAAGAAAGAAAAAGAAGGAAAAAAAAAAAGAAATTGCAGAAACCACCCCAGGAAAATCCAAAACCCATCTCGTGGTCGCCAAACGTTTTGGAAATAGGTGAAATTTCAATCGATTATTAATTTTCGTTAAATTAAATTTTAGTTAGTGTTACAAATCCTAAAATCATAATAATTTCGTGACGATTAATTAATTTTAAGTACGTGGTACATAAAATTAGTAACGATTCAGAATATAGGTTCTGCATGGCATGATTAGGATGTCTTAGATAAGATATTAATTTAGACTCTGCCACTGTTAGGTTCGCAGGCACCGTCATCCAGATAGAGTGTGGTCAGTGTCAGTTTTGCAAAATGGATATCGAGGTGAGTGTACTGTCTTCTTGCTAAATTATTTTTGTATATATATATGATGAAATATGGGTTTACTTAAACCGTACGATTTTATAAATTATATGGATCAAGCAGAAGGTGGGTGAGTTAGTAAACTGGATTTCCGGAAGATTTCGGTGGTTTTCGAAAAGAAGTTGAAAATAAATTTTTGTTGGATTAGGTGAAATCAGACGGTATTTTTAAAACAGAATTGGAAATATTTGTTTTTCTAAAAAAAAATGCGTGGTTTTCTATAAATAAAGGGTGGAAAAGTGGTTTTGATAAAATTAGACGTTTTCTTTAAAAGAAGATGTGAAATATGATTTTTTGATTCAAAAGTTGGTTTTGAGAAAAAGAGATAGACGTGGTGATTTGACGATGTTGAGTAGATGATATTTATTGAGTTGTGATTTGATGATACTGTATTTGATTTGACGATGTCATAGTATTTGTCTGTTTCGGTAGAGTGATGTTATCCGCTTCGGCGGAGTGATGTTATCCGCTTGGGCGGAGTGATGTTTATCTGCTTTGACAGAATGATGTTAGACGTTTATACTACGTAGTGATTATCTGCTTCGGCGGAGTGATGGGTGTTCGTAGGAAGGCATATCCTACGGATGGTATGGTACCGTTGCAAACTCCCGATTGTGAGGTTAAAACGATCACTATGGCTAGCCAGTGTGTGTTGTGGTGGAGTGGTGTTTGAGATGTGGTGTTTTACTTACATTGGGTGTTTTTGTTTTTATTATGGTGATTGGTATGATTTTATACTAGATGGATTTAGATGAAACTTATCTATATCACCTTATTTTCACTGCTTATATACTGAAAATTTTACAAGCTATGTGGTGTTTATATATTTACGTTTGATCCATTTAGATGTTATAAATATAAATTCTTATTATAAAATATTTTTACTAAGAAGACATTACACTCGCAAGTACAACAGCTAGGAGTCGGTCCTCTACTAGCACTAGGTAGAGCTACGTGATGGAGTCATATAGGCGATTGAGAGAAGCTGTCAAAGGCGAACCTATAAAAGGTTTATGGATAAATACTTTTAGTTAGAAAAATTTCGGGACGGGTGTGTCCCCTATAATAGATGTTTATATTATACAGTGGGTGTACATTGTCATTCATTCGGAAATTTGGGTTTTGATGATGTCATGCCAGCCTCGGGATGACGGGTGTCCGGGACGGGTTGTGACATCAATGATCTGATCCGACTAGTCAAAACCCTCAAGCCTTAATAGTTGTGGGTGGGAGTTTCTCCCATATCATTTGCCCACCTGATTTTCATGACAATTAAGGAAAGAGAGACAAAAGATCACATCTCTTATTCGCGTAAGTTCTCATTTTCTTCTAATCTTTTGATTGTGTTATTTGTTCATATTCTTCTTTTGATTTTTTGTTGCTCTGTTTCAAATGTCATTGAGCCCATCAAACAGTTCGGCTAAGGCTGGTTCATCGAATCCCCTTGCTTGGAAAATGACATTTACTCTTGCTTCTCAGTCCACCGATTCCCCAGTTAACTGGGGAGATCATGGTGCGAGTTCTGTCCTAAAGGAATGGCTTGAGCCATTCCGAGAGCAGTATGGTATTCCTTCATCCATTTCTGTTAGGGTTTCATCTGAAGACAAACATCTTTATAGTGCCAAAGAAGATGAAATATGTCTATTTGTGTAGATGTTCGAATACGGGCTCACACTTCTTTTTACTCCATTCCTTCGCAATCTTTTTCATCCATTGGAGATTACCCTTACCCAATTAACCCTCAATCGCTTCTGTCAATCCTAGGAGCTATTATTCTTTCTCGAGTGAACAATGTTCTCCTTACTGTTGAAATGATTAGGAATGTCACTTCCCTCAAATTTCTTTCTGACATTGGGAGATTTTATTACTCTACCATTAATAGGTTCTCCTTTCTTACTGACCTTTCTTCTGTGATGAAAGGAGATTGGCCAAGCCAGTACTCTTCTTCAAGGGTGTTGGCCTAGTGGAATACCTAAGAGGGGGGTGAATTAGGTAATATTAAAAAATTATCAGAATAAAATACTTAATAAATCAAATAATTATTTTTATCCTAAAATTAATTATTATCTTTATAGCAGCGAATAAGTGTAATAAGCTCTAGGTGTACATCCAAACAATCACAAGATAAAATACAAGAAATAAGTAATGCAGTATACACCAATATATCCTAATTCACCAAGCTACTCTTGACTAATCCAGTCCTCCGAGTCCCATGGAGATTCGCACCCACTAAACTTAAGATTCTTTTACAGGTAGGAACCAAACCCTCACAAAGATTCTTTTACAGGCTCAGAATCAACCTTTACAAAAATCCTTTTCACAAGCTAAGGAATAATCTCTACTTTTTGCAAGCTCAAGAATAACCTAATTCTTTTTAACACAAAGGCTAAAGAATCAAAACCTCACAACACTCCAAATATCCTTTTACCCAGTACAGATTGAACCATTACAAAATTCACACAAAATAATTCTATCTAGGAAGAATTACTACCTCAATCTCTTTAAAGGAAGATACTGAAACCGGCTACCCTTTTATTAAATACTCCCAATAGTATTTAATCTGACACACTACTCACCAATACAATTTTATTAGTAGATTATCTCACTCGAGGCTTCTACCACCCCAGATAAATTAAAACACGATTAATATCCCAAATCTAGTGATAAAAAATTGTGAGATTGAAAATATGATTTTAAACAAAAGATGGATAGAAAATAATTGAGCACATAATCAGATTCAAGAAATTGTTTATAAAATATTTTCATCAATAAAAAATCAAAAACAATTTCTAAAGATCAATTTCCAAAAAAATAAACCATGCACAATAGAAAGTAATTGGAAAGATCTCACCCGGAATCCACCGAAAAAATAAATAGAACGTAGTTACTTCAGATTCGGCAGTAGCAGTGATTAATAGCAAATGCCTCTCAAGTTCATCTCTTAGAATAGCTTTCACAAAATCTCATAATGATATCTCTTAGAACAACTCAATATGATCTCTTAATCACTCTCATTTCTTAATCATATATGAAAAACGTAGGTCGATATATATGGAATATAAATCACCTCTCTAACGGCTAATTCTCATGTGTCATGACACTTAAATGCTCTCTTAGACCCCTTATATCATCATGACTTTATTTTGGTTCAATTCACTTAATTATAGCTTTTAAATCTCTCAATTAAGTCCCTCAAATATTTCTCAATCTCAATTAAATAGAATAAAAATAATTTTATGTACCAAATTGAGAAACAATCAAACTTAATTAACCAAATCAATAGGAATCAAATAATATATGAAGCATATCTTAAAACAAACATTCCAGTCGACCGTTCGATTCAGAACGTAGCCAAGCCAATAATTTTATGCCCATCAGTCGACCTATCTGTCGACCTAGAGATTTAGAGAGTTCGATTTATCTTCACTAATCGACCTATTTGTCGACTTAGAGATACAGAAAGTTCATCTTCTCTTCACCGGTCGACCTACTTGTCGACTGCTAAATACAAAGAGTTCATACTGTTTTGTTCGGTCGACTTATGTATGTTGGATCTCTTTTCTAAACCCGTTTTTAACTGATTCTTATTTATGTTTTCGCCATTTTAACCATTTTCTTTTCTAAATAAGCTCCACTAACTTCTTAAATTCCATTTTAGTCAATTATAAATATTTCTTTTCAAATATACATAGGAGCAAATAATTTCATCTTATCAAAACACACATAAACAGTAAAAACTTTTTGTGCCGTGTGTGTTCCTAATTGGGATATTAAGAGTTGAAATTCACCTGAGTTGTTTTTCCTAATTTCTTCAAACTCTTAATTCTTCATCTTCTTTGTCATCATCATTTAGGATTCATTCATAATTTGTCATCACATCTTTATCACTGGAACTTAATTAACTGAAACACTCAATTAAACCGTTAGTTCCACCAAAACATCAACACTTAATTATTCATCAAAATCTTAGGATCAACAAAGGGTAATTGGGAGTTTTCCTTTATTTACGTTTTCTTTGCAATTGAATTCGTGAGATTTGCAACAATGATCTTAATGTATTCTTGGATTATCTTACTCAAGTGAAGAAGCTTGCAAAAGTCTTCGCCTTATACCAAAGGTTGAGGACGAATTTAAGAGGTTGCTGGTCCCAAAAAGGAGGATTACAAGGTTCTTGCTTTTCACCCATTTATTATGCCAGCAATGGATGAGTCCAAATTCAATTGCCTGCAAGAGGTGCAGATCAGGCAGAAGAGGAAAAGACCTGCTAATAAACCCTAGGGGCCATCTGGGCCATCAGCAACTCAGCCTGTTGCCCAGGCCACTGTCAGTCCTACAGTTCTACCTACTGCTCAGTTGATTGTTCAAGTCACTACTAGGCTTGCAGTTCAGCCTACTACTCAGCTTGCTACAGTTCAACCAGTGGTTCCTCATCCTCATCTCATTTTTCTTGCAGATTTCTACTCTAATGAAGATTCTAAACCATTGAGCAGACATTGACGTGGAGTTATCTCTGTGTCGGTTCCTTTAGCCCAAGTTCTAGTTCCCACAAAGATCAGGGAATTGGAACTGGTCACCCGTGCAGCTGTGTCTCTCTCAACTGTACTATAAAGCCTGTTTCAATAAGTAATCAGCTACATCTCCCTATATCAACTGTATCCAATCAAGGGACGGTTGCTTCGCCAAGAAGCCATGGCATATCTCGTGATCAGATGTGCCACCTGTTAAAGGAGGTAAATCCATCAATTCCCAACTCCCAGGAGATTTTCAACAATGCCATTATGACCATGTTTGAGCAATCTTAGGCCAAGAGGAAGTCCAAGATTGGGATTCGTAGCCAGGCTGAACTCTTCAGGACCCTAGTCTATGCGCTCATTCAGGTAATTGTCTTTATAGTCAATAAATTTTGGATTTCTTGAATTGTTACATTGGTTTCTGATAAATTGCCATTGTTTTGCAGAGCATCCGTATTTCTTCTGCGCTGGCAAAAAGTTCTAATTATGTGATTGAGTTAGATACTCAACTCATAAATAAGTTAATTGAATCTAGTCACCTGGAAGAGGACTTTCGTGTTCTTCCAGAATTGAAGGTCTCTCTTAAAACTAATTTGGTACTGACGAGGTCATCACAAAAGAAGTTCGAAACTGAGTTGGATGCTGCCAATGTACAATTTGAAGCACTGCAAACGAGCAACGAGTAGTTCTTTGCAGAGAGCAACACGTTTCAAGTAGAGAACTCTTCTCTGAGGGAAGAGAGCTTCGCTTTGAAGGAAGTGATCTTTATTCTGAAGGGAGAGGTCGGCTCAGCATGGTGAGAGGTAGATCTCCTGAGGGCTGATCTCCACGCCAAAGATGATGCTATTTAGGAAATGGAAGATTCCCTCTAGCACCTAGAAAGTGAGAAGTGTCAAATCTTAACCGAGTTGAACCAAGAGCAGCTGAGGTACTTGTCGTAGATGGTGGAGAGGTTAATAGTAGAGATGGCGACGAAGGCGAAAAAGAACAAATAAAGGATCAACCATCGTTGGGTACGATTTCACTCTATGTTAAAGGGAATTCAGTTAGTGGACTATTTCCATTGCCAAAGCCTGGTGGTAAGAAAGCACCCAGAGATCGACTTCTCTTTCCCGGAGATGAAGCCGAAGAAAGAAGTAGAATGAGAAGGTACTGTTATTAAAGAGGAAGAAGGAGATGATGTTAAAGGAGGTACATCTTATGCTGAAGGTGAAGTGATTCCATCAAAAAACCCTACATCAGCGACTGAGGTGCCCGCAACCGTTTTCATATCCGAGCTCTTCTAGCTAGCTTATCTTTGATCCAGTTGTTCCTCCATCACTACAGCCCTCAACTCAGCCAACAGATAATAATCAATCCCAAGCTCTACTTGGTGATGTAACCTATTCTTTTGTTGGTCTTTAGATCTCTTGCTATCCAGACATCACAGATCAGAGTGCCATACCTTGATTTCACTATTATCTTTTCAATTTTTAAGGCCTATAGTTTTTTTTTTCTTTTTTCTTTTTTTTTTCGTAATGATGACAATATTTGTAATTATGACTCGTATAAATAGTAGCCACTGATTAACATTGGAAATACACTGTCATGATTATAGTACGTCTTTCGTCAACGCACATCACTTACTCATAAATGCACATTTTTTACGATTTGTTTACACTTCTTTATCATTTTTCTCTTTATTGGTTTGGCTATTTAAAGCCAAACTTTGGGTTGGTGTTTCACATATACCTAACACTTTCTATTTCTTTGCTTCGCTTTTCACAGAGTCTTTCTTTCTTTTCTCCCTCTCATTCATTTCCTCTTGTAACCTGGTCGTGGCCATCCTTATCCACCGTTGAGGCTATACAAAATGTGAGGCAGTAGAAAATTGAGCTAGGTAAGAATTTTTGCACTTTAATGACAACAGCAAACACCTTCTCTGTAGAGCATCCTCATCTTAGAGCCCTTGAGGATGTCTGCGTCGTCTTCTATGCTATGGATTGCTTAGTTCCATGCCATGTCGTAACTCCAATAACTCAGGGACCAGTTAAAGAAGTCAAAGAGGGAGGCTTGTGAGTTATCTAGTCACTTGAATTTCCATAAGGAGTATTTTGATTCCATGAAGGAAAAGCGATATAAGCATTGGGAGAAAAACGAGGAGAAGAAGGCAAAGATTCCAAAGTTGGTCTGCAAGATCAATGGGTACGAAGAGCACGACTTTTACCATTCCATCTCGAATTTTGAAGGGCTAGATCCCCTCCCTTCTCTTGGGCAATATTGAAGCCACCCACTCAGCCCCAGTTTAGTAGAAGAAGTTATAGACTTTTTTTTTTTTTTTTTTTTTAAGTGAATAGTTCTCTTTTCTTTCCCTTTTTTTTTTTTTTTTTTTTTTTTTTGTTGTTGTTGTTGTTGTTGTTGTACTATGAACAGTCTTTTGTTCTTTTTTTTTTTTTTTTTGTAATGAGGTACTCTTTTTTATTTTTTTGTTAATACAAAAACACGGGTTCTTGTAGTTTTGTCGATGCTGTGTTGTTCTCATTCTGCTTTCCCTCTTTTATAACTTGGTAGCACACAAAGCTAGTTATGAACCATCTTAGGATTTTGGCTAGAATAAATAAAATGTTTGAACACGAAGTTAATTGCAACAAGCAAAACCACTAAATCAAGATAAATTAGATTTTACCATCACACGGATCCTTCCAATGGGAATTTCTTTTTTGTCTTGTTCTATAACATCCTTCGGAAGATATTGTTCTTTTCCAATTTTGAACTATCACTTCTTTCCATGAAGTCATTATAGGAGTTTATTTGGTGATTAATAAGTCCGTTCTTACTACACTTTGTTCTGAACACTAAATGTATCAATTCATAGACTGATCTCCTTAACTTACTTATACTTAGCCTCACTTACTAGATGTTTCTTGGGCAAGTTGATCTACTCAGCTCATTGAGTGAGCTAATCTGCTATGCTTTGTGAGTGAGCTGATCTGTTCTCCTCATTTGAATGAGTAAGTTGATTTGTTCTACTGAGTGAGCTAATCTTCTCTACTCTGTGAGTGAGCTGATCTGCTCTGCTCTTGTCTAAGATGATTTGCTCAGTTCATTTATACTTAGTGAGTCAATTGATATATTCTGCTCACTTTTGTTTCACACATAGTTTTTACATACTAAATGTTTTACGAGTGAGCTGATTTGGTCTGCTAATTTTTTAACGAATGAGTTGATCTGCTCTACTCTTGTCTAAGCTGATCTGCTCAGTTCATCTATACTTAGTAAGTGAGATGATCTGCTCTGGTAAATTCTGATTCACACTTAGTTTCTACATACTAAATGTTTTGCAAGTAAGTTGATCTGCTCTGCTCATATTGGAATGAGTGAGCTGATCTTATCTAAGCTGATGTGCTCAGTTAACTTACACTCAATTTTAATACTAAGTGTCTTGTCTGAGCGGATCTGCTCAGTTAATATACACTTGGTTTCAGTACCAAATGCATTTGTACACTTAGTGTTTGTACACTAAATGTTTTTTACACTTAGTTTAAACCTGAATATGACAAAATAAATGTTTACAATGGTTGGAATGAAAAGAAAACTTTATTCATTTACTTCATTTAATGAATGTCTCATATAGACATGAACAAAAAGAAATTTCAAAATTCAAAGAAAAACATGAAATTTAGAAGGACAAGACATCTCATACGAAATATTTTTATACGTGCATGATGTTTCATAGCCTTGGGATTGCCACGCCATCTATATCTTCCAGCCAATAGGTCTCTGGCTTGTTTACTTTGGTTACTTGGTAGGGTCCCTCCTAGTTGGGAGCTAGTATTGCCAAACGTGCCTCTAGGCAATGTAGCATTACTCTTTTGAGTATCAGTTCCCTTATTGCAAAGTGCCTCAACTGTATTGCATGGTTGAACATCCTTGGCACTCTTGACTTATAGGCCACCATCCTCACTACTGCCTTGTCACATCTCTCTTCCAACTGGTCCATCTCTTGTCTTATGGCTTCTTCATTCTCCACAAGGTTTATTGTGCCATCTTGTCTTGATGGCAGCCCAATCTCCATTGGAACTATAGCTTCAGTTCCATAAGTCATGGAGAATGGTGTTTCCCCTATGGTAGATATTGGTGTGGTCTAGTAAGCCCACAAGACTCCTGGTAGTTCTTCCACCCACGTTCCATTGGCATCATCCAGTTATTTGTTGAGCACTTCCTTGATAGAATGGTTGGTCACCTTAGCTTGTCCATTGGCATGTGGATACACTGGGCTAGACGTCTGGTGCTAAATCTTCAATTCTTTCTACATTCTTGCAACCTTGTCGCTAGTGAATGGTGTTCTGTTATTAGATATCAGTATCGCTGGAATGCCGAAACGAATGATCACATTTGTCTAAAAGAAGTTCTTTACTTCATTTTCTCCTACTATCGCAAAGCTTTCAGCTTTAGCCCACTTAGTGAAGTAGTCAATCACTACTAGTAAGTACTTCTTATTCCCTGACACTGGGGTGAACGACCCTAGTACGTCCATTCCCCATTAAGAAAAAGGCCATGGGCTGGTTATCAATGTCTTTTCTTGGGCTGGGACTTTGATGTTATTAGAGAACTATTGGCACTTGTCGCATTTGTTGACATATTCTTGCACATCGTTGTGCATTGTTAGCCAATAGTAATCGATTATGAGTACCTTATGCGCCAAGGTTCTTCCTCTTTGATAATTTCAGCAAACCCATTCATGGATATCTTACAGGACATAGGTGACCTCTTTTAGTCCTAAACAAAGCAATAGAGGTTGGGAAAAAGATCTCCAATACTGTTTATCATTGGTCATCACATACCTTGACACTTTATACAAGATCTTTCTAGCTGATTACTTGTTGTCTGGAAGAGTTCATTTCTTTAGATACTAAACTAAAGCGGTTCTCTAGTCTTCTTCCTGATCCAGTTCACCTATGCATACACAGAGGTTGGCTGGTGCTTCTATCGATGGTTTCTCAAGGAATTCCACCATTTTAGACCATTTATCAGGTCTGAAAGAAGACGCCAGTACGGACAGTACGCCAGCTTTCTAATTTTCAACTCTTGGGACAACTTCAAACTTGCAACTTTGGAGTAAGGTGGTTAACTCTTTTACCTTCTCCATGTAAAGACTTAGCCTTTCTTCATTCATCGTGTATACTATGTTTATTTGGTTGGCCACCAATTGTGAGTTTGATCTTACCTCCGGATTCTAGGCTCATAATTCTTTAGCAAGGGTCAACCCAATGATACTGCTTCATACTCTACTTCATTGTTGGAAGTTTGAAAACCTAGCTACACTGCTATTTTGAGATGATCCCTTTCAGGTGTTCTAGGACTATACCTACACCACACCCCTCCATGTTTAATGCTCCATCAACCCACAACTTCCATGGTGTAACCAACTTATCAGGCCATTCTTCAACTTCTATTATTGCTTTGCCTGGAGGAGTTAGCTCAACAATGAAATCTACTAGGGCCTGCCCTTTAATTGCAGTTGGACTTGTTCTTGATGAAGAACTCACCAACTTCTACTATCCATTTCATGAGACGTCCAGAGGCCTCTGGTTTGTGCATTACTTCTCTAAGTGGATAAGAGGTCAGTACGTTGATTTCCTGTGCTTGAAAGTACAACCTCAACTTCCAAGCTGAAGTTATCAGAGATAGGAAAAGCTTTTCTAGTTCAGTATAGCAAGTCTAAACTGGGAGTAGAGACTTGATTATGTAATAAACTGGTCTTTTCCCTCCTGAGTGATCTTTTACCAGTGTTGTACTTACTACAACTGAAGTCACTACCAAATACAAGTAGAACTCATCTCTTGGGTTTACTTTGGTTAGCATTTCAACTGAGCCCAAGTAGTCTTTAATGGACTACAATACCCATTCACAGTCCTCATCTCGTTGAAAGTTCTTGCTTCCTTTCGAGATTTTGAAGAAATGAGCACATCTATCAGTAAATTTGAAGATGAATCTATTTAGGGTCGCCAACCTCCCTGTCAGCACTTGGACCTCTATGATAGTTGTGGGGGACTTCATATTTTGGACAACTTCTATCTATCTTGAATCCACCATGATCCCTGACTAGTTTACCACAAACCCCAGACACTTGCCTGATGCTATACCAAAGGCACATTTTTCTGGATTCAGCTTCATATTGAACCTTCTTAGTATAGCAAAAGCTTCCTCCAAATTTCTCAGGTGGTATTCCTTCTTTGATATTTTAACCAGCATGTTGTCTATGTAGACTTCCATGGTTGCTCCAATTTATAATCGAAACAAGCGGTTCACCAGTTGTTGATATGTTGCTCATGCATTACTCAAACCAAATAGCATTACTTTGCAACAGTATGTACTTCTTGGAGTGACGAACATTATTCCTTCATCATCTTGCTTGTCCATCTGGATTTGATTATAGCCTGAGTAAGTATCCAACACAGTTAGGTATTTGTGCCCTACTACTGCATCCACCATTTGGTATATCCTTGGCATAGGGTAGCAACCTTTCTGGAATACTTGGTTGAGGTCAGTGAAGTCCATGCACATTCTCCACTTCCCATTCTTCTTTTGGACAACAACAGGGTTGGCTAACCATTTTAGGAATACCAACTCCCTTTTGTGGCCAATTGCAAGCAACGTTTGCACCTCAGATTCGATCACCTCTTTCTTTTCAGGGTTGAATGTCATCCTCTTTTGCTTGACTGGTGGATAAGAACTGGAGATGTTGAGTCGGTGGATTACTACATCAGGGCTGATGTCTTTAATGTTTTCTAGAGCCCAGGTAAAGACGTCTAGGTTTTCTTCCAGCAACTTTTTGATTTCCTCTGCCTTATTCTGGCTTAGAGATTCCTTTATCATAATCTTTTGAGCTCCTTATTTTAAAGTAATCCCACGTACTTGCTTAGTAGGTTAGAGAACACTAGGCTGATCTCTGAAATCATCGATCTCCTAAGTTGAGTTATTCGGCGAAGAATCTTTTTTCTTCAACTTTAATTGCTATAAGGTCTTCTTCTTTTCTTTTATAGTTATTGCAAAGCACTGTCTAGATACTACATGGTCTCCTCGTATCACCGCCACTACGCCATCTTTTGCACACTTGATGCATTAGTGGAATGTTGATGCCACAGCTTTCATTGTATACAACCATAGTCATCCCAATATCTCATTATAAGGAGAGGTGGATTCTATTACCATGAACTCTTTAGCCTTGGCATACCTATTGTTTTCCTTGTTAGCCGTGACTGACAAGGTGATCTTTCCTTTAAGAGACTTGAGGTTTCCGTTGAATCCTACCATAACTGTCTAACTTGATCTAACATCTAAGTTGGGCACTTCCATCTGCTTCCTCCTGTTCACAAAGATGTTGTTAGCAGAACTACCTATATCAACCACGATTATTCTTATCTCGAAACTAGAGATCTAGAGGGTTATGACCAGGGCATCTTCTTGGGGTTACACTAATCTCATATAATCCTCACTAGTGAAGGTGATGACCAATCCTGGCTTCATGGTTACTAACATTATTTCTCCATAGCTACACTCTAATGCTATCTCATAGTCCGTTCATAATCAATTTCTCCAGTAGCAGGTCCAGCAGTGTTTATAATGTAAATAACCTCACGATTGCTACTGGAATTGTCATCTTTGTGCTCCTTGTCACAATTTTTGTGATGGATTTGGCTTTTGGATCTCTTCATTCCCCTTGAACGCTCCTACAAGTAGCCACACAAATAACCCATGTTAATTAATAACTTGATCTCTTTTTTGAGCTCTCAGCAATCACTCGTATCATGGCCATGGTCCCTATGAAAATTGCAATACTTCGACTTGTTTTTTTTGTTGGACCTTGTGTTTATCTTGGGAGGTTACTTAACCACCTCAAACAAAGGAATTTCATGCAAAATCATGGAGATTGGCATCCAAAGTCTTAGGAGGTTTGGTTCCTGACTTGCATCGGATCTTGAACCAAAGTTTCTGGGGCGAGCTTTCTACCTGTCTAACTCACTACCCTTTGTTCTGTTGTGATCTTTCTCGCTTTGCCTAGGATGTTATTTGGTTGATACTTTTCCTTCTTTTGCAAACTGGACTTCCTCCAGTTTCATGTAGGGTTTAGCTTTTTCTATCAGCTTAGTCATGCTCTTCAGGTTATGCTTGGTGAGGGAGTCTTGAAATCTGCCATGGTACAACCCCGAAGTGAACGCATTGATAATGAGATTAGTCACAACCCTCAATACACCTCAATTATTCATTTAATAGATTCATGCACTAGCGTAGGGACTCTCCCTTTTCTTGTTGCAAGGCTTACAGATAATCAAGTCCCTTCATCAACCTTTGGCAGGTTATGAAGTGATTAATGAACATCTTTCGAAAGTTCGTGAATGGTGAGATAAAGTTAGGCAGAATCTTGTGTAACCACTCCAAGGTGTATCTCCTCAAGGTTGTGGCAAAATCTCCGCACAACGCAGAGTTGTCTGCTCCATACAAGGTGGTGACATATCTTAACTAGTGGATGTGGTCAACAGGGTATTTTCCCATCACACTTCTTGAACTTTTTGGGATCAAACTTCCCCAAGAGTGTTACCTCCAAGATGTCTGAGGTGAATGGAATCTTAGTTCCTTTTAGTAGCGTTTCAAGTTTATCAAAGGGTAGACCTATCTCCTCCCTATTTTTGGGCTGTTAATGAGAATTAACGGTCTCAATTTGGCTGAGAATCATCATTTTCGGTGGTTGGTTGATAGCATCTCCGTGGAAAACCCTTTCTCCTTGGAATGGTGACTCTAAAGATCCTCAAGACTGCGCTTCTTCTCCTAAATCGTTATTAACGGGAGGGGGTTGTGGCATGTTGTTGGAGATATGCTACTCTATCCATCTGATTACATCCACCATTTCTGAGATCTTATCTACCAAATAATCAATCCATGAATCAATGGTTTACACTACTGGCGGAGGGTCAGCATGAACCTCTTTTAACGCTTCCATAGGAACTTCAGTATTGGCCAACAATTAAAAGTCGCTACTTTGGCTCGGATCAGCCTCTCTTGCTCGTAAGTACCTCATTGTTACAACGGTAAGATTTTCTATAAGAGTTTCCCACAGACAGTACCAAATGATGTTGCCAAAAACTCCCTGCACGTGCAAAGAGCTTCCCACGTGCTAAAAACCTTTGCAACTTCCTTTTTCAACCTGTAAAACTAATTAGTTCTTAAGTGGGACACCAGTGTGGTGTTGGCCAAAGAACCTCCGACATGAGAATGAGTAAGTTTGTTTATGATGAAAGCTCAAGCACTTGAATCAATCGTAAAAAAATATGTTGATACCTTCTCTTCATATAGACTTTCTCAGTTTGTCCCAATTCGTTGGTGAGCCCACCCTTTTCATGACCTTCTCCTATTAACAATGGATATAGTCACGATCTTCTCTCATTAAATATGGGATTTGGCGATAATCTCGTAACTTACGTACAGTTAGTTAGTTGTAACGTTCCTCATGCATATGAGACGTGGAAGTTATGGGCTGACCTGTTCTTGGCTTTGTTACCATGGGTTATAATTATCCATTCTTGGGCCTACTTACGAGGCCTACTTTATTTATGTATAGGGCTGCATGACAGCTTATGCACACGTCATTGTGGCCCAAACCAACTTAGAATAAGAAATTAAAAATTAAAAAATATATAAGTCGTTGCCTGGATTTGAACTCGTATTCATGTACAAATTCATGAATTGCTAAGTGCTACAACGACCCTTGGTAATTGTTTTTTATTTAAAATGTATGAAAATAATAAGTGAAATAATGGATGACATCGCATAAACACCTTATTATTAACCTAACTGACTTATAATGAAAATATATATATATATATATACCGCAGCCAGGACATAAACCTGGATTAAAGAAAGTACTCGTGATTTTCAATCTATAACATTGATCGTAGCCATTTTTTGTGTAAAAGAAATTTGATATAATGTATGTCTGGTAATATGACCTCATATGCTTGCCTCCTTATGCCCCAAACCAATTTAGAATTAAAAATTCCAAAATTAAAAAACAAACTAATATACTACGACATTGATTTAAACGTGGATTAAAAAAGATAGTCACGATTTTTTAACCGCGACAACTACTATTCATATTATGTTTTATTTCAAAATTTAAATAATATCAGATGATCTCTATGGCACCGTGTCATCTACATTGTGGTTCAAAGAATTTAAAATTATACTTTTCAAAATAACAATGATAATGTAATATATTGCTACCAGGACTTGAACCTCGATTCAAGAATATGAAGAAGAATTGCCAAGTGCTACAACAACTATTTGTGAAACTTTTTTATTTAAACAATGTGAAAATAATATTGAACGGTGTGCAAGATAGCTTATGAACACCTCATTATGGCCCGAACCGATTAAGAATCAAAAAAAAAAAAAAAAGTGCCAAGTGCTACAATAGCTATTTGCGAAACTTTTATATTTAAACAATGTGAAACTAATATTGAAAGGTGTGCATGATAGTTTATGAACACCTCATTATGGCCCGAACCGATTAAGAATAAAAAAAATAAAAAAATAAATAAGCAGACACCAGCATTTTAATCAAGATTCAAGTACAAATTCGTGAATTGCCAAGTGCTACAACGACTCTGGGTAAATAGTTTTTATTTAAAAAATATAAAACCAACATGTGAATGGATGGATGACATCATATGAACACCTCATTATAAACCTAGTAGACTTACAACGAAAAAGATAAAAATAAAAAAAATAATATACCGCAGCTAGGACATGAACTCGGATTAAAGAAGATATTCGTGATTTTCAAGCTCTACCATGGATTGTAGCAATTTTGTTTTGTGTAAAAAAATTGAAAATAATGTATAACAGATTGTATGACAGCATATGATTGCATCCCTATGCCCCAAACCAATTTAAAATTAAAAATTCCAAAACTAAAACACAAACTAATATACTACAACTGTGATTTAAACATGGATTCAAAAAGACAGTCACGATTTTTTTATTCCGACAACTTCTCTTTGTATTATTTTTTATTTCAAAATTTAAATAATATCAAATGAGCTCCATAACACCGTGTCATCCATGTTGTGGTCTGAAGAAATTTAAAATTATAATTTTCAAAAATAACAATAATAATATAATATACCGCTGCCAAGATTTGAACCAGGATACAAGAGTACGATGAACAATTGGCAAGTGCTACAATGGCTATTTGTGATACTTTTATATTTAAACAATGTGAAAATAATATAGAAAGGGGTGCATGATAGCTTATAAACAACTCATTGTGGCCCGAACCGATTTAGAATAAAAAAAAATTAAAATTATATAAGCCACTGCCAATATTTTTAACCAGATTCAAGTACAAATTCATTAATTGCTAAGCGCTACAACGGCTCTGGGTAAATATTTTTTATTTAAAAAATATAAAAATAATATATGAAGGGTTGGATGAAATCATATAAACACCTCATTATTAACCCAAGAGAATTACAATGAATTTTTTTTTTAAAAAAAAATATATACCGCAGCTAAGACGTGAACCTGGATTAAAGAAGATACTTGTGATTTTAAAGCACTGCCATGGATCATGGCGATTTTGTTTCTTGTAAAAAAATTGAAAATAATGTATAACTAGTTGTATGACCCCATATTCTCACCTCCTTGTGCCCCAAAACAATTTAGAATTCAAAATTTAAAAAATAAACAATAAACTAATAGACCACTGTTGTTATTTAAAATGGATTCAAAAACACAATCACGATTTTTGAACCACTACAACTACTCTTTGTATTATTTTTTATTTCAAAAATTGAATAATATCATGTAAGCTCTATGACACCGTGTGATCCACGTTGTGGTTCGAAGAAATTTAAAATTATAATTTTCAAAAATAACAATAATAACGTAATATACCGCTTCCAGGATTTGAACCCGAATACAAGAGTATGATGAAGAATTCGCAAGTGCTACAATGGCTATTTGTGATACTTTTATATTAAACAATGTGAAAGTAATATAGAAAGGGGTGCATGACAGCTTATGAACACCTCATTGTGTCCCGAACCGATTTAGGATAAAAAATTAAAAAATATATAAGCCATTGACAAGATTTTAACCCGATTGAAGTACAAATTCATGAATTACCATGCGCTAAAACGAATTAGGGTAAATATTTTTTATTTAAAAAATATAAAAATAATATATATAAAGGGATGGATGACATCATATGAACACCTCATTATTAACCTAAGAGAATTACCATGAAAAAAATAAATATTAAATAAAACAATATACCGCAGCCTGGACATGAACCTATATTAAAGAAAATATTGTTGATCCCTAGGTTTTGATGAACAATTAAAGGTTGATGTTTTTTGTGGAATTAATGTGTTTGTTGAGTATTTAGAAAAATAATTCCATATTATTGATCATATTGAAGACATTATGAAGAAAATGTTATGACTACAAAGGTGGATGCAATAAAAAAATGAAGAGTTGTGAAGACCTTGAAGAAATTAGGTGAAAACACCTCTATACTTTATACCCTTAATGCAACCCGAATAAGGATCACACATGACACTACTAAATGAGTTATCTTTTTTGTGTATTTTGACTTTGATTTGATAGGAGTTAGGATCCTAATTATTGATTTGATATGTGTTCCTTATGTAAAATTGAAAATGAAAATTGACCTACTTGAAAATAGGGATTTAAGTATAAAAAGTTGAATTCTAGGGTCAATTCAGTCAAACGAGAAAAATAATTGGTTAACTGAATCAAACAGTGAGTTTTAGAGTAGAATTGGTGAAGGAAAGTGTTGGTCCAGTGAGCTACCCAAGAGGGAGGGTGAATTGGGTAGATAAAAATCTATTAGAGAAAATACTTCAAAAAAAAATTCAAGTAATTAATTTTAATCCTAAATTAATTATTATATTTATATAACAGTAGAATTATAATATTAATGAGGTGCACACCAAACAACAAAAATAAATAATGAAAAATAGTAGCACACTAGAAATTTATATTGGTTCACCAAGCTACTCTTGGCTAATCCAGTCCCTTGAGCTCCACAGAGAGTCGCATCCACTAAACTCAAGATTCCTTTAAAGGTAGGAACCAAGCCCTCACAAAGATTCTTTTCACAGGCTCAGAATCAACATTTACAAATTCTTTTTTCCACGCTCAGGAATAACTTCTACTTTTTACAAGCTCAAGAATAACCTAATTTTTTTTATACCTTAGGCTAAATAATCGAAACCTCACAAACAGTCCAAATATCCTTTTACCTGATAAGGATTAAACCATTACAAAATTGCTCACAAATCAGGTAAGTTTGGAATAAGTGATTTTTCTCACTCGGAGCTTCTACCACCCAAGATAAATTAGAACTCAATTAATATCCCAAAACTAGTGATAGAAAAGTGAGATATTCAAATTTTGATTTAAACAAAAATAGGCTAGCACGTAATCAGATTTCTTTAAGAAATTGTTTCAAAAATAATTTTCAATAAAAAATCATAAAACAATTTCAAATATCAAATTCCAAATATAATCAATCAATCAATCAATATAAAGTAATTTGGAAAGATCTTACCCAGATTCCACCGAAAGAATAATAATAGCAATGTCACTTCAGATCGGTAGTAGCAAAAATTCACAGCGAATATTTCTCAAGAATAACTCTCAGAAAAGCTCTCACAATTCTCTCAATATGATTTCTCTTAGAAAAACTCAATTTATTTCTCTTGATCACTATCTCTAATATGAAAAACGTAGCTCTATATAAAAAAGAATAAAATAAGCTCTTTAACGGCTAGTTCCCACTTGTTATGACATTTAATTACTTTTATAGACCTCTTATATCATAAAACATCATCTTGATTCAAATTAGTTAATTATAGCTTTTAAACTTCTGAATTAAGTCCCCTAAATATTTCTCAATCACAATTAAATAGATTAGAAAGAATTACATGTACCATATTGAGAAATATTCAAATTTAATTAACCAAATCTATAGGGATATCATAATATATGTTGCATATCTTAAATAACATTAAATCCCTAATATATCTCGTGAATCCTAACCATAAAATAGCTAGTAACGGCTACTTTTAGAATAAAATCCAAAATTTCACAAAATCCTGAAAAAGTGCCATAAGTCGACTTACCAAGGATCATTGGTCAACCACTCGATTCAGGATGTAGCCAAGCCAAAATTTCATCGCCCATCAATCAACCTACCTATCGACCTAGAGATTTAGAGAGTTACATTTCTGGTCACAAGTCGACCGCCCTGTCAACTATCAATTCAGAGAGTTCATCATTTAAGTTCAGGTCGACCTACCTGTCGACTATGATATTCAAAGATTTTTCCTTCTATACTTTGGTTGACTTATCTGTCGACTTGTCAATGTTGGGAATCTCTTCTAAATTCGTTTTTAATTCATTCTTATTGACGTTTTCGCCCCTTTAACCGATTTCTTTTCTCAGTTAGCTCCACTAAATACTTAAGTTCAATTTTAGTCAATTATCTTTATTTCTTTTTCAATTACACATTGGAGCAAACAATTTAACTTACTAGGATCCTATTAAAGACACACATATTTATAAAAATCATTTTTTGTTGTGTGTGCTCCTAATTGGGATATTAAGATTTGAAATTTAACCTGAGTTGTTTTCCCTAGGTTCTTCAAAGTCTTCAACACCTTAATCTTTCATGATCATTGTCATCATCTTTTAGCATTCATTCATTACTTGTCATCATATCTTCATCATTGGAACTAATAAACTGAAACACTTAATCAAACCGTTAGTTCTACAAAAAAAATCAACATTTAATTGTCCATCAAAATCTTGGGATATCTCCCCC